>JASVEC010000025.1:0-600000 GCA_030770535.1 Batkoa obscura | reverse complement strand
AAATTGTTACAAATAATTTAACATTTATGCTTTATACTATTTTTCTAATTCATCTATAATAAAAGTTATAATACTGAAAGAAAGTTTATTATAATTTTAGTTGTTTACTTTGTTAAAATTCATTTCGATAATTAAATTGTTTGAAATTAAATCAAATTGTGTTTTACTATATGGGTTAATTTAAAGCTTGGTTCAATTTTTGTCTAATTTAGATTTTGGCAAAAATTGCGAATTAAGCATTAAGTGCTATAAAAATATTTGCTTTTTGTTTGATTTTAAAACAACTCATATTGAAGCGTTTTTCTATCCAGTATTTATTTAAGTTTTTTCTCAAAAATTTACATTACATAGTAAATGAACAAAAAGAGTGAAATGAAAAATTTTATCCTTAATTTTAACTGAGCTTTTAAACTTATCTATATTAATGGGTCCACATTATATATGTATGTCTCTTCTAGACCATATTAATCCATTGGGTTTCCTATCGAAAACTCTGGCTGGGAATTTTTACATGTCTGTTTTATGGTAAATTTATTACAGCCAGAAAATAATTTACCAACACTGGTAAAATAAAAAGTGAATCGTGTTAAAAATAATTTATGTTGTTTTTAAAGTATGTTTAACATATTTTTTAAATTCCAAAGTTGTAAAATAAATCCAGTTATTTAGAAATTAAAATTTCGAAAAAAGTAATGTATGCACTTCAATTTTATTGCACCTTAAATTATTAAATATTCTATAAAAAATGTTAAAGGGATACTTTATAGTATTCCATAAATACGGTTCATTCCAAAACTTTTTCATATTTCTTGATTTATTAAAAGTTCATGACTGTAAAATGTGATTTTGAATTCAAGTTTTACTTTTTAGAAACTTGTTTTTGGCTTAAAATGTAAATGGGTTTGAAATTCGAAAAATTACACATCTGTTTTCATCCCTTAAAAACAAGTTAATTTGCTAATTATAGCGAAATTGGAACTGTAAATTAATAATCCAAAATAGGAATATCTCGGTTAAATATGAGATGATTAAAGTGACCTAAATAGGATTTATAGAACTCGATATGACCTATAGTATAAAAAATATAGTTGATAACATGACTAAATTGGGATCAGAATATTGATGTATTATTCTTTAAGTTCCTAGAAGCAAATTATAAAAAATTTAAAATTTAATCAACTTTAAAATTATATCTTTATTATAAATTAATGATGCAAGACACCCCACTTTATAACTTTTTATATAAGGATTTCTACCCTATCAGTTCAATTATCTCAGGTAGCCTATCTGGATCTATCATAATCGTTATGACCAGTTTAAGTAAGTCCATTAGTATGATAGTCACCAGCTACTAATTATTTAAGCCTTATATAAAAAGAAGCTTGTGGATAGAATATCATTACGTTTACAGATCGCTATCTCATTTTATGATATATGGCTTCATACAATGCCGTTTTGGAGTAGGGAAATTAAAGATGCTGGAATCATGTGTACTTTCCTTGGATGGCAACAAGCCTTTTTCCCTTTAGTTTATGCCTTAATTAATGCTATTATTGGGATTAATTTACAAATTGCTTTTTTACATAGAATTGATATAACAAGAAACATTGAAATTCTATATTGGATACTTCCAATAGTAGCAGGCTTAATAAGCACGGTTCCATTATTAGGTACGCAAAAATATTGTTCAATTGACAATTATTTATATTATTAAGCGTTAGGACACTTCGGGTTTGGAGAATACGATGGATGTTATATCTCAGGAGATGATATTAACTTTGCTAAAAAACTTGATTTTTTCATTGTTCAACTACCATTAATGATATCGATAGCCTATCTATTAATAGTTGTATGTTTTGTTTTACTTAAATTGCGTAAAGGTGTATTGACCACTAAAAAGATGTTATTTGTTGCTGACTCTGGTTCCTATAATAGTGCACTTAGATATGTGAAACAATTTGGTTATAGATTGTAAGTATAGTTTAAATCTCTAACTTAATATTTATTATTTTAGATTACTTTACCCTATCATAATGTTAATATCACATTCAGGATTTATCATATCGCATATTTATTATGACTTCAATGATAAAACCAATATACGTGATGAAATCAGCATTCATTTAGTAGAATGTTCATTAATGCTACTATGTACAACTGGTTCATTGAACTTCATAGCATTTATGTTTGATCCAACGATATTCTTAGCTTTTAAAAAAATATATCTTAAACATTTTGTGAAAAATGGTAAATAGATTTCAAATCTTAAACTGTTTAATTAAAAATTATTTAGATGACTTGAATGGTCACGATCTGTCTAACACAACTTATATGAGTAATAGTAGAACTAATAGATGGTCTTTTTCTGATGAAGTAGAAAGTATTCTTTCAATGTTAATTCGCTCTTTATAATTATTATACTTTATAATTAAATAAAAATTAATACTGCTTTATTTAAATTGTTAATTTCATATAAGAAATTTTATAACCACATGCATTTGTTAAATCTTAGAATGCCAAATGATACACAATAGTTTTTTTTATAAATGCTAATTCCTTAATCTTAAGGAATTAGCCAGATTAAGACTTAGCAAAAGGCCTCAATTTATGATAGTTATATGCTCGATATCAATTGATTTAGTTCTCATCTAAGACATCTGCATTATTTTTTAATTTTTACCTGTAAATAATTTCAGCTTAAAGTTTGACTTTTTTTTGCTTAAAAAAGTTAGTTTATAAATTATTTAGTTATAGAAATTATAGAATGTTTAAAATTTTAATAAATAATTTAAATTTATTACACAGGGGTGTTTGAGTTGATTTTAAAATTTATTTAAATTATAAGTTTTTAAATTTATAAGTTTTTAATGTATGGGGTCATTTTTTTTAGTTTCATCACTTTTTACATTTTGCAAATCTTTTACAATAGAAAAGTAGTTTTGAAGCATTAAGTAAAACAAAAGACATTAATTAATTAATTTCAAAATTTGAAATTTTTATTTATAAACATAATAAAAATAATAAAAATACAAAGTATTAAAGTATTTACATTTTATTGAATTTAATAATAAACTATACTGTTATTCAATTAATAAAGCATGTTTTTAAATTTGTACATGTCAAAAAAAACTAGTAATTAGTATTAAAAATATTTTTTTATTAGATTTTGTATAAGCATATGAGGATGTACTTTTTTGTTTAAGGATCTACTAACAATTTTTCCACTAAAATAGCGCTTAAGAAATGTAAAAAGTGATGAAACTAAAAAAAATATCCTCATATTTATTTTAATTTTTATTAAAATACTTTATTAAATTAAACCATACATTAAATTAGCAAAAAAAATTAAAATAATAAAACAATATATATGTTAAATAATTTTACTTTATTGTTTTATTATATATTATTAAAGTTTTATAAATGACTTTGTTATTATACTTAATTTTATGAAATAATAATGATATTTGAAATAAAATAATTGGGATTTACATTATGTAATGAATTAAATAAATTACTTTTGATATCATATTATAAATTTTATTAAGTTGATTATCAACTTAAAGTATAGTTACTTGAATTATAACATTAATAAAACAAATATTTTACCTTTATAACCTATTTTCTAACATTTTATTATAACTACCATTATTTACTACATTACTTTTTACTATTTAAAAAAGTATTTATAAAAGTCAATTAAAATAATCAACTTCATTTTTTATTTAAAAATAAAAAAATAAAATTATTTATTCTTTTTAAATCTTACTTTTAAATCCTAATACTGGTAATTGATTTTGATGATGAATAGGATGAACTAAATCATAATCTAAAAAATATATAAAAATAAATAAATATTAATAATTTAATTATTTATTATCTTTAAAAAAAAAACTTACCATCCATAAATCTAGTATTTAATTGATTCAAATATTCCGTTACTGTTGATGGTTGATTATTAATTATTTGTTTAATATTTTGTTTTTTATTATAAATTTTATTGTATTCTAATTTAATAAAAGTAGCAAACCCATCTCCAAAATCACTTCCTAATTCTAAATTATCTTTTTCATTCTTCAAATTCATATCCTCATTCTCATTTTTATCTTCACCCCCAATTTTCAACTTCATTAACTTCATTAATGGATTCATTACTTCTTTAACTTGATTGAATTCATATTTTAAACATAATAAATCTTGATGATGATTTAATTTGATTTGAATTTCATGATTGTTTAATGAGAATGCAGCTTGTTCCATTAATAAAGTAATGACTAATAAATTACCCATAACTAAAGCTAATGAAAGACAAATGGAATCAAATGAAGTATACAAATTATCTTTTATAATAGGTGTTAATAAATCATTAATCATTTTTAAACTTTGAATAATAATTTTTTGTTTCTTTCTTAAGATATCGTAACCTGAATCCTCCGTTTTAAATTTTTCTACACTTTCAGTTACTTTGGTCATAATTACCTAATGATAAATAATATTAATTTATTAATAGTATATATATAATCAAACTTATTCTTTTATTCTTACTTTTCTAAAACACCACCAAGCTTTTCCATTAGTACTTTGAATAGCTCTAAACACATCCAGTCCCATTACATTACCTGTACCTTCCCAAATACAATTAACTAATACATCTCTTAATATTTTACCCACTCCAATTTCTTCCATATAACCTAAACCCCCTAAAGCTTCCAAACTAGAAATTACATTATCCACTGAATATTTACTACACCACACTTTAGCTATGGGTATACATAATCGAAACATTAATTGATTATCTTCATTATTATTATTATTATTATTATTATTATTATTATTGGAGTTTTCATATTTTCCTAATAAATATGCAGCATAAAATGCTAATTGAGTACATTGTCTTAATTTACGTTCAATTGTAGCTAAGCTCATTATATGTAAAGGTAATTCACATAATTTTTTAGTACCAATCTATAATAGTAATAAAAATTAACATTAATATTTTCATTTTCATTTAATCAACTTTAAATAATATTTTTTACCTTTCTTTTACATGCATATTCTTTAGCTATAGTAAATGCTCTTCTTAAACCAGCAGATGATGTTAAGGCACAATGAACTCGAGTTATCATTAACACATTTGATATATTAGGAATCCCTCGATTAATTTCTCCAATTAATTCAGCTTTCATACCTTTTAATTCTAATTCTGCTGTTGGTAAACTTTTAGTACCAATTTTTTCTTTAAGTCGATGAATTCTATTATTTTTTATTGTTTATTATTGTTATTATTATTTACTATGAAAATGGTTTTACCTAACCCCATTTAATTTACCATTGTCATCTCTAACTTTAGCTAAAAACAGAGATAAACCTCTACTCCCCTCCTTTCCATTGCCATTCTCATCGACAACTCTAGCTAACAATAAAGTAACCTTTGCATCTGTAGCAGAAGAAAACCATTTAAAACCATCAATAAACCATTGTCCTCCCTTTTGATAAGCAATTGTTTCACTACCTGAAACATCCGATCCACCTTTCCTTTCAGTCATCCATTGACCAGCTGAATAAAAATTACATTTATTTCTTGTTATTAAATGAGTTAAGATTTCTTCTTTTTGTTTTTTAGTACCAAGATTAGTAATAACGCGTGACATACCATCCGTCATACTCAAAGGGCAATCCGCCATATTACCTGGAGTAAATAAATAGATTTTACTAAATTGATAAAGGCGGGATAAGTCTCCGATGGGTAATTCATAAGGGATGGAAACTAATCTATAATATAAAATTATTATTTATTATTATTATTCATTATTTTATATGTTATTACCCCTCCTCACAACCCAATTGCTGTAATTCAGTCCAAGCAGGATGAACATTTAATTCATCAATTCTCCTAAAATAAAATAAAATAAAATAAAATAAAATAAAATTAATATTCGTTCAGTTATTATACTTTTATATTTAATATTAATTTTACCTTCCCCAATGATCATATTGTTTTATTGAAGGTAAATTATATTCACTTAATTCACCTAATTTAATAACTTTATTAATAACTTTATCTCCTAATTCAATCAAATCTTTTTCAATAAATTTATATTGTTCATATGGAAGATAACGAAGTAATAAATCTTTTAAAACGGGATCGGAAAGATAAACATTAGATAATTCAACGGGTTCCTTAAATGAAATTATTAGTTGATTTTGACTGGTTATTAAATGGATATTCTATTTACTTGAAAAAATCCACTATCTGAAGTGGCGGCTTGAAATTGTTGTTGAATTGACATATTTTGTTTTATTTTTATTTTTATTTTTATTTTTATTTTTATTTTTATTTTTATTTTTATTTTTATTTTTATTTTTTTAAAATGAAATTTTGATATTTTTATTAAATCGTCCTATTTATACTTTTCTTAATTTTTTTAATTTTCAAATGATAGATTTTTTTTATTAAAGTAAGTTGAAAGTCTCATTTAAAATCTCAATTTTTAATGATTCTTTTCTATTAGTAAGATTTAGAACAATACGTTGAAAGAACACTATTTACTCTATGATTTAATAGTGATTAGTCCATTGCCTAATATCTTGATATTTTATATACTAAATGTATTATATTAATCTAATTCAACTTTCCATATAATTTATCAATTCATTCCTTCATTTGTTTCTTTTTTAGTTTATTTTTATAAATAAAAGGAGTCATGACATCATCAATTAAGAACCTATCATATCAATTTCAATTTTTAGATATCAATGTGTGACTATTAAATCGCATTTTAAGGTTAAAAAAATACGTATCCGATTTCTACAGAATTAGAATTACTAAATTTAATAAGTTATTGGAATTAGTTGGAAGTTTTGAGATTTTATTAATCTTATTGATTTTAAAATTCTAAAAAATCATTATAAGTGGGCTTTTTCATTGTTAAATTTTTACTTTAAAAAGTAATCAACTTATTTTATTAAAAAAAGTTGAATTTCGATTAAAGTAAAATAAAATGTATTAAATTATTTAAATTATTTAAAATTTAAAAAACAAAAATAGTTAAATATTAATTTTTTTTTGAAAATCAGTAATTTTATCTTATTTGTTTTATCAAATGTAAACATTAACTATTATCAGTAATATTCAGATGTATTAAAGCATATATTTTATATAAAAACATTTTATAAATAAAATTACTTTTGCATAAATTATATTAAAAGTAATATTTATAATATTTATCAAAAGAATAATAAAAGTAACATGTTTAGCTATTATATCTATATGCATATATTATAAACCTTTTTAATGTTTTTATTATAATTTGGTGGTTTAAAACATTTAAAATATTATATTTATAATTTAAAAGCTTTTAATTTAAGCTGGTTTATAATATTAAATAAATAATTATAATAAAAAAATAATTATATAAATTAACAATATTTTACAATTAGTTTTTTATATATTTATTCACAAACTAATTAAAACATTTAAATACTTTTTAAACTAAAATTATTATTAATAATTTTAACTAATTTAATATTTACTAATATTTTTAATTTTTAAATTTATTTTATATTATTATATTTATTTTTATCTTTACTAATTTAATTTAATTAAAATTTACTTTTTGCTTTTTTAACTATTATTGTCATTTATATTAATTAAATATTAAATAATAAATAAAATTATAAAAATCAAACTTTTAGCTAACATATTATCAATAGTATTACTTTATAAGCTAAAAATATACATTATATATTTATCATTATTAATATTTTAATAAGAATTAAGTAATAAAGTATATTAATAACTTAATTTTTGTGTTTGAGAATTTCACTACCAATCTTTCTGATGAAATAGCGCTTAAAAGATGGAAAAAATAATGAAACCAAAAAAAACACCCCCCATATATTGTTTAATTTTTATAAGCTATAAAAAATTTAAAATTTGCCGTTTTTATTTTAATAAATAGCTTTTTTTTTTGCAAAAGTTAGTTATAACATGAAAAAATCTTATGATTTAATGAAATAAAATGAAAATAGTTTTGCTATTTTATTTACTAGTTATACTGAATTAATATTTTTCAATTTTCAATAAGATTTTTACAAAAAAACAAAATATTCAACATTTAATAGTATTAATTAAAGGTTATATACACTTTTATTTTATATTAAGTATAGTCAACTATTAATAAAAGCCATCTTGTTGAATTATAAAAAATCTTAGCAAAAATGCTAGTAAATAAAATAAAAATTATAAAGATTTTATTAAACATGAAAGAAAGATAGTAATCTAGCTATGACTATATGGGGATATATTTCTTTGTTTAAGAATTTTACTGATAATTTTTCCATTCAAATAAGCCCTTAAAAAAGGGAAAAAGTGATGAAATCAAAAAAACATCCCTATATTTTAAATTTTTCTTGTAATCTTTTTGCGTTTCACTATATGTCTCTTGTTAGAAACGCAAAAAAGTTAACAAAATTAACATACGATAAGAAACTGAACTATTTAAAAATTATCTATTTATTATTAAAAACTTTCAATATAAAAAAGGAAAAATTTTTAATATTAAAAAAAATTCATTGCAATGAAAATCTGTTGTCCCATTCTTAACTCCAATTCAAATAATCCAGTTATTTACCCTCAATTAAAACTTCTATTCCTCTTTAACACTAAAGAATCTTTTTTCAATATAACTGATAATTGAAAAAGTAGCTAATAAAGCAGCCACATCCCCATCATGCATCAATTTAATAGCATTATCATCCAAACTTCTAGCATAAGAAAAGAGCTCTAAACCTTCCTTTAATTCACTATCACTATCTGAATTTTCTTTAAACCTTTTACAAAATAAACAACAAGCACTGAGGGCAACTAACAATCGATATTTAATAGGTGTAATTTTGGATTTTAATAATAAAACTAATTGAGATGCATCAATAATTGGAAATTCTTTGGAATAATATTGAAAAAAATCTTGAATTAAGGATTGAATTCTATATGAGATTTGAATTTCTACTGAATTTTGTAATACTTTGACAAGTTGAGTTAAAGTGGTTTCTGATGTTGTATAAAATCGGGCATCCATCTGTTGATAATCAATAGGTTGGAATTGATATTCCAGTTCTTGTTGAGATCCGATGGAGGTTTGTGCTAATTGTAAATCATGACTTGGTTTCGTATGAGATAAAGAAGTTTGTGTGATTGCTGTACCCATAACTGAACAGCGTCGAGTCACTGGGGGTGGTATATAACCCGATTGAAATTTAGAATTCGTTGGTATATTGATTGTTCCTTTGGGTGAGTCTATTGGTGAATCATAAGATGTTAATGGGGTGTTGACAATCGCATTTAAAAATGAATTTCTTGTAATGTTGTTCTTGTTCTGGGGCATTACTTCTCTTTTTTTTGTACCTTTTTTTTGTATCTTTCTTTTACTTTCGATATTTGTTGTTCTTAAAGAAAAATAAAATAAAATCAATTTGATTTCACAAATTGAAATTTAAAATTTAAAAGATGGAACTTTAAAGCCTTTTTTCATGGATTATTATAGCAAGTAAAATCACTTGATTTAGAAATTATTAGTTGTAATTGCTTTTGAATTCCTACGTTTATTCATTGATTATTTTAACCATTATTATTAAACATATCAAAGTAAAGTGCAAAAATAATATAGTAATTCATAATAATCTAGTTAAGCTATTAGATTTTTATAGTTTTAAATTTAACTTTTATCTTAACATTATTAGTGATTAAAAGGGAAATGCATGTGTGACTTTGATGCGGATAAAAGAAATCAAATACCGAACCAATGAAAAGTTTTATGTCACGAAATAAAACGTCTAAGTTAAAATCCAGTTTCTTTTTTAAAAAAAATAAACAATGGAAAATAGTTCATTATTTGATGTTAAAAATAAAGTAGTTGTTGTCACTGGTGGGGGTAAAGGGTAAATTTAATATCAAACTAATAATAGAATCTAAGGAATTAATATTTTATCATTATTTTTAGTGTAGGAGAATACATTGCTGAAGTAAGTATACAATAAGAAACAATATAAAATATCCAAATATTGAAATTTTATCTAAAGGGATTCGTTACCAATGGAGCTAAAGTTTATATAACTGGGAGGAAACAACAGAATTTACATGATACTTGTGAAAGATTAAATAAATTAGGTAAGTATAAAATAAATAAGGATTTTAGTAAAATTGCATCCTAAATTCTGAAATTATCTTAGGTCCAGGTTCGTGTTATTTTATCCAAGGAGATATGTCTAAGGAAGATGATATGACTAAGATGGTGGATACTTTATTACAAAAAGAAAAGAGTAAATTGAATGTTTTAATTTCATTATATATATTTTAACATATCCAGAAATTCATGTTTTAATTAACAATGCAGGAGGTAACTTCAATAGACAAAAATAAATACTTTATTTAATGACATTAACTTTAATTAGCTACTTGGGGTTCGGATTTAGAAGAAATTACCACCAAGTCCTACCATCGTGTAATGGATTTAAATGTTAAAGCTTTATTATTCTTTACTTTAGCGTAATATATAACTTAATTAATTAATTGTCAAAATCTAAACATACTTTACAGTTTACTCTCCCCTCTTGAAGAAGCTTCCACTCCCGAAGATCCAGCTCGTGTGATCAACATTGGTTCGTTACAAGGTATACAACCCGGACGTAACAGCCTTGTATATGATGTATCAAAGGCGGCAGTACATCATCTTAGTAGCGTATTAGCTTACCATGTAGCTTCCCGACCAGTTTTAGTGAATGCTATTGCACTTGGATTTTATGAAACCAAGATGACAAAAGGGTCTACTGAACAAGTTGGTTTGGATTTAGTTACTAGTAAAATTCCATTAAAAAGAGCTGGTAAACCAATTGAAATTGCTGGCACTTGTATCTTTTTGGCTTCGAAAGCTTCAGGGTATATCACTGGTGCTACAATCAATGTCGATGGTGGGGTCCATATTGGTAGTCCTATGATGTAAGAGGTGAGGAAAATAAAAGAGAATCAAAAAGAATGTAGTCATTCTATTAATAAACTGATTTTTTAAAATAATTGTCTAACAAATATAGTATAATGATGTAATTCAATAAAGCTCAATGGTAAGATAAATTATTTTTATTTGATAATATGTTATACTCATTTATTAAACTAAAAAATAAAAATCACTACAAAAAAAGGTTAGGTTTGAAAACAAGCCATTAAAATTCGGTTATCAAATGGATGTCCGATGTATGTGATTTAAATAGATGCTTAACGTTAAGTTTAATGAGTCTTTGAATAAACATAAATAATAGTACTAACAAATTAATACACTATTAATCGATTCGTAATCAATTTGTTGTTTGTAACCAATCGAACTTTTAGTTTGAATTTTAAAAATCAATTTAATATCAATAAGTTAATAGTAAGCTAATGAGATATCAGGGAACATATGGGGATGTATTTTTATGTTTAAGAATTTTGCTAACAATCTTTCCGCTCAAATAGCGCTTAAAAGATGGAAAAAGTGATGAAACCAAAAAAAACATCCCCATATCTAGTACTAAAACACATACCAGTCAATCTTTTTTAATAAATGTTTGTTTTAAACTTTAATATTTAAGTTTCTTTTTTGTTGCTTTTTAACTTTTTGTTAATTTTTAGCACTTTGAAAAATTGATCTTTGAAACTCAGTTTGTGTTTTTGCTTATAAATCAATCATTTGTAAATTTAGAACTAAACTTTTAGCTTATTCACTTACATAGATAGTATATGCCTGTCTGAAATATTGGGACTTACCTAGGGTTTCAGCAGGCATAGGTTGTCTATGTATTAGTTTAACTATCAGTTGAATTTTGATTAATATATAATAATTGAAAAATTAAGCTATTTAGCTGCATTTAATTTAAATTTTAATATTTCAATATATGGGGTGTCTGAATTAGTTTCATTTTTTTATCCAATTTTCAAATTATTTTGTTGTAATTTATATTATAAATTAGCGGAACTTCTGTAAAATTTAATATGAATTCCCGGATTAGCAAAGCTTTTACTAATATAGTCTATATAGTGATATTAATCAAAGTTGTAATATGTAAGTAAATGTATATTTTTGTATAACTTTATTAAGAAATATTTATTATTAACTGCTTTATACCCAACATTGCAGATTTACTATCAAATAAATAAACAATTTTAATGTTATAATTACATTATTGATATACCACTAAGTTAATAAATAGCTGCATAAAAAGGAATAGTTAGATTTAAAACTATAATTAACCATCCCTATGTGGGGATGTGTTTTTTGTTTAAGAATTTTACTAGCAATCTTTCCGCTCAAATAACGCTTAAAAAATGGAAAAAATAATGAAACCAAAAAAAACACCTCCATGTAACACAAGCAGTGTAATAATAGTTTTTACTTATTATTACAACTACTTGCTCTTTGACTATTCATTAACTTAGCTATCAATAATTTAAGTAATATCAACATTCAATAATTGATTTCTATCATTTAATAAGCTACTTACTTGCTCAGTAAATATTGAAACTTTTAAATTTTCAGTTATTTTTGTAAGTTAAGCTGGGGCTGATCCTTTAATTTTTCTATTCCCTATAGACTCTATAACTTTAATTGGAATTATGTCACTTTTCTTTGATCTATCAGATACTGGATAACAGTGTAGTTTTTTACTACGTTTAATAAAATGTAAATACTTTTTAATACCTTTTATTTTTATTATTTTTTTTGCATCTTTGTTTCTTTCATACTTTTTAAAAATTATATTTGTTTTCCCATTATTGACAGTTGAGTTATTAAATCTATTATGTTCACAAATAAAAATCTCAAATTTTGAAATTAGTTGATCAATATCTTCTACTTTACTTAATGCTTCAAGATTATTTTTCCACTGTGAAAGATTTCCAAAATGTCCGTCAACTATACTTTTTCCATGATGCTCAGCAAAAAAATTAAGATCAATATTTAAACTACTATTTATTTTATAAATTTCTTCAAATACATAATGTAAAAACTCTTGAGATTTAAAATGATATCCTGTATCTGCCCATATATTAATCTTTGTAAACTTTTTAAATAAAGGCTCTTTAGATATTAAATCAATTAAACAATCTCTTACATATGCTGAATCATGATTTAATATTTCAGATAAATAATCAAAATAAACTTTGCCTATTGTTTTATCATTTTTTAAATATAAAATGCCAAACCCTAATACTGATATAGCTTGTTTATTATAATGATCTAAATTTATTGGATCTGGTCTCATTCCTATTCTCATATTTTGTTTAAAGTCTAGAATTATTATACAAGTTTTATTATTTAATTTTTTAATAATTTCATTAAGTATATTTTTTTGAGTATCAACACAAAATTCGTGTAATTTATATAACCTTTTTTCTTTATTAAAAGATTCCTCTATCTCTGCTTTATTTCCTGTCGCTGTATTTATTTTATTTTCAAATAACTTTTTTCTAACTGTATACTGGACACATGTATTACATAAATCTGTTTTTCTTGCTGGGTTTTTAAAATCATTTGGTATATATTTGAAAAATGTTGACCTAGCTACTGCTTTATCTTTTAAATCATTAAAATGTTTACTGTATATCATTCTTCTACTTTTATTTAATATATATATATTCTCTGACGAATATTTATCATTATTTTTTTTATTAAATCTTGATGAAATAGTTGAATTATCAAGTAAATATTGTATAATAATCTCAATTTGCTCATTAATTTTTTTTGTATTTTTGATAGTAGGTCGTAACGTTGGTATTTTATTATTATTAATTATTTTTAAATAATCATATTGATTTCTATTTATATTAAATCCAAAACTTTTACATTCATCAAAAGAATATACTGAAGCTATAGTTGATAATAATGCTACTTGTTGGTTTTTATTTCCTGTTTCCTTTAAAGCACTAACTTTATACATTGCTTGATTAAGTCTGTTATCATTAATAGTAAAATTTAATAACATTTCTTTTCTTTTTTTTGTTTTATTATAAAATTCCATAAACTCTGGGTTATTATGAATAGTTGATAAAATTGATGTAAATGGATTACAATTTTTATGTAATGTGCTTCTCCCTATTGTATTAAAGTTTTTAGAAATTCCATTTCGAAGTTTAGTTATAAAACTTGCATTTTGTTTTTATTTTGATAAAAAACAAAGTCAAATAATTATATAATTATATATTACATATCTATTAAACATTTAATAAAAAATACAAAACACTGTGAAATATCGTTTCATCAGCTCTATGATTGATTATCGCATAATAATCACTTAACTTGTTTACAAAACTAGTTGGAGTATAAAACAGATTCTTCAGCATGGTAACTCGAGGCTTTTTAACTGAGTTGCTCCTTGATATCGTATCATTAATAAAGCCACTAAGTCTTTCTGACAACATCTTACGTAGATTTTACAGTAGCATTGTCTATTCTATTTGCTTTACATAGTTCGTAGTTTATTGCGTATTATTCTTATTCATTTAAGTATATATTAGTTATACAAACTAAGGCCGTTCGACTCAAGGCAAGTTAATCAACCAAGAAATGTTTTCAACCCTACTACTGAGTACCAACTTTCATACTGTAAAATATATTAAAATAAAGCTGATTGATATAATGTAATATAATATAAATTAAACTATTGTATTTGTTATAATAATATATGTATATAATGGAAGTTAATTTTAAATTTTTATAAAAGCAAACTTAGTTATAACTTCATTATATGAGGATGTTTTTTTTGGTTTCATTACTTTTTCCATTTTTAAGGGTTATTTGAGTGGAAAAATTGTTAGTAAAATTCTTAACCAAAAAAATACACCCCTATATATTATCAAATTTTTATGCGAATCTGCTATATGGGGGTGTTTTTTCTGGCTTCATCACTTTTTCATTTTTTAAGCACTATTTGAATGGAAAAAGTGATGAAACCAAAAAAAACACCCCCGTATGATAGCTTATTAGCAATATTTATAATATTTATAATGTTCTGAAAAGTATATAAAAAAACACTAGGCTTTAGTTTTTTCTAAAACCGATTTATTTTTAAATTGATTAACTTTTTAAAATTTTGGTTAGCTTTTATAGTTTTTTCTATCTCAAACATTTTAGAAAAAGGTATAATTAAGCTGAATAAAATTGCAGCAGCTGTTATAAAAAGTCTAATTGTTTGTTACTAAGAGAGGACCACTGCTTATCAGCTTCCGAACCTAACCCCCACAGTTGACGTTCATGTATAATTTTGACAACTAAGTAAATTTATCATATTATTAATTATGCTAATGCAATGTTAAATTCAGATCAAATTGCTTGAAGAATAATCATAAGATGACATTTAAGTAGTTAGCTATCTAAATTTTACAGCTAAATTCATCGGGGAAACAAGCATGTCAAATTAGCAACAATTTTCAATTAAACATTGTTAAATATATATATTCTACTCTATTATGTATGGTAAAATATCTTATTGTTATACCCATTGTGGGAATTACTGGAATAAATATTTGCTAGTAATAAACTAATGATTGGTTAATTAGCAAACTGTTTGATAACTAAATTCCAATAAACACAATTAGCTTTAGCTAATAAACACCGATTCTACAAAAATAATTAATCAAAATACAACAAGCAGGACGTTTGACATCAAATAGACCAAATATTTAATGTTTACTGTATTTTAATTAACTACTTTTGTAAATTTTGATTAAATTTTCTGCGTTTTAATAGTTATTTTTGTCGAATTGGTGTTTATTAGCTAAAGCTAATTGTGTTTATTGGAATTTAGTTATCAAACAGTTTGCTAATTAACCAATCATTAGTTTATTACTAGCAAATATTTATTCCAGTAATTCCCACAATGGGTATAACAATAAGATATTTTACCATACATAATAGAGTAGAATATATATATTTAACAATGTTTAATTGAAAATTGTTGCTAATTTGACATTAATGTTTCCCGATACTTAGCTGTAAAATTTAGCCAACTAATTATTTAAATATCATATTATGATTATTCAAGCAATTTGATAAATCTAGATTTAACGTTGCATTAGCATAATTAATAATATGATAAATTTACTTAGTTGTCAAAATTATACATGAACGTCAACTGTGGGGGTTAGGTTCGGAAGCTGATAAGCAGTGGTCCTCTCTTAGTAACAAACAATTAGCTTTTTATAACAGCTGCTGCAACTTTATTCAGCTTAATTTTACACCTTTTTCTAAAATGTTTGAGATAGAAAAAACTATAAAAGCTAACCAAAATTTTAAAGTCAATCAATAAAAAAAAAATTATAGTTTTAAAAAAAGTCAAAGCTTATTATTTGTTGTACTTTTCAAAACATAGCAAATATTATAAATGTTATAATATTGCTATTAAGTTATCATATAACATATTTGCATAAATATTTTAATAATACGGGGGTGTCCGAATTGGTTTCGTTTTTTTATCCAATTTTTAAATATTTTATATTTTAAAACTTTGCTTAAAATTATATAAAAATAAATTCTTTATTAAAAACCAAAGTATCCGATACAGTTTTGAATTATTTTAGTGTTATAATCATATTATCAATATATCACTAAGTTAATAAATAGCTACATGGGAGGAAGTGGTTGGCCCCAAAGCTATGATTAACCATCCCTATGTAACACAAGCAGTATAATGATAGTTTTTACTTGTTATTACAACTACTTGCTTTTTGGCTATTTATTAACTTAACTATTAATAGCTCAAGTAATATCAACATTTAATAATTGATTTCTATCATTTAATAAACTACTTACTTGCTTAATAAATATTGAAACTTTTAAATTTTCTATTATTTTTATAAGATAAGCCTAAGGTTAATCTTTTAATTTTTCTATTTTCTATAGACTTTATAACTTTAATTGGAATTATATCACTTTTTTTAATTTATCAGATACTGGATAACAATTGTGAAAGTTGGTACTCAATAGTAGGAGTTAAAAGTAGTTCTTGCTTAATTAAATGGCCATAAGTCAAAAGGTCTTAGTTTATATAACTAAGATAGACTTAAATGAATAAGAATAATACGTAATAAATTACCAACTACGTAAAACAAATAGAATAGATAATACTACTGTAAAATCTACGTAAGATATTGTCAGAAAGACTTAGTGGCTTTATTAATAGTACGATATCAGGGAATAATTCAATTAAAAAGCCTCAAGCTATTATGTTGAAGAATCTCTTTTATACTCCAACTGGGTGGCTATATAGGGGTGTATTTTTTTGTTTAAGAATTCTACCAACAATCTTTCCACTCAAATAGTGCTTAAAAAATGGAAAAGTGATGAAACCAAAAAAAACATCCTCATATAAGGAACGTTATAACAGTTATTCCTTATTATAGTTACCAAGTATAAACATTAAAACGTGGACAATAAGTTCTTCGTGATCAGGTGGTAGTAATTCTCACAGCAAATCAAAATAAGGAACTCTGAGTTGACTGTACCATATGAATCACGGACAAATAGATTACAAGACTACAGCTAGTTTTGCAAACAAGTTAAGTGATTATTATATCATAACTAATCCGAGAGCTGATAAAGCAATATTTCACAAAATTAATTTTCAAGCTATTGTTTACTTTAGAAATTTTTTTAAATATAAAACATTAAACTTTAATATTAATATAGCTTGTTTATTATAATGATCTAAGTTTATTAGATCTGGTCTTGTTCCTATTCTCATATTTTGTTTAAAATCTAAAATTATTATACAACTTTTATTATTCAATTTTTTAATAGTTTTATTAAATATGTTTTTTTAAGTGTTAATATAAAATTTATAAAATTTATATAACTTTTTTTTATAAATCATTTTTTTATCTTTGTTGTTTTTTATCGTTGTATCTATCTTGTTTTTAAATTATTATTTTTAACTGTATACTGTGCACATATATTACATAAATCTGTTTTTCTTGCTATATTTTTATAAGTATTTAGTATGTGGGGATGTATTTTTTTGTTTAAGAATTTTACTAACAATCTTTCCTCTCAAATAACGCTTAAAAAATAGAAAAAATAATGAAACCAAAAAAAACACCCCCATATATTTTTATGTTTAAGAACTTTTTAAGAATTTTTTTATTTAAATAGTGCTTAAAGATAGAAAAAGTGATAAAGCTAAAAAAACACCTTTATATTAATATTTACTTATATTAAATCTAAAGCTCTTGCATTTATCAAAAAAATATACTAAACCTATAGTTAATAATAACGCTATTTACTAGTTTTTATTTCTTGTTTCTTTCAAAGCATTAACTTTATATTATGAAATATTGCTTTATTAGCTCTCGAATTGATTATAACACAATAATCACTTAAGTTGCTGTGTTCTCAAGTTCAAACACAATCAAGTCAGAGTCCCTTATTTTGGTTTGCTGCGAGAATTTCTAACTTCATATTGCAAAGAATATCATCCTCTCGCTTTGATATCCATACTTGTTGGAGTATAAAACATATTCTTCAACATAATAGCTTGAGGCTTTTTAATTGAATTATTCCCTGATATCGTACTATTAATAAAGCCACTAAGTCTTTCTGACAATATATTACGTAGATTTTACAGTAGTATTATCTATTCTATTTGTTTTACGTAGTTCATAGCTTATTACATACCATCCTTACTAATTTAAGTCTATCTTAGCTATATAAACTAAGACCTTTTGACTTATGGCCATTTAATTAAGCAAGAACTACTTTTAACTCCTACTATTGAGTACCAACTTTCACAGTATATTGCTTGATTAAATTTATTATTAATAATAAACTTTATTTATTTTTTTTGTTTTACTATAAAATGCCATAAGCTCTGGGTTATTATAAATAGTCGTTAAAATTAACGTAAATGAATTACAATATTTATATTGTGTGCTTCTCTTTACTATTTTTAAATTTTTAAAATTTTTATTTTGAAATTTAGTTATAAAAGCTTGCATTTTGTTTTTATTTTAATAAAAAATTAAATAAAATAACTATATACGTATTAAACATTTATTAAACATTTAATAAAATTAATTTAAACATTTAACAAAAATAGTATAAAGCATATAACTAAAAAAATATTTATTTAAAAGAATGAGATAATTGAAATAAGTCTTAAATTTTTTTAATTTTAAGCTTTTTTAGATTTAACCAATCACATGTTAACGACTTATAAATTTAAAAACTTAAAATTTGGATTGATTTTTAAGTAAATTCTGAAACCAATTCGGATATCCCCAAGTAAATAAATTCACTATATCAAATCATAAAAAGGGAAATATGAAATATTGCTTTACCAATTTAATAATTGATTGTATTAAAATAATGACTTAGACTAATTATAGCAGTAATTGCATTTTTACAATCAATTTAATTATAGCTCATATAAAGTTAATTAATTTTAGGTGATTTTGCTACCAAGATTGAATACGTGGATGTATTTTTGTGTAAGAATTTTACTAGCAATTTTTCCTCTCAAGTAGCGCTTAAAACATGGAAAAAGTGATGAAGCCAAAAAATATCCTTATATGTTTATAAATTCATGTATAAACAATTTAAAGTTTTTTTATTTAGATTTACTATAAAAATTTATACCTTTTAATTCTAAAAAATATTATTTCTATATTTTAAGATTTTATTGTGCTTAGTTTTAATAAACTCATTTTGTTTTTTAATTATATTATTTTTTTTATCAATCTTTTATATAATTTGTTAATAACATAAATTATTTTTCTACTTAAATTTTTTAATCAGAGTTAGCCGCCTCAGTTCCTGAATTAGAAGATATTACTACCGAATCTTACAATCGTGCTATGGATTTGAATGTTAAAACTTCATTATTCTTTA
This sequence comes from Batkoa obscura, assembly GCA_030770535.1. Lineage (NCBI taxonomy): Eukaryota > Fungi > Entomophthoromycota > Entomophthoromycetes > Entomophthorales > Batkoaceae > Batkoa > Batkoa obscura. The sequence goes on along the minus strand of JASVEC010000025.1, from coordinate 580,096 downwards.
CTTTAGCGTAATTCTAATTTATTATGTTGACTAACTTAAGCTAACCTGTTCCTCACTTTACTCTCCCCTCTTGAGGAAGCTTCCACTCCCGAAGATCCAGCTCATGTTATTAACATTGGTTCCGTCTAAGGTATACGACCCGGATATAATACTATTGTATATGGTGTATCCGAACCTGCTGTGCATTATCCTACTAGTGTATTAGCACATCATATAGCTGCCCGACCGATCCTAGTCAATGTTATTGCACTTGAACTTTTTGAAATTAATACGACGAAACGATCAATTGAACGAGTTGGTTTAGATTCATTAACTAGTAAAATTCCTTTGAAAAGATCTAGTAATCCTATTGAAATTCCTGATACTTGTATCTTCTTAGCTTCTAAGGCTTCAGGCTTTATCACTGGTGCTACAACAATGTTGATGGTAGGGTTCATATTGATGGGCCTATAATGTAAGGGGTATTGTGAAATAAAGGATGATTAAGAATGGAGCTATTTTGTTGATAAATTAATTTTTTTAAAACGATTGTTTAACAAATACAGTATAATGATAATAATAGAATAAAATTAAATGATAAGATAAACATATAGATTTGATAACATGTTATTTCAAATTAAAAGGATAAAAGTTACCATGATAAAAGATTAGGCTTAAAAATTGACCAATAAAATTCGGAGATTTTAACATTAAAATTCGACGTATGTGATTTTGATAAATTTCAGAGATGATGCAAGCAAAGTTAAAGATAAAGAATTCATTGGCTATGAATTAGGTTAAATTTCAACTTTTGTGTAAGAAAGGGCAACTAAACTTGGAAAAATTGAGTTAGTAGTGGGAGTATAAAATTGAGCCAATGAATTAAGGTTGGATAATTACTTGTTAGCTATGATTGGTATTATACTTCAGATTTAAAGCGACTTATCAAAAGAATTCATCCATTAGGTTATGATATATAAATACTCAAAGTCTTAAAATAAACTTTAATTTTTTTGTTTTAAATATTTAACTTTTAAAAATGTCAATTTCCAAAGTACACGCTCGTCAAATCTTCGATTCTCGTGGTAATCCAACCGTTGAAGTTGAAGTTACTACCGAAAAAGGTAAACCATATAATAATACTATCTCTAAAAATCATATTAAACCATTTAAAAAGGTATCTTCCGTGCTGCTGTTCCAAGTGGTGCCAGTACTGGTATCCATGAAGCTTTAGAATTACGTGATGGTGACAAAGCTAATTACGTTGGTAAAGGTGTACTTAAAGCTGTTAGCAATGTTAAAGATATTATTGCTCCAGAACTTATTAAAGCTAGATTGGACCTTAAAGATCAAAAAGCTGTCGATGATTTCCTTCTTAAATTAGATGGTACTAAAAACAAAGGTGAATTTTATTATTATCATGCAAATGATTAGTTTATTAATTTATTTCCAATTAAATAGCTAAACTTGGAGCTAACGCTATCCTTGGTGTTTCTTTAGCTGTTGCCAAAGCTGGAGCTGCTGAGAAGAATATTCCATTATATAAACATATTGCTGAATTAGCTGAAGCTAAAACTCCTTACGTTTTACCAGTACCAGCTTTTAACGTTATCAATGGTGGTTCTCATGCTGGTAACAAATTAGCTATGCAAGAATTTATGATCTTACCAACCGGAGCCAAAAGCTTCACTGAAGCTATGAAAATTGGTAGTGAAGTTTACCATACCCTTAAATCCGTTATTAAAGCTAAATATGGACAAGATGGTAAGCTGATTGATTTTTGAATTTAAGTATGGGATATTAATAAATTTTTTAGCTACTAATGTTGGTGATGAAGGTGGTTTTGCTCCAAATATTCAAGATAACCGTGAAGGTCTTGAATTATTAAAAACTGCTATTGAAAAGGCTGGTTATACTGGTAAAGTTAAAATTGCTATGGATGTTGCTGCTTCAGGTAAGTTTAAGATGTTAATAGTATATTGAGTAATAATGATTTAATCTTTTTATTTTATCATAATAGAATTCTATAAGAATGGTAAATATGATCTTGATTTCAAGAACCCTAACTCCAATGAAGCTGATTGGTTAACTGGCAAGCAGTTATCAGAATTATACTTACAATACGCTAAAGAATATCCAAGTAAGTATTTAAATCATTCATTACATTGAATCAATACTAAATTATTATTTTAGTTGTTTCAATTGAAGATCCATTTGATCAAGATGATTGGGAATCATGGAACCATCTTACTAATGCCACTGATATTCAAATTGTTGGTGATGATTTAACTGTTACTAACCCAGAACGTATTCAAACTGCTATTGAAAAGAAATCATGCTCTGGTTTATTATTAAAAGTTAATCAAATCGGTACTGTTACTGAATCTATACAAGCGTAAGTTTAATCTATTCCATCTTATTATAGTTATAGAGATTAATTGTATATTGTTTCATTTAGTGCTAAATTGTCTCAATCTGATAACTGGGGTGTTATGGTATCTCATCGTAGTGGTGAAACTGAAGATTCTTTCATTGCTGATTTAGTTGTTGGTTTACGCACTGGTCAAATTAAAACTGGTGCTCCATGCCGTTCAGAACGCTTAGCTAAATATAACCAACTTTTACGCATTGAAGAAGAACTTGGTAATGATGCCATCTATGCTGGTGAAAACTTCCGTCATCCTCAATAAATAATAGGTGATGTTTCCTATTTTGTCTAGTATAAGAAAATAAAATTCATGTATGTATAAAAAATAGCGTATATGTATAATATAATAAATTTCGTTTTTAATAAGTTGTATTAATTTAATGATATAAAAGAGAAAATAAACAAAGAGATATAAATAGAGCAATTAAATGATAAGGAAATTGAACTCGAATCAACAAATTCATTGATATAAGTAACACTAGCTCTTTTTGAAGCTGAAGCGGCAGGAATTGTAAGTTCAACGGAATCAGTTTTAGGTTCACTTCTGTTATTATCACTTGAGCTGCTAGATGTTGTAGTATTAGGGATACCCATACTGGTGGTAATCGTGGTCATCTTTAAAGAGTCTGAAGAACTGCTACTACTGAAAGGGGCTGTATTGGTTGGAGTAGAGGCTAAAGTAAGTAAAAAATAAATTAACTAAAAACGCATCCAATAAAATTGAACTAAAAACTAACCTGTTGATGGCAATTGCATTTTCATCGTAGTATTCAATCCAGCTGCATTACCTCCAATCGGTGTCACTGGATTTGGATTAATTGCACTTCCTTGAATTACTGTAGTACTTGGTACTGACTCCACTTTATTCTCTTGATTTGGTGATAGGTTACTGCTACCAGTTATAGGCAACATTTTATTTTCTATACTTGGTGTCGCAACCTGTGCTTTATTATCTATATTTGGTGGTACCGATGAAGCTGGTGGAACTGGTGGTGGTGAATTAACAGTGGGTGGGTTAGCAGCTGGAGTAACAGCAGGAGGATTAGGTTGAGAGAATGCCACTGCTTCATTAACAGGCGGAGTAGCCGCAGGGACAACTGATGTAGCTGGAGCTATGACTGGAGGTATGCTGTTTGGTGGTGGGGGTATATCTGTATTGACAGAAGATGCTATTGGCTCATCTAATTCTGGGATTTCATTTTCAGCAATCAACATAGCTGGAGGAGCTTTAAAGGGCTCTAATATTAAATTAGTATTATTTATTGAAGGACTAGGTAGTTGAGCCAGGATCGATGGTAAATAAAGAAGGGGTAAGAGGACGATCATTGGCGGTATTAGTTTATTGCTTTTGGGGTGATATTGCTTTAATATGAATAAAAATTATAAAAGATAAAGATTGAAAAAAATATTGGTTGTATGGAGTATTTTTTTTGATTATTTGATTATTTGATTATTTGAGTTTCAAACTTAATTTGTTTTATCATTGAGTTTTTCGGTTATTTTTAAATGATAATTGATGTGTTTCAGATTGGCAGTTGAATATGTTTGAAATCGAAATAATCATCAATAGCAGTAAAGATAAAACAAATAAAAAATATTTAGCTTAAAAAGTAAAGATTTAAAAAATAGTAATATATATAAAATTGTATAATAGTCAATAGAGCATAACCGTATAAAACCTTTAGTAAAAATATATACTCAATTGAAGCTTCGTGTAAAAAATCAATAATTAATAAATCATACCGCTAAAAAACCTGTATTTTCACTAACTATTGTATTTAACACATAGCTATATTTAAACCCAAAGTTCATTTTCTTCCTACCAGAACACTTTCATAAAATATTTATATTTTTACCCATTATCGACAACGAATAAAAGTCTTCAAATATTTAAAGTATTTAAAAAATTTAAGTGAAAATTATGAAGTATAAAATTATAGTAATAGATAAAATGTAAAAATATCATTTGTTTTATCAAACTGTTTATTATTACCATTAAAAAAAAGAAATTTTTTAAATAGTCCTAAAGAAAATAATTATAGAATATTATTGAATTAGATAAGATTAAAAAAGACAGAATGATTGCTTCAATCTCATACTTGGATTTAATTTAGTGATTTAATGTTTATCTCTAGTCCAGTTCTCCCTAGCCTGATATATACACAAAGCATGTCAAACACCAAAGCTCAATTAAATGCTTTCTTGAATTCTCATATGTGACTTTTACAATACCTTCAAAATAACTTTTTGATGAAAAGATTTCTTGAATATCAAAACTTTTACTGTAATACAAATGCTATTTTATCACTAGAAACCTTACGGAAATTAAATCATAAGGTATAAAGTATTGAAGCTCTAGATACAATATTAGTTTGGTTCACATTACAATAATAGAACCAAGCAAAGGGTTACATCTTAGGTCTTTCTTTGGCTCTTATATTTATCTTTTCAGCTCAGTAATATGCCTAATTTAATGTTAACAAAAGTCTCCACTGGCTTTTTTGGTTTAAAGAGTGACAAAGAGGTTAGGAATATTGAAAGTCAGTAACCAAGTCAATACTAAAGTCAATTAACAACATAGTCATCTTTTGCTCTTAACGTATAGAATAGACTTATAACCGTCAAGTAAGCCTAAACTTTCTTAAGACTGCATTAATAAACAGAGGTTTGCTATCGTATGAGTTATTAATAGGCTAATAGTAAGGTAGTTCCTTAAAAATAAGACTGTTTTTTATAGAAAGAAGGTTTTTTTTAAAATTGAGCATTTAAACATGGTCATTCGAATTTAACATTTAGTTAAAAAGATAACAACTATTCTAATATAGAAAATAAAAATAAATAGAACTTTATTAATTAATTGAGTTTTGTAGGGAGTTGTTAATTATTTACGTTGAAGCCAACTAAAGAGCGATACAAATAAAAACCTAAACTTATTGTATACCTTATTATGAAGAAGTAATAAAAGGATGGGATTGATAAGCGAAAAGGAAGAAAGGGAAGCAAACATGATAGATGATAACACACCATTTAAAATAAAATCATTATCAATATTGGACATAACACTATGATAAGTCATTAAAACTATACATGGCAATACAAATAGCCCATAACAAGCTATAAATAATATAGCTTTTAATATTAACTCTTTTTCCATCCTAAAGCCTTGTTTTACGCTTTCTATAACAGCTTTAAGCTTATAATCCTTAGAATTTCTACTTTCACTCAATGAGATAAACCTAATTGAATCATCATCAAAATCCAAACTCATATTAGCCAATGTCTTTGCTTCATTTCTAATATTTAAAATACCATAATAACAATAAAGAATGATTAATGTGTTCGTAAACAATATAATTGTCATAAAGCAATATAAGCTTCTACTAGCAATCCCGCCTATTGGAGATCCCATACATATCATAAGAGAAGTCGTATACTCAAATTGGTGATTGATAGCAGTTATTATAGCTAAAGTTAAAGTACCACCAATTATAGTAGCTGCAGTAGTCCAAAGGATTATTTTAGGAACTCTCAAACCTTTGATGATTAGATAACGCTCTAAAGATAAAAGTGTTACCCCACAACTACTACCAATAGGCAAAACATTATGAAAGACTCCTAGAATTTGACATCCTATTGTATCTCGCATTGGATTGTAGCTTGTTAAAGTGATTGTTTCTTGAGTTATTCCAACGATGGGCAAGGTAATATCACAAGAAACAGTTAGCAAAATAAAGCTTAGACCTAATAATAAGTTGGATTCTTTACGTAATAAAAGCACAGTTATGGCTACTATTAGGTTCAAAAGGATACTTACGACTCCTAATACGTCACTAATGATTTCTACAGCTAAAATATTTTGGCCCATTTTGGTAAGGATTTAAAAACGTTAAAATATTTTTATTTCTTTTTATATGGGGGTGTTTTTTTTGGTTTCATTACTTTTCCATTTTTTAAGCGCTATTTAAGTGGAAAAACTGCTAGTAAAATTCTTAAACAAAAAAATACATCCCCATATGTTCCTTAGTTGGTCTCGATTTACTCTATGTTCTTTTACCAGCTCTCTGCTTTTATAACAAATTGATTTTAAAAGGGATTGTAAGATTGCTATGGTTCTTAGAGCTTTGAATTTAAAATTAATTAGCAAGAATAAAACAGGGTATTTAAATAATATAACCGGCTAGCTAAATAATATGACAACACAATAGAATATTTTAGTTACGTTAAACAAACAATGCTGCTAATACGTTAGTTAAAATATAGTTTAAAATCCAACACTGCTTTTATTTTATATTAGTTTTAATTTTAGCGATTTTTTTATCCTCAAATCTTATGGCTCAAAATTTGAACCTTCTTTCCTTTAAATATGATTAATTTGTTTGTCAAACCCCGTTTTAAAAAGAATTATGATTTTAATTAAAATAACTTAAATTTTGTAATCCCATTCAATTTGTTTGAATATTTTACTATAATAGCACAGTTTACATTGAAAAGAATAAAAGCATTTAAACAACTCTAGTTCAGAATACAGTTCAAAGCTTTAATTAATTTGTAAACAAGTACATAGAAAGTCAAATACCAAATATCATTAAATTGAATGATTCTTCCCTTTGTGCAATAATCTTATTTAGCACTACAAATCAGCCTAAACTAAATGTTACCAAGCTTTATTCATAAACTTTGGATGCTCTAAATCAATAGAACACAATGGAAATATCTATTATATTCAACATATATATGTATAGATACAATACAATATCCAAGCACACACAGTTCCATTGCCTTTCTAATATGTACACTCATATTATCCTATTTATTATTTTTAGAAAGGGATCTTTATCTGTAAAAGCCCCTTTATATAAGACAAACGCCTAAATACATCTGAAAGCTTTTAGTAAAAATTGAGATTCGTATCAAACAAAATCAAAAAAGGATAAAATGACTTTAAATATTGTACATGAAATTGTTTAGACTTTTGATGTTGATTTTCATACCTTTTCCGCCTAACATGCATGATAAATAAACATAATGCACTAAAACATCAAAGTACCCATTTAATGATTTAGCACAAATCCTTATTTATAAGTTTTATAATTTGTTTTCCTATTGCTTTCTAATCAAGCAATGATTTAAATTTTAAATATGAAAGCTTTATCATTATTATAAAATACAAGTCAGTATAATAAATCTTAAATAAATTAATTAAAAAATGTACTCTTTTTTATAGTATTTGGAGATGTCCGAATCGGTTTCATTTTTTTATCCAATTTTTAAATATTTTATACTTAAAAGCTTTGCTTAAAATTATATAAAAATAAATTCTTTATTAAAAACCAAAAGTACCCGGTACAGTTTTAAACTGTTTTATTATAATACATGTCATAAGTTAGCAGGATTTTTACTAAATTTAATAAAAGTCCCCGAATTAGTAAAGCTTTTACTAATATAGCCTATATATTGATACCAATCAAAGTTGTAGTATGTAAATAAATGCATATTTATTATTGACTGCTACTTTATAGCCAACATTTCAAATTTGTTATTAAATAAATAAATAATTTTAATGCTATAATTACATTATTAATATATCGCTAAGTTAATAAATAGCTGCATGGGAGGGAGTGGTTAGCCCCAAAACTATAATCAACCATCCCTATGTAACACAAACAATATAATAATAGTTTTTACTTATTATTACAACTACTTACCCTTTGACTATCTATTAACTTGGCTATTATTAATTTAAGTAATATCAACATTTAATAATTGATTTCTATCATTTAATAAGCTACTTACTTGCTTAATAAATATTGAAACTTTTAAATTTTCAGTTATTTTTGTAAGATAAATTGGAGTTGATCTTTTAATTTTTCTATCCTCTATAGACTCTATAACTTCAATTGGGATCATATCGCTTTTTTTGATCTACCAGATACTGGATAACAGTGTAGTTTATTACCACGCTTAACAAAATATAAATACTTTTTAATACCTTTTATTTTTATTATCTTTTTTGTATTTTTGTTTCTTTCATACTTTTTAAAAATTATATTTGTTTTCCCATTATTGACAGTTGAGTTATTAAATCTATTATGTTCACAAATAAAAATCTCAAATTTTGAAATTAGTTGATCAATATCTTCTACTTTACTTAATGCTTCAAGATTATTTTTCCACTGTGAAAGATTTCCAAAATGTCCGTCAACTATACTTTTTCCATGATGCTCAGCAAAAAAATCAAGATCAATATTTAAACTACTATTTATTTTATAAATTTCTTCAAATATATAATGCAAAAAGTCTTGAGATTTAAAATGATATCCTGTATCTGTCCATATATTAATTTTTGTAAACTTTTTAAATAAAAACTCTTTAGATATCAAATCAATTAAACAATCTCCTGCATATGCTGAATCATGATTTAATATTTCAGATAAATAATCAAAATAAACTTTACCTATTGTTTTATCATTTTTTAAATATAAAATGCCAAACCCTAATACTGATATAGCTTGTTTATTATAATGATCTAAATTTATTGGATCTGGTCTCATTCCTATTCTCATATTTTGTTTAAAGTCTAAAATTATTATACAACTTCTATTATTTAATTTTTTAATAATTTCATTAAGTATGTTTTTTTGAGTATCAACACAAAATTCATGTAATTTATATAACCTTTTTTCTTTATTAAAAGATTCCTCTATCTCTGCTTTATTTTCTGTCGCTGTATTTATTTTATTTTCAAATAACTTTTTTCTAACTGTATACTGGGCACATATATTACACAAATCTGTTTTTCTTGCTAAATTTTTAAAATTATTTGGTATATATTTGAGAAATGTTGACCTAGCTACTGTTTTATCTTTTAAATCATTAAAATATTTGCTGTATATCATTCTTCTACTTTTATTTAATATATATTATCTGACAAATATTTATTATCATTATTTTTTTTATTAAATCTTGATGAAATAGTTGAATTATCAAGTAAATATTGTATAATAATCTCAATTTGCTCATCTTTAATTTTTTTTGTATTTTTGATAGTAGGTCGTAACGTTAGTATTTTATTATTGTTAATTATTTTTGAATAATCATATTGATTTCTATTTATATTAAATCCAAAACTTTTACATTCATCAAAAGAATATACTGAAGTTATAGTCGATAATAATACTACTTGTTGGTTTTTATTTCCTGTTTCCTTTAAAGCACTAACTTTATACATTGCTTGATTAAGTCTGTTATCATTAATAGTAAAATTTAATAACATTTCTTTTCTTTTTTTTGTTTTATTATAAAATTCCATAAACCCTGGGTTATTATGAATAGTTGATAAAATTGATGTAAATGGATTACAATTTTTATGTAATGTGCTTCTCCCTATTGTATTAAAGTTTTTAGAAATTCCATTTCGAAGTTTAGTTATAAAACTTGCATTTTGTTTTTATTTTAATAAAAAACAAAGTCAAATGATTATATAATTATATATTACATATCTATTAAACATTTAATAAAAAATACAAAACACTGTGAAATATTGTTTCATCAGCTCTATGATTGATTATAGTATAATAATCATTTAGCTTGTTTACAAAACTAGTTGGAGTATAAAAGAGATTCTTCAACATACTAACTTGAGGCTTTTAAATTGAATTACTCCCTGATATCGTACTATTAATAAAGCCACTAAGTCTTCCTGACAATATCTTATGTAGATTTTACAGTAGTATCCTGTATTCTATTTATTTTACATAGCTCGTAGCTTATTGCGTATTACTCCTATTGATTTAAGTCTATCTTAGCTACATAAACTAAGGCCTTTTGACTTACGGCCAGTTAATTAAGCAAGAACTGCTTTTAACTCCAACCACTGAGTACCAACTTCCACAAACATATAATTAACAAAATAAAATAAATAAAATAAGTCTTTTAAGTTAAATTTTTATATTTAATTGAAAAGCTTCAAATTCAGCTAATCATACATAAAGACTTACAAATCTAAAAGCTTAAAATTTAGATTAGTTTCTAATTAAGTTCTGAAACCAATTCGGACATCCCCCAATAATCATTTTGAAATCTAAAACATTTTTTAATTAATCTTAGTTTTATTACTTTTATTACTTTTTTTACACAACTCTTTAGAAATAAACAAACCAATAGTTAAATCATTATAACTATACTTGTTTTAATGATTTTTATCCACTTGATGTTTTTTTATATTATAAAATTTTGTATATAGGTTTTTATGCCACTAAAATTATAAATTGATTTGATTACTATTTGAGCTAAAAAATTTGATTGAATTTTAGCTAGTGAATTGATAATATAATTTTCAAACAAACAAAAGAAAAAAGTATTTATATTTCAATTACTTACCATTAACTACTGTTAGAACCATAATTAGATCTGACTATAATTGGGCTATAACGATAAAGTTTTATGAAATTTGAATTTTTAAAACTAATATTTCAGGCTTTTAAGATGATTATGAAGTCTTTAAAATATTATAAATTGTGTAATACTATATATGTGTTGGGCAATCTTACTTTGTAGCTTTGTTTTTTATTAGTAGAATTTTCTTGATAAGTATTCTTGTTATTTAGTTGTTATATTTTATGCAAGAATGAGGGTGTTTTTTTTGGTTTCATTATTTTTTCCATTTTTTAAGCGTTATTTTAGTGGAAAGATTGTTAGTGAAATTCTTAAACACAAAAATACATCCCCGAATACTTGAAATACCTCTCTCCCTTATTAAGATCCCCACTTGATTAATATTTACATTATAAGCTTAAGCCAATCAATTAATTCATTGATTTTAGAAAGTAGATTGTGAAATTAAACTATGATACAATAGTTAATAAAACATTTTATTTTTGTTTAATTGACATTTTTATGTTTGAAGAAAGAGTTAAAAGTATTGAATTGTTATAAATACTTTTGTATATATCTACTAATCAAGACCAAAATTTAAAGGTTATTTATTTTATCTTAATGGGTTCAACCAAAGTGATGAAAGGATGCTATATAAAACTATATTGTCCTTAGGCAATTTAATTTGATTATATTAGTTATAATACTAACATTATGTAGAAAGTGAAGTTACTGATGTATTTTCAAGCCAGGTTACACACTTGATTTGTCATAAGTTTTCTGGCCCTGTTTACGATTCTGCTATTGAATCGGGAAAGACGATTGTAAATGTAGAATGGCTATATAAAGTAGCTGAAACTGTATATTTTTATTAAGTTTATTTAAATTACAGAACTAAACTATTCATAGAGGGATATAAATCACCCTAGTGTTTTAGCTCATGTTCATTTTTATGGAAACTATGACGTAATCATAAATAAAACACTATCTCCACAACTTACAAACTCAGAGGATACTATCTGTACTAATCATAAATCTTCCATTACTACCAAATCACCTCATCAATTTGTAAGTTGTAAGACAACTAATTGTTCAGTAAAAGCAAGTTTAAATCAGGAGGTTTCTGAGGCCAATAATAATGTTGAAGGTAAATTGTGATATGTTTAAAATGAAATTATATTGACATTTAATAGGCGATAAAACTATTAATGAACAGGCTAAGTATTTGGATGAGATTCAGTATCGAAATACTATTGAACCTGATTGTAATGCTCCATCTTTAGGGTATTTGAATGAGGAAGGAATATCAAAATCTCCACCCACTAAAATTTTCTCCGAAAATAGTCAATTAAACAATGCAACTACTATAAATCAAAATATTGGTTTAGAAGCATCATCGTCAAATAAAGGAAGTCAAAACCAAAATCAAAGTCACGCTAATTCAAATAAAGTGGTAGAAGAACCAGGTGAAGAAGAAAAAGGGATAACTGAAATAGTTAAGTTACCACCAGAAGTGCAAGACTTTATTGATAACATCGAATTTTACTTTAAAGAATCGCATAAAAAAAGGGCAATTTATGAGGCTCAGGAGGCTCGGGAGGCTCGGGAGGCTGATGAAGAAAGGAGACGAAATATGGTAGTTAGCCCCATAGTTACGCCAGTTGAATCTATGACTTGGCCTTTTGTGTATGAACGTATACCTTCAAGTCCAAATCAACCCATCTTTTATTATAATAAGGAGCAGGAGCTTAAAAAGAAAGAGTTGCAAGATAACATGAACCGCTATTATGATAAATTACAGGCGAAGATAAAAAGAGAAAAGGAGATGGAAAAGGCTGCCTCTGAAAATACTGATGAAATTATTGAAGATCTAGCTCAAAATAACCAACAAATATTGGAAGCTTCAATTCAAAATATTCCACCAACTTTAGAGGTTTTAACCCAGTATACTCAAAAAACATTGGAAACTCCTATTCAAGATACCCCTCCAACCTTAGAAGCTACAGAAAACTGGCAAAAATATATGGACGAAGCTTCAATTCAAAGTACTCCACCAACTTTAGAGGTTTTAACCCAATATACTCAAAAAACATTGGAAACTCCTATTCAAGATACCCCTCCAACCTTAGAAGCTACAGAAAATTGGAAAAAATATATGGACGAAGCTCAATCTCCAGTGGCCCAAAACAATTTAAGTCCCTCAACTTATGGCATTAAACAAAGGGTAGAAAATTCAATTGAAAATTTACCACCAATTTCAGAAGCTTCACTTCGTTGGGTTCAACGAATAATCAAATCTGAAGCTCAAATGATACAAAATGAAACACAAGTACAAAACAATCCATTGACATTGGAAGCTGCATCCCAAAATACTTGGAAAATGGTAGAAGCTTCAGTTGATGAAGAAAATGAATCCTTAAGCAACAGTAATTTTTTGGAAATTACTAGTACTGTAATAAAAAACTTAGAAGAAGTAAAGAAACTTGTGCGTAAAAGATGCTTTAATGAACATAAAGGTGAAGAATTGTATTTGAAAAAGTATTTAGCTAGAACCTTTGTTGATATCTTAGCCGAGGTGGATAAGGAAGAAGAGCTACAATTAAATTAAATAAATCAAGTTATAGCAAGAGAAACTCAATATTTTGTTTCTTTTTTTGTTTTATTTTTAAATAGTATTTTATACAACTATAGCTATTATTGAACTAAATGTCTATTTCTTTTATTTCTGGTTTAAACCATATAAAAAGGTAACGTTATAGCTTTATAGTACTTGAATAACTTATACTATAGTTTGAATAGTCATGTTATTAATAAACATATACACATTTCTTCCTGATAATTAATTAACTTTGTAAATAATTGATATTTACACTTATCATTTGTATTATATTCATATTAAAAAACTAAAGCAAAGTAAAAATAAAACATTTCTCAATAGCCAACAAGCTAATTCCAAACTGACACGTTGCACGTTTTTTACCATTTTTTTATAGAATAGGTCAAATTTCCACAGTATCTATATATATGTAATATTTCAAAGTTTTTATTAGATAAAACTGCCAATATAATATTATTGGTTGATACAAAATGGTAGTTAATTGGAATACTTCTGTTATTTCTCAATCTTTTTTAATTCATAAATTGCTTAAATTGATAATGTATGTGGTATTTAATATTATTGACCTTAATATTAATTATAATATATATTTAATATATGGGGTTGTTTTTTTTGGCTTCATCACTTTTTCCATTTTTTAAACGCTATTTGAGCGGAAAAATTGTTAATAAAATTGTTAAACAAAAAATGCATTCCTATATTATCAAACTGGTATTATTAGATCCATGTTTTATCCCTTATTACTATCAATATAAATACTTATACAATATTATCAAAATAAATCATTATCTTATAATTTTATATTTAAAGTTTTAATAAATTCAAAAATTAAACTTCATAGTTGTTTTAAATAAGTAAAATACATAGGAGGATGTATTTCCTAGTTTAACAATTTTATCAACAATCTTTCCGCTCAAATAGCGCTTAAAAAATGGAAAAAGCGATGAAGCCAAAAAAACACCTCATATAATTAAAATAAGTTTTTCAAATTATACTATTTGAGGATGTTTTTTTGGTTTCATTATTTATTCTATATTTTGAGCGCTATTTAAGTGGAAAAACTGTCAATAAAATTTTTAAATAAACAATTATACTATTTTCTGAAATGTTCAAGGCAAAAAAATTATAAAACCTAAAATTTTTAAAAAAATCAAAACCTAATTATTTTTTATATATCTTTAAAAATTTTATGCAAATCTGTTATATGATAGCTTAATAGCAATATTATAATATTTGTTGTTTTGAAAAGTACATAAAAAATAATAAGCTTTGACTTTTTTTAAAACTATAATTTATTTATTTAAAATTTTGGTTAGCTTTTATAGTTTTTTCTCTCAAACATTTTAGAAAAAGGTATAATTAAGCTGAATAAAGTTGCAGCAGCTGTTATAAAAAGTCTAATTGTTTGTTACTAAGAGAGGACCACTGCCTATCAGCTTCCGAATCTAACCCCCACAGTTGACGTTCATGTATAATTTTGACAACTAAGTAAATTTATCATATTATTAATTATGCTAATGCAATGTTAAATTCAGATCAAATTGCTTGAAGTATAATCATAATATGATATCTAAATAATTAGTTGGCTAAATTTTACAGCTAAGTATCGGGAAACAATAATGTCAAATTAGCAACAATTTTCAATTAAACATTGTTAAATATATATATTCTACTCTTTTATGTACGGTAAAATATCTTATTATTATGCTCATTGTGGGAACTACTTGAATAAGTATTTGTTAGTAATAAACTTATGATTGGTTAATTGGCAAACTGTTTGATAACTAAATTCCAACAACCACAATTAGCTTTAGCTAATAAACAGTTTGCTAATTAGCCAATCACAGGTTTACTGCTAACAAATGTTTATCCAAGTAATTCCCACAATGAGCATAATAATAAGATATTTTACCGTACATAAAAGAGTAGAATATATATATTTAACAATGTTTAATTGAAAATTGTTGCTAATTTGACATTATTGTTTCCCGATACTTAGCTGTAAAATTTAGCCAACTAATTATTTAGATATCATATTATGATTATACTTCAAGCAATTTGATCTGAATTTAACATTGCATTAGCATAATTAATAATATGATAAATTTACTTAGTTGTCAAAATTATACATGAACCTCGACCGTGGGGGTTAGATTCGGAAGCTGATAGGCAGTGGTCCTCTCTTAGTAACAAACAATTAGACTTTTTATAACAGCTGCTGCAACTTTATTCAGCTTAATTATACCTTTTTCTAAAATGTTTGAGAGAAAAAACTATAAAAGCTAACCAAAATTTTAAATAAATAAATTATAGTTTTAAAAAAAGTCAAAGCTTATTATTTTTTATGTACTTTTCAAAACAACAAATATTATAATATTGCTATTAAGCTATCATATAACAGATTTGCACAAAATTTTTAAAAATATATAAAAGATAATTAAATTTTTTTAAATTTTAGTTAGGTTTTATGGGATGTATTTCTGTGTTTAAGAATTTTACTAGCAATCTTCTGTTCAAATAGTGCTTAAAAAATGGAAAAAGTGATGAAGTCAAAAAAAACATCTTCTTATTTTATTAGTCAATATTAATAAATACAACCAACAATAATATTTAAGAAGTGATTATATTAAGAATAATTGAAGTAAAGAAGCATAACCCATTAATAGCGACTCTCTAGAATTAATATATATATAAGAACATTCAATAATTGTTTAATTTTATTGCCGTACTGCCCGCCAGATAAGCTTTGAGAGTCTTAAAACCCCCTTAACAAGGCTCTTTAACATCAGTTGTAAAAACTACAAAGGGTTTTTTATTAAATCAGCTGAAAAAGAATTTTTCGATAAAGAATTGAAATTTTTGAAGTTTGTTCTTACTTAAACTTATAAATAAAGTTTCAGTTTAACGCAGTTTATGTGGGAGTTCACTCTATACATTGTAAATTATTACCATGCTTATTAATGTCAGCCAAAAAAGACATTAAAAAAACTACATCTAATTCGTACTAATTAACATAGCCAATCTAATACTTTAATTCATGAACAGCACTGAGTTACAGTCAACTCATAAGTTAGATCTCGTGCCAGCACCATGTCTACTACGATAGTAATAATGAACCCTAAAACCCATTTAGTGAGATCTTACGATCAAGGACCATGAGCTTGGTTCGTTAACAGGACTGTTTACTGTAAAGATTTTTATTTAAGTAAGATTATAAAAAAATTATTTCTAAAAGCAACCCATGTTTCTACGGCTATACCTGTATTCAATAAAGTATAAAGTGCACTGCTGTTCTATAAAGCATATTTTATTGACTAGCATATATTTAATGAAACTAACAATATATGTAAAGAATCTAACAAAAAGCTATTTCAATTAACATTTATATCAAGTTTGGTCGTCGCTAAATCAACTCAAAATATCGTGAACAACTAAATAATCAGATTGGTTAAGTTCTTATCCAGATAAATTGGGCTGGCATAGGTATTACCAATGATCTAGACCCATTTGATAGGGAATCCTAGAAGGGGCCCACCATATTTTTACTGTTAATAGAATATAACTTGGCGTCAAGAAATTTTTATTTATATGAGTTGCAAAAAAATATTTTGAAGAGTGTAAATACTTTTTTGAGTCACGGTTTGATGACATAGACTTTATGATTTAATGAAAATTTTTAAATTAAAATGGTTTTTCAATGTTTTCAATAAAAATTATATTACTCGAATTTAAGTTTATGTTGATAAGAGGGGAAACAAAATATTGTTAGAAAAACTGCAAATAAGGGATTTTCAATATCATATCTTCAGTAACGTTTGTTCTTTTTTGACCTGTGTTTATTCTTGATTTTTAATAGATTGAAGTCAATTTCAGCTTAATCGAGTGGATGACTTCTAGTATTTTAGACTATCATATTAGAGTGGATCATAAAAACGACTAGTACACGACTGTAAACTGTTCGTTAATATGCTTTTTAAATTATAGACAAATACAAAATTAATTTCAATAAATTGTTGGCAAGAAAAAGCAATATTTGGTTAAATTACCGAATTGATAATCATTTCCAACGTTATTCATTAGTGTTAACTTATGAATCATCAATAATGTTACATCCACCATATTATATTACTAACATCGTTATAACTATTACATAAAGCTGAAGATAATTTATATAAGTAAATAAATAAGAATCAACTTAATAGGCTAATAATTTTAGATTACTTGATGCTAAAATAAAATTCAATAATATAACAACTATAAACAATCAATCTAAAGTGAGCAATAACAACATACCTCAGCACAAAAAAGGTATTTGGACACCCCGATAATGAAGCTACAATAAACAATCCTAGACTGTTTAGCTACACTTGGAAGTTGACAAAACTACTTTTAGTCAAATAAAAAACGAAATTTTTCATATTCTGAGCTGCTTTCTATTATTAATTATACTAAAATTGAGAAACATTTTTTAAGAAAATGTCAATAGTTTTAACCTTTAATATCATTTATATTATTGCTGCTTTTCTAATCTTTATTTTTACAACAATGCTTCAGCATTAAAATTAACTTGATTTGCTTGTGTAGAATCATAATAGCCTACTTTTGTACCTTCCCATTTACATTTACACTTAGGACATTTAAGTTCAATTCCTTTTTTCCCCGAAGCTCGATGATAATGGGCAATACAGCCTATATGAACCCAACCATCACAATCTTCATCTTTGCAAGTTTCTCCCTATTATTTTTGTTATTAATTAACTTAGTTTAAATAATATACTAGCTTACGTTTATCACTAAAGTACTACATAACATACATTTTTTTATATAGCCTTTATAATTATCCAATATATTTGTCTGCAACTCTAATAAAGTTCTCATAGTCAAAGTAAGGTACCCTCCACTAAATGAACAGTTTTAATTAATATCCGAAATAAAAAATATTTATGTAAATTACCTAGTTTTTTCTAACCATGTTTCGTTAATAAATCTTTCTATTAGATGATCTTTTTCGGCGATTGTCAACTTATCTATTGTCTGTACAACTTCTTCATTAGTTTCATTATTTTCGCTATTGTTATTTTGAACCTCATCTGGTAATAAAGCTAACTTTGAGGCTTCAATACCAGAAATAAAAAACTTTTTTCTAGGAGCAGTAATAATTGAATGAATTAATGTTTTTAAATATCTCATTTCAACTGGGGTAAAGTTATTTCCCAATTGCGCTATTTCGTCATCTACTATGTTAGTCTTTGTTATTAATGACAATTTGAATAAAAATAAACAAAACTTACTATACAAAAGAATGGCGCCCTTGATATTGGATCTAATGCTTTTTTAATTTCAAATCCGACTATGAAGATAGCTTCGTTGATATCATGAAGTACTGATAATATTGAATCAAAGTAATCTTCTGAGTGATTGTATTCTAGCAATATAACCTTTTTTATTAAGATTGATTTTTATTAAAATTGGATTACCTTGTTTAAAACAACGACAATAAAGTTCACTCATTTGAACAATATTCAATGTCTTCATTAACATTACATTTTGCAGCAATAACTTATGACTTATACTTAATTCTGGTGTCATGATTTAAAAATAATTTAAAAAGTAAATTAGGTTTAGATTGAAATTTTAATCAAAATTCCAATTTAAAAAAGTTATTCAATTGGTTGGCTGTTGATTAAACTCAAATCCTTGAAAAAACTCGTTTTATTTCTTCAATATGTCAAAACAACCTCATGAAATAGACGAAATAAGCGATAATGAACCTGTTGAACAAGCTGAGAAAATAGAAATAAGTGATGAAGAAGGAAGTAGTGAAGTTACATCCAAAAGAAAGTTAACAACAACAATAAAAAAGAAGCCTGTCGTGTCATCAGGTACTGTAGTTAATTATGACCCTTTCGACACCAATACGATATCAGATAGTTTGAAATTACCGTTAGCTAGGGTTAAAAAGATTATAAGAGAAGACAAAGAATTTAAATCTGGCTCTTTAGAAGCTTATCAACTTATTACTAAAGCTACAGTAAATTATTAGTTTATTTTTTAAATCTAGAGATTACTTAATTTCTTTAAAAAGGAATTATTTATACAATCATTCTCTACAGATTGTTATAACGTTGCAGCGAGAGAGAAAAGAGTTAATGTACATTATAAAGATTGCGGTAAGCTTGTTATTTTTATGTAAAGATTAGAGTTAATTTGCTTTATTTTTAGCTTCCATGGTTTCAATAGAGGATCGTTATGAGTTTTTATCTGGTAAGAAATTTTGTTCCGTCTTGTTTTATTACTGATATACAAATCCTTAGATGTAGTGCCTAAGCCAATGCAATTCAATAAAGTTTTACTTGAACAAAGAAAAATGGATGATATGCAATAAGGAAAAGAGTTAAGAATATTGGTTTACAATAAGAATAAAAAGAAGTTATTTAGATGTAATTGATATTATAGCTTTTTTATTGTAGTTGAACTATTATGAAATTTACTATCATAGTAGAAGTTCTTATTTTATTTGTAATTTCAAGTTATTCAACAAAAATCTTAAAAATAAAATCAAAATTTCAATTATTTTTTACTTCTTAACTCGTACTTTTTTAATGAACCATTTAATAAATTTAATACCACGCAGATTACCAAAACTTACACTATTGCAACCATGTTATAAAACAGTTACAACGAAGAGAACTTATAAAAGACACCCTTTTGATACATTTGCAATGGTAAAAAAGCTTCAACAAGATGCATTTACTCGCTCACAATCCAAAATAATAATGCAAATTTTATATTCGATGATGCAAACTAGGTACTACCATACTTTTAACAAAAGCAAGTGACATTGAATTTAATTTTAGATATTCCGAGTTTCGAAAACAAAGCTTAAATAAAGAAGATTTACAAAAGGTATTTTTAATTCATGATGAAAGTAAAATTACTAATGTAATGTAGCACGAATATCTATTTCGAGCAGCTTTGAATGAACTACGGACCGAGCTACAAATCATGCGAACAAAAGATCATACGCAGACACAACAAGAGTTAAGTAAAATTTCGAGAGACTTAGATGCTTTAGCACATTATAAAAGGGAAGCTATCAATCAATTAAAAGTAGATTTACAGTTAGATTTAAGTAGTCACAATCATGAGATGGGAGCAATTTATAAAGAGGTTGATTATAAAATCCATGAGATTAATAATAAGTTTGGGATCCAAGTGTCTGAGATTCGAAGTGAAATTGAAGCAATGAAATGGGAATCTATTAGAAAAGCTATTGTGATGGTTGGTGGAGCAGCCGCGGTTATGACGCTGATTTCATTAATTTTTAGGTTGAAGGAGTATGAAAAAGAAATCGGAGAGTACAATAATAAGAGTTTCAGTGAGGATAAACAAGAGGATGATAATATACTTTTAGGATGATACTATTTTAGAAGTGGCTTTTTTCAAAATTACAGTTTGATTGTAATTAAAGTTGCATTTTATTTAATCAATAGGAATTTTGTAAGTTTCCTTATATTAAATTGTTGTATTGGTATTAGCATTTTATTTTTATTCAATTTTAACTATTATATAGATTCTTTGAATATAATTGGTTTATATAATATTAGTTTATAAAACAGCATAATAATCTATGATAGCTTTGAAGTTAATTTTTAAATTTTTGTTAAAATAGATATATAGTGACATTATATTCATATATGGACTGATTGTATCTAAAACCAAGTAGCCATTGTATATAGCATTAATTTAGAATATTGTATTTCTATGAATATAATTATTTTTGCGGTTTAAAACATGTTTGCTTTGATGAAAAGGCAATCAAAAATCTAGCATATGGGGGTGTTTTTTGGTTTCATTATTTTACTAACAATCTTTCCGCTCAAATAGCGCTTAAAAAATAAGTAAAATAATGAAACCAAAAAAAACACCCCCATATTTAAGGTACTTTAAGCTTTCAATATAACAAAATTTTTATCAGTAAAAGTATATGCGTTCTATTTAAGATATCTTCAGCTCTAGGTTCGAAATTTTATACATTAAGTAAATTAATGTGGGCATTTTGAAAATTAGTTAACTTTTTAAAAAATCTTATAAAGTGCGAATTTTTTTAAATAAAATTGCTAGATTCTGTTTAAATATTAAATATTAAAGAAAGTTTTAACTCTGTTTGTTTCTTTGGATATTGAATTTAAAATGCATTTATTGTTCAAAACAAATATTCTTTCAAAAAAATAAGTGCTTTTTTCAAAAGCTACCTATAACTAACGTATGAAAATCATTGTAGTCCACAAGTAAGTTGAGCATTTGATCTAGTTATTAACAAATTCTATAAGTTCATTATATGTTAAAAAATAAAAATTCAATAAATTATTATCATTTATGTTTATTTTTGTAAAGAATTAAATCAAGTTAAAGTTCGTCATGATAGCCAAGAAATTTACTAGTATCAAGCCATAATCTAGTGCAGCTTACATCCTCTTGTTTTTGACCTTTATCTAATCTATGTCTGTATACTTTCCAACTATCATTATTGTCGATAAGAACTTTAGTTTCCTTTGGGTTACAGTCAATAAATTTAACGCTATAGTCATTGTTTGATCCAAAGTAGAGACCATGACCATTATTTTCGCTTGTTATATTAAATTTTTGAAAATGAGAAGAACCATATTTGTTAGCGGCATCCTTAATGTAGCAGTCATCGTTATGAACACAAACAGTGGCATAATGTTTACTCTTGCAAGTTACAGTACTGATTAAAAGGGAAAATAAAGTGGAAGTGAGAACAGTTTTGCTAAACATTGTTAATAACGAATAAAAATTGAAATTGAAAAATAAACAAATTACTATTGCTACAAATGATTAATTTTTGTTCCTTTATATATGTATATACTACTTAGTATTCCATTTCAAGAATATTACTACACATGTTAACTTTGATTGCTAGTTGAAATAAAGTGATGTAAACATGGAACACAATCATGTGAATTAAAAGTCACTTTATTTATCCCAAACGCACCATACGTATTCAAGCTACTATCCTTTTAAGCCCTAAATTAATATTCCAATAGACCATAAGAAAAACATACAGTAATATCTTCTTTTGTCTAATTATCAAACATATAGATTATCTTACTTCTTTATTGAACAAAGCGTGAACAAAATAATAACAAGAATTGTCTAAAATGTGATGATGTATTTTGCAACTATTTTATTATAATGAAGTACTACCTTTTAAAGCTTTTTATTGTTGACCAACTACCTTTATCCAAATTTTTAAGCTAATTTAATAATTTTTAGTACGGTGTTTGCTAAAGATATACGCACAACGCTTTTATTAATTATTTATTTAAACTTTGATATAAAGTAATAATAATATACTCTTATCTGTGATTGATGTTTAAATTTCAAGTCTTCTTATATCTCTTCTTTCATTTGCGAAGTCATCTTTTATTCTTCTTGCGTTTATACTAATTAATGTGTAGAGATAGGGTTAGTCACTTTTCTAAGTCAAATTTTAGCCCTATTTTAAAATAGTTTATGTGTAAACTTTAACCATTACTATTTTACTTTATAACTTTTGTAACATTTTGTGTAAGCTATTTACTTTGGTATGTTTTGATTGCTACTTTTGGGTTATATTGTACTAACTTTATCATTTCTAGTGTTTTAATAAAATTTAATTTGATTTGTAAAAGATGCTTCTAAAAGTGTTAACAAAAATTTTATTTAATACATTTCATGTCATAATTTTTTCAAAAGTAATATCAAAGCGCTCAATTGCATTGTATAAAAAAATGTTAATATGAATAAATACAAATTTCTCAAGTAAATATTAAAACGTGAAAATCTAAACTTATAAGTAAAGGTAAAACAATAAAAATAATAACCTAACAAAAAGTAAGTTTACTACTGTATACAATAAATTTAAATTAGTTAAAGCTCATCATGGTAGTCAAGGAATTTATCAGTATCAAGCCATAATCTAGTGCAGCTTATGTCTTCTTGTTTTTTAGCTTTAGTTAAGCTATGCTTATACACTTTCCAGCTGTCAGTATTATCAACAAGAACTTTGACTTCACTTATATTACATTCGATGATTTGAACGCTGTAGTCATCATTTGATCCAAAAAAGACTCCGTAGCCTTTATTTTCATTTGAAGTACTGAATTTTTGGAAACGTGAAGAACCATATTTGTTAGTAGCATCCTTAATGTAGCAGTCATCGTTATGAACACAGACAGTGGCATAATGTTTACTCTTGCAAGTTACAGTACTAATTAAAAGGGAAAATAAAGTGGAGGTGAGGACAATTTTATTAAACATTGTTAATGAGAGTTGAAAAGCTTGAAATTGATAAAACTAAATAAAGCTTGCTTTATGGTGATTTATATATTTGTATGCTACTTAATATCCCATTTTAAGAATATTACTACGCATATTAACTTTTGACTTCCAATTAAAATGTTGTAAACATGGAACATAAGTAGGGGAATTAATAGTAAACTTGATTTTTATTCCTAATACCATACATATTTTACTGTGGCATTTTCTTATTTGAAATTGATATGTTCGAAAACTCTAAAGAAAACAACCACTTATTCACAAATGTCATTTTGAGAATGAATATAATAAAATCTTTAAACATTTACTTATTCTATAGGAACTAAAAGCATAGATATTTATCTAAATTCATAATTATATAAAGAATTTTTCTAAGTAACAACTTAATATGGCTTTATTGTATCTAATAAAATATTTGGGTATGTAAAAGTTTTATGAATTATAAAAATACTTGTTAACACACTGATTACCAAATAAATGTTTTTATATTTCAAGCTTTTAAATCACGTTATTTGTATAAGGTGATATATTTATATTCTTGAACAAAACAAATCCCCTTTGATGGTTCGTACTTTTTTCAAGCCTTGGAAATGTGACTATATTTTACATGAAATATTTTCAATTACAATAGCTGGTGTTTTTAGATAAAATTATTTGCTTCACAAAAAGTGATTTGTACCTTTAATTAAAAAAGGTAAACAGCTATGCTACTATCAATAACAAACGTTTTACAACCCTTACTCTAATCCTTTATCTGAAGTAGTCTTTTATACATCCTTTATTTTTTATCCCTTTTATTAAATGTCTATAATTATTTGAACTGAAGTGCTCTAGACTTTAAAAAACTACAAAGCTAGTAAAAAAGTAAAGCCTAAACTTTAAAAAGTGAGATATACAATTGAAAGTATTGGCCATTAGATAAAAAATTAAAAGCAACCATAATTTTTGACCTGGTATGTTAAAAATTACGGATGATAGTCATTCAGGCTAGGTATTACGGTTTTCAAAAGTTGTATTGATTTAGGCAAAATACGAAATCCCCATGCTCAACTTTCAATCACACCAGTTTTTAAGACCAGTTTACTTGGGAAATCTGCCTTAGCAGGTATTGTAACAGCTAAAAAAATTACATTCCTGAAGATAAAATAACATCAAATCAAAGCCTTGGCAAAATTATTTCTAAATATAATCAACTGAAAAGACTATAGAATTGAAAAAATATGTTACTATAAAGCTATAAATAAACAGCTATTAAAATTTTATCACTACATTTACTATCAAATCACTTTATATAAATAACTGCATACTACCTTATGGAAACTCTCAGCTATAATAATCTAAAATTAGAATATATTATAGTTCAATGATAAATACAATTTAAAAATAAAATATACAATTCACCTATTCGTGTTCCATATTTACATCATTTCCAACAGAATCATAAAAACTAAACTGCGTAGTAATGACCTTGAAATGAAGGGGTAATAGTAAATATAAAAAACATAAGATTTCTTTTTTAAATTGCTTTATCAACTTTAAAATTTCATTTTTTATCACAAATGGTTAACAAAATCGCCCTTGCCTCCACTTTATTTTCCCTTTTAATCAGTACTGTAACTTGCAAGAGTAAACATTATGCCACTGTTTGTGTTCATAACGATGACTGCTACATTAAGGATGCCGCTAACAAATATGGTTCTTCTCATTTTCAAAAATTTAATATAACAAGCGAAAATAATGGTCATGGTCTCTACTTTGGATCAAACAATGACTATAGCGTTAAATTTATTGACTGTAACCCAAAGGAAACTAAAGTTCTTATCGACAATAATGATAGTTGGAAAGTATACAGACATAGATTAGATAAAGGTCAAAAACAAGAGGATGTAAGCTGCACCAGATTATGGCTTGATACTAATAAATTTATTACTTATCACGATGATGCTAAACCAATTTTATATTATGAACAACAATAAACGTTAATTATTTTATCTTGGCTTTTTATCATATGTGGATTTCCTTTTTACAGTTATTTCTTGAATTCTGACTACATAAAAAGTTAATAAAGCTATTACTCGAACGGTGATACAGCATGGACATCATTATAATACACATGAAATACTTTAACTATTCTTTTTTGCATTATTATTTAACAATAAATTAAAATAGATAAAATTATCGTTCACAAAAAATGAATTCTTGGTGTACTTTTAAAATTATAAGTAAAAATATAAAATACATAGATAAATTTAAAAATATATGGTAATGTATTTTTTTAAGAATTTCACTAACAATTTTTCCACTTAGATAGCGCTTAAAAATGGAAAAAGTGATGAAACCAAAAAACACCTCATATGATGGATTGTAGTTTGGTTTAAACAAATAATTGTATTTTACTAAAATTACTGATATCAGATTGTATTTTATCATTTGGATGCTTTCTATTTATTAATTTGTTTTTTTATAAAGATTAAATAAATATAAATTAAACTCAAAAAACTTTTGAATATGTAGAAAAAATTTACAAGATCTATGAGCTATATCAGCTAATAAAAGTACAGATAATTATAATTGACTAAAGGTTATACAATAATATTCATGGACTTGGAATTTATTATAAATAGCAGTACTAATAAGCAAGTACAGCATAATTTTTGAAACATATACATTTAGCATAAACTAATTATAGTAACAAATCCAGAGACACTTTGGCCGAGCGGTTAAGGCGTGAGCCTAGAAAGCTCATGGGGTTTCCCCGCGCAGGTTCAAATCCTGCAGGTGTCGTTTGCTTTTGATTTTTTTAAACCAAATTTCATTTATGCAAAAAGTCAAAATTTTAATTTAAGGGAAAGACAAAAGGTTCTAGATTTTAATTAAAGGGGTTGTTACCAATTATTTAAAATAGTATAAAAAAAATCAATAAATTGAGAATAGAATAAAAATCAAAAAACAGTATATCACACTTGATAAATTAATACAAACTACACATCAATTAATATGAAATTTCATTTGTTATCTTTAGTTTTAATCTCATCAATTATCGCTGCCCCAACAAAAAATAAAGGTACCAATAAAAATGAAGTTAAAACCACCCCAGTTACTCAACCCGCTCAAAGCACCCAAAACACACAAAGCGCTAGCACTGGTAATGCCACTGGTTCAGGTACAGGAACAGGTACGAATTTTGGTTCATTAGCTTATACAAGCATAGGTAGTGGTAGCAACTCTAGTGGCGGAGCAGCGGTTGTTCAAGGCTCAGTAGGCACTGGAACACCAATAGCAAGTTCAGGTATATCTTATTCAGCTGGTACAGGAGGTGGAGCAAATTATGGTTCAGTTGCGCCAAACTCTAATTATAGTACCAGTTCCGATTATAAATCTACATCAGGTACTTTAGTAAATGCAGGTGGTGGTGGATCTTTTGGTTTTGCTAATGATAAATTGGGTATCTCGGTTTCTTATGGGGGTGCACTGAGTAGAGATCCTACTACTGGTACTATATTATCTGGTGGATTAAACATTGATATTGGTGGTACTAATGGGGTTAATAAGGATATTAATTTAGGGGGTACGATTAAGTTACCAGCTAAAAAATATTAGTGTATAATATATATTTGATTTGACCTAATTTAATTGTAATAAATAATAGTAATAAATAAATAAAATGTTAAAATAAAAAGCATATACGAATAATTTTTTTAAAGATAAACTACTATTTTCAATATAAAAAAGATTAAATTAATCTCTTAGATTTAAAGTAATGACGTAGATAAGCAATTTGCCAGATACCAACAACGACTAAAACACCGATAGAAAAGAAAGAAAAGTTAGCTATTTTCTTTTTAGTTATTTCTAAAAAAAGATTAAGTAAACTTCAAATAGTAATATTTAAATAATAATGACATACCATGAGTAGCACTTTTACCAACATCACGGAATTTGAATACTTCCATAGTTTGCATAAGTTGATGAAATCTTTCTTCTAATCTTAATAATTCTAATTCTTGTGGTTTAATTTTTTCAGCTTTAGCTAATTTAGAATATTCTTCTTCAGTTTTTCCAATTTGAATATCTAAACTAACTTGATTAAAGTAACTTGGTCCTGGTTCAACACCTAATAATATTATCTTATTAAACTATCGTTCTTATTATTAATTATGTTAATTCTTACCATCATCAAGACTATTCCAAAAACAAAATGAGACATCGGTACTTTCACTTGGGGTAAATACAATTCTTGAATCAGTAAACCCAGCCTTAGAACCATATTTATTATAATTTTCGGTGTTATCATAAATCTGATTTTTAATTTTTGTTAATTAATTTTAATTGGTCTCTAAAAAATTACCTCAAAATGCATAGTTTGACTAGCAGCTTGCAAAGCGTTAAATTGAGCAGTAACATGAGAGTCTCTTGCCATCCACATAGTTAAACATTTCTTTTGAATTCTATAACGAACTTGTCCAGGCAAATCAAATTTGATACTATTACTTTGTACTAGTAACGCGTATAAAGCGAATAAGAGACTGAATTTTAATAACATCTTAATTGTTATTTTTCTTTTATATAAACAATAAAAAATGAAGTCAATGAATTAAATGGATTTGAGTTTATTTGATTTAAATTTATTATTACGTTGGTTCAAGCCAATTAAAATTAGCCAACTACCTTTTTAGAAATTTGATGTTTGAATTTTGAATATTGAATATTGGAGTAAATTTGATATCGTCAGCATTTTATATAGTTATACTACTAGTTGTTTTATTATAATGAATAATCGTTACTATAAATTATTTACACTCTGATGGCTATGACCAAAGCTGTTCCGCTTAGCATTCATACTTACAGTAAATTCCCATAAAGATGACAAAAGGATTGAGCTGAGCCAATAAAATACATTTGTAGAATTTTTATAAAATTAACAAATTTAATTTTTTTCAAACTGTTCATAATAACAATGTCAGAAAAAGCAGCAGATATTAAAATAACCGAAAAGAACGAAGAAGAGATTAAAAGAGAGGCTCCAGTCGAGAAAAATACTAAGGAACATAAATATTCAAAAGATGTCGATGAAGTTAGCAACCTTTTAGATCAAGTTAACATAAAAAATGAAGGTAATTCAATTATTTTACTTTAGCTTTAAATATTTAAATTTTATTTAAAAGTTTCTAAGACTACTGATGATAAACCAGTTGAAAATGATGAAAAAGAACAAGATGAAGACGAAGATGAAGAGACTGAACAAACAGAAGAATATCAAGAAGACGAAGAAGATGAAAAAGCAAAGATCGATTTATTACATCAATTGGAAAATCGAGTTGAAGTTAAATTAGCTGATCAACAAGCTGATTTAAGTTCTCCATTATACTCTGCTAAAAGTTTTGATGAATTAGGATTGTAAGTTTATACTATTTAAATAATAATAATAATAATAATAATAATAATTTAGATCCCCGGAATTATTGAAAGGTGTTTATAGTATGGGTTATACAAAACCATCCAAAATTCAAGAACGTGCCCTTCCTCTTTTAATTAACCAACAGTAATTATTAGCCAAGTATATATGTATTAGTTTAATTAGACTGAATTTTTAGATCTAAAAATATGATTGGCCAAAGTCAATCTGGTACTGGAAAAACAGCTGCTTTTGTACTTACTATGCTATCCAAAATTGATTATAGTATCGATGACGTACAGGTAAATAATATTCTATACTATAGATAGAGGGATATTAATAGATAACTAATTGAATAGGCAATCTGCTTAGCACCTTCTAGAGAATTAGCAAGACAGATTATGGATGTAGCTAAAGAGATGGGACAATTTACAAAGGCTGAGATAGGATTTGCTATTCGAGATGAAAATATGAAAGTAAAGAGCCCAATTAAAAGCCATATTGTAATTGGAACACCAGGCACAACTAAATCATTAATTGAAAAGAGGTTACTTAATACAAGGCATGTAAAGATATTGGTATTAGATGAAGCAGATAATATGTTAGAATTACAAGGATTAAAACTACATTGCTCCCAAGTAAAAAGGAGTTTAAAAAATAAATCGTGTCAATATGTATTATTTTCAGCTACTTTCCCAACGGAAGTAGTTGAATTTGCTGAAACCTTTGCTCCTAATGCAAATGAAATTCGTTTAAAAGCAGTTGAACTTTCAATTGATGCCATTAAACAATTTTATTTGGATTGTAATGACAATGAAGAGAGAGATAGTATGTTAGTGGATCTTTACCAACTTATGACAATCGGACAATCTATCATCTTTGTTAATGTAAGTTAATTCAATATTATAATTTTGTTTAATTGTTTAATTTTATTTTTGTATTTTTAGTCTAAAAAGGCAGCAGATAGAATAGCGAGAACAATGACTAAAAATGGATATAAAGTCATCGCATTACATGGTGATTTAATGAGTGATGAAAGAGATCGTATGATTGATTTATTCCGTTCTGGAGAAGCCAAAGTTATGGTAACCACCAATTTAGTAGCCAGAGGAATTGATATATCACAAGTGAATTTAGTCATTAATTATGATATGCCAGTAATTGTTGAAAAAGGAAGGCCACCAAGACCTGATTATGCTACTTATCTTCATCGTATTGGACGTACTGGTCGATTTGGTAAATCTGGAGTAGCTATTAATCTTATCTCCAGTCCTCAATCGTTTCAAGTTATGCAATATGTTCAAACTACTTTAGGTAGACAAGTTACTAGACTTGATCCAGAAGATTTAGAAGAAGCTGAAAAATTATTACAAAAAGCACTTAAATAAATTAATTGTTTTTTATATAAAATAAATGAAAGATTTTATTTTATTTTATTTTATTTTAATAGTCATATTATAAATAAGGTTAATTCATATATATCAATAGTATATATATAATAACTTTAATTAATCCATTTCCAACCAATAGAATATAGTTCATCTTCAGGTTTATCAATAATAACTTTCTCCACTTTATTTTCACCTAATAATTTTTGTAAATGTAAATTGATCAATTTAAAAGCAGGTAAATAAACTTCTTTGGGATAACTTTTATATAAAAATTTAACAATATCATAACCAAAATAAACATATTCTTCATTAACTTTTACAGGTTTAACTGAGTTAACTTCTCCCTTTAATATCTCAATAAGTTGATTTTCTCTTTCAATACGATGTTCAATATACTCTTGAATCTTTTCTCTACCATCTTTAATAAATTCACCATGGGCAGGATAAATACTATTAATTATATCTTCCATATTCAACAATTTCTCCAATGAATTTAAATATTTAGCCAAATCGGTAAAAATAGTAGTACCATTACCCAACACACAATCCCCAGAAAAAAGGTTTTTTTCTTCTAAAAAATAAAAACATTGATGATCTTCCGTATGTCCTGGTGTATCAATTGTTTTCAATGTAACTCCCTCCACCTTCACTTCCTCCCCAATTTCGGTTAAATACTTCATTATCCCTTCATCCTTTTCCTTATCAATCTTTTTCAACACTTCTATCTCCTTCCCCTTAAAATACTCTAAAATTCTCTTCAGTCCACCTACATGATCATGGTGGTAATGAGTCAATACTATTTTACTAATTTCACATTTCTCCTGTTTTAATACACTATCTAACAAAGATAAATACTCGGATTTACCTTCTCCAGTATCTAATAAAATTCGATATTTCGAGTTCCCAATAAAGTAAGTATTAGTTCCTTGTAAAGTAAATGGACCTGGGTTAAGACCTAAAATTCTTATAACAGAGGGTGATAGTCTTTGAATTGAAGGTAAAGCTTGCATTTTTATTGTTGGTGATTAATAATATAGTTTTTTTAATAATAGATTAAATAAATTGAATTGAACTGAGTTAAAATTTTAAGAACTGAGTTGAATTTTGCTTTTTTAAATGATATTAAGTCATCAGATTCAACTTGATGAGTAATTATTTGAATTTTAACCTAAACTTCGAAGGTTTTGATTACAAGTCCGAAAATACCCTCAATATAAAAAAACTGTTTTTATAAACCCTTATTATAATTGTCATCACATAATATATAATAAGTAAAACTTTCTTCATGGTCCAGTGGTTAGGATTTTCCGCTTTCACCGGAACGGCCGGGGTTCGATTCCCCGTGAGGAAGTTGTATGTTTTTTATTTTGATGAGATAGAAGTGAGTGAGTGACTTTGTTTTTGTTATTTGTTCATTTTTCGAACTACTTAAATTTTTAAAAAAAAACTCTTCGATATAAAATTCATTTGATTGAAGTTTTAACTATCAGGTGAAAATAAATCACAACTTAATAGGTTTTAAAATTATATTGAAGTAACAATAAATTTTATCTAAGATCGCACATTTGTTCTTATAACAAAATCAATACTGATTTAGATATTGTAAAGTTTTGTTGTCAATGTAAAGTAAATATTTTTTAATTCCATTTTATTTTAATCCTCTTTTATTCTATTTCGAAAAAAAATCAAGAAATTTTTATTAAATAAGAATTGTTTTTTATTAAACTATATTCAACAAACTCAACCATGATTTTATGGATTTTAAAGTTTTTATTATTATTATTATAAACATAGGTTAAATTTAAAAGACTTCATTTATTTTTCATTATAAAATAAAGATTGATTTTGATATTATGAAGTTTTGTTAAAGTTAAATAAAATTAGACTTTTTGCTCATCTTTTATGCTATGTAAAATTTCAAAATAAAAAAACAATTCCTAAAATTCTTAAAAATTTAATTATCAGATGAGAAAAACCATAATTTAGTTCTTAAAATTATAAAATTCAACTATCCCCATTAAAAAAAACTTTAAAATCTATAATAATAAATAAAACATTTGAGTATTAATTTTAAAGCTAATATCATACGACACAACATAAATTGTTTTAAAATTGAACCTTAAATAACGCATAACATTTCCAAACAAATAATAAACATTCAACTTCTTTAAAACCTATATGCCAACTCAAATTTACCAAAAATATAAGCTATTTCCATTTAGAATAAGCTCACCACAAACTATATTGAGTTTAAAATGGATTAATGTTGTTATTAAATGAATAATTTGATATTTCTATTCACTTCAACTTTGATTGGCATACACAAGTCCTGAATTGATTGGTTAAGTTTTGTGCTTTCATTGAATAATGGCTATAAATAGAAGTATCATCTGATCTAAAATTCAACTTCAAAATTCAAGCGCCAATAAACATCGAGAAGGAGCTATAACTTCCAATAGATTACTCAAGGTTATCGATGCCGTGGGAGAAAGCAGGTGATATTGAAACCATTGCTTAAATTCATAAGAATAATAAAGAATTAACAAAAAGTAATATAAATAAAGCGAATTGAACTTATCATGGATAAAAACTTTTTTAATAAATTAGAAACTAACTTTAATTATATTATGGAAAAAATTCAAAATTTTGAAGCCCCTTTCTTAGGTGCAATTGATCAAGGCACTTCCTCTTCTCGTTTTATTATCTTTGATAAAAATGGCAAAGTAGTTGTTATGGCTCAAAAAGAATTTGATCAAATTTGTTTACAAGCTAGGTAAGTTAAAAATAAATGTAATATTATATTATATTATATTATATTATATTATATTATATTATATTGTTATTGTAATATAGTTATTAATATCTCCTTTATCATTATTAGTTGGGTAGAACATGATCCTATGGTGATTGTTGATAGTGTTAATAATTGTATTGATGAAGCTATTGATATGTTTATTAGAATGGGTTTAAATATTAAAGATTTAAAAGGTAGAGTCTATTATATTATAATTTATATTATACTATATTACGTTGATATTAATTTTTAATTTAATTAGGTGTTGGTATTACTAATCAAAGAGAAACTTTAGTTGCTTGGGACAAAACTACTCATAAACCATTACATAATGCTATTGGTAAATTATTAATATTATAATAATATTACATTAATTAATTAATTAATTAATTAATTAATTAGTATGGTGTGATGGTCGTACTCAAGCTTTAGTTGAAAAATATCAGGATAGCTATAGTGAAAAAGAATTACAAGTAAGTTAATAACAATAATGATAATATTTAAATATATTTATTAATCCTTTTATTTTATATTTTTATAGAAAATATGTGGTTTACCTATTTCTACTTATTTTTCTGCTTTAAAAATTCGTTGGTTAATTGAAAATAGTGAAGCTGTTAAACAAGCTTTAGATAATGATAATTTAATGGTTGGTACTATTGATTCTTGGTTAATTTATGTAAGTTAATATAATAATAATAATAATAATAATAATAATAATAATAATAATAATAATAATAATAATATAACATTTATTAATATATATATTATTTTTTATAGCAATATTCCTTAGGAGATAATCGTAAACCAATTCATGTAACTGATGTTACTAATGCATCAAGAATGTGTTTAATGAATATTCATACTTTAAAATGGGATGAACAATTATTAGAATTCTTTCAATTCCCACAATCTATACTACCATCTATTTTATCTAGTAGTGAAACTTATTGTACTTTTGGATCTGAAAGTAAATTAAATGGTATTCCTATTGCTGGTGTATTAGGAGATCAACAAGCTGCTTTTGTTGGTCAAAAATGTTTTACTCCAGGAACTGCTAAAAATACTTATGGTACTGGATGTTTTATGTTATTCAATACTGGTGAAAAACCCACTTTCTCTAGTAATGGGTTATTAACTACTTTAGGTTATAAATTTGGTAATCAACCTGCTGTTTATGCATTAGAAGGTTCAGTAGCTGTTGCTGGATCCGCTATTAAATGGTTAAGAGATAATTTAAATATCATTCAAACTGCACCACAAATTGGCGAATTAGCTAAACAAGTCGAAGATACTGCTGGTGTTTATTTTGTTACTGCTTTTTCTGGTTTATTAGCCCCGTATTGGCGTACTGATGCAAGAGGCTGTATCTTAGGTTTAACTCAATATGCAACTAAACATCATTTAGCACGTGCTGCTTTAGAAGCTACTTGTTTCCAAACAAGAGCTATTTTAGAAGCAATGAATAAAGATAGTCAACAAGAATTAACTAGTTTAATGGTTGATGGTGGTATGACCAATAGTGATGAATGTATGCAAATTCAAGCTGATTTATTGGGTATTCCTGTTATTCGTCCTGCTATGAGAGAAACCTCTGCTTTAGGTGCTGCTATCGCTGCTGGTTTAGCTTTGGGTATTTATAAGGATTTAGAACATTTGAATGAAGTTAATGACTTTGGTGTTAATAAGTTTGAAGCTAAAATTGATCAAGAAGCTAGAGATTCTAAATTTAAAAAATGGAATCAAGCTGTTGAAAAATCTTATGATTGGGCTCATTAATCTCTTCTCAACTATTTCTTTAACTTTTTTTATAAAAAAAACACCTTATATAATATATAATAAAAATATAAATTCAAAATATAATATAATTTCATTTTATTTTATTTTATTATTTAAATAAATAATTTAAATTTAAATTCTATTTTAATATTCTATTATATATTTTTATTAAATCAATATTTTAACAATTCTATTTGATTGATTTAATTTCTCCATCTAAAATAATAAAAAACAATTAATATTCATATATAACAATTATATAAAATAAAAACTTACATTTTTAACAATTTATCTTTACCCCCAGAAGCTACTTTATCACCTTTAGGTGACCAATCGATTGTATAAACTTCATCTAAATGACCAGGTAAATGAACTTTAACATTAGAAGATTTTAAATCAAATATTTTAGCAGTGGAATCTTTGGAACAAGAAATTATTAATCTAGAATCTGAAGAAAATGCTAATTGATAAACGGATTGTACATGACTACGTAAATTATGAATGAAACTAATAAAATAAGATAGAGATTAGTATATTCTGATTATATAAAATAATAATAATTAATAATAATAGTAATTAATAATAATAATCTTACTTTCCAGTTTTACCATCCCATAATTTGACACTTTTATCAAAAGAAGCAGATGCAATATATCGACCATCAGGTGAGAATTGAACTTGATTAATCAATTTTTGATGACCTAAAAAAATAAAATAATTAATTAATAATTAATTAAATTATTATTATTATTATTATTATTATTATTATTATTATTATTATTATTATTATTATTATTATTATTATTATTATTAAATTACCAGTCATTCTTTGAATTGGTTTATTATTTTTAAATGGATTCCAAAGATACATTGTAAAATCATCAGAACCAGAAACTAAAATTTCTTCTTTAATTCCTTGATCTTTTAAACATTGTTCATATCTTTCTAATGCTACTTTAGATGCTAGAATAATAATAAATTTAATATTTAATAAGATTTAATAAAATGATTGTATAAACTCAATTCAATTCAATTTACCATTTTCGATTGTTTCTAATTTATGACAATGATGATCAAAGGGACCCGTTCTTAATACAAAATCCGTTGATAAAGCTAATGAATTAACCCAATGGGCATGACCATCTAATGAAGTGATTAATTTACCCTAAATAAAAACATAAATAAATAAATATGTATTAATTAACATTTCGTTTCTTCATCCATTCTATTAATAAAACTGAAACCAAAACAATAAAATATAAAAATAATCTTGATATTACTTACCGTTTCCCCACACCAAAGTTTAATACTTCTATCTTGAGAAGCGGAATAAATAACTCCCTTTTTGTAACTAGAATTTAATCCTCCACCACCCCATTTAATACAAGTAACACTTGAAGTATGTCCAGACAAAGTAAATATGGTAGTTTTATTAATAGGGTTCCATACACGTATAGTACCATCTTTAGATCCTGAAGCTAATCGTGGGGTTTTGGAATTACTATAATTAAAAATAAATTACAAAGTTAAATAATACAAATAATATAAATAATATAAATAATATAAATAATATAAATAATATAAATAATATAAATAATATAAATAATAAAATAATTACTTACATATGATAAGGCTCCCAAGCTAAATCACTCACCCATTTACGATGACCTTTTAATTCCATTTTTTTACATTCATTCTGAATATCCCAAACAATTACCTAAATTGAAATAGTCTTATTAATACATTATCCGTTATAAAAATAAGCTCCAAATCTTGTCTTAAAACTTACCGTATTATCCATCCCACCACTAGCTAAATAATTACCATCTGGCGACCATTCTAACATTAATACCCAACTTTTATGACCTTGTAAACATTGTTTAGGGGTATCCGTAGCTAAATCCCATAATCGAATAGTGGTATCTCCACTTCCAGTAGCTAAATATTTACCATCTGGGCTAAATTTTAATGTTAAAATGGCTTCGGTATGACCTGGATTTAAAAGAATGAGATCATTGATTCAATAAAATTAATTCAAATAGACAAAAAAATAATTATTTAAACAAGTAATAACTACAAGATAAAGGTAATTTTACTTACCATTTAAAGTCGAACTACATCGTGTGACTGGTTTAACTTTAAAGATGGCTTGTGGTTGATATAATATAGTGATAGTATCTTCTAAACCTCTTTTGTTTTTTTGTAATATATCTTCTAAAATGCTAGTACTAACTTCGTCTTCACCAACTTTAAATAAATAAGGTAAAGGTTCTTCCTATTAATATTAAGTTAATAAAAAAACATACATATTATTGATTGATTGATTGATGGATATTGATTTTTTTTCTTTTATGGACTAAAGTGTAAATTATGAAAAATCAAATAATCAAACTTACATTTTCTAATAATTGATTTAATATCAAATTTAACCCTTGGGGTCCAATATCACAATTCAAATTTAATGTATTAGCTAATTTATTGCCTTCGTTATTTTCAAATTGAATCAAGATTTTACTATCTCGTTTGATCTGTTTAGCTGGTTCTTCAACTTGTATAAAATTATCTTTTCTTTTATTCATCTTTTCTAAAAAAAAATTCAAATCTATTTAAAAAAGTTTTAAATTTTGTATTACTTTTTTTACAATTCAATTTTAGAATCTTTTTCGAAAAATACTTATTTTAATAACATTTTGTTGATTTAATGAGGTATATATTTTATTTTTATTTCACTTACTTTAATGTTAAGCTGGCTTAGTGGTCTAGTGGTATGATTCTCGCTTTGGGTGCGAGAGGTCCAGGGTTCAATTCCCTGCTGAGCCCAATTTTGCAGGAATTATTATTCTCTGTTTAGTTTTACTAATAATTTTTCTAATCTCAAGCGCTTAAAGTGTATAAAATTAAAATGAAACCCAAAAAATAAGTATTTTAATTTGTAAATTTTGATACACTAGTCCCACTTATTGATCTAACTGAATGACAATTTTTACATTTAATTATAACACTTTAAATAGACAATAAAAATAATACCTTTAAAATCTTTGTGGATTAACAATTAAAGTTGTATATCAAAAAGCTATTATTTATTATAAAACTATATACTTTATTATTATTTAAAGTTAGATAGATGGTTGGAACAAATTTTGCAATTTTGAAACCCTTGCCCTTTTAAAACAAAATAAATTAAAATTGAATGGAAAATGTTAGTATTAATATATATTTTTTAAAATAAATGAATACTTTATTGATTAGAAAAAAGTTCCTTTTATTATAATAACAATATAAGCTGCCATAATGATAATATTAAAAATCTAAGCTCTTTTTATTAATTTGAAATAGTTTTTAACTTAAATTTTGTAAAATTTTGTATTATTTTTTTAGTTTTAGCAGTGATTTTAAAGTTTTGGTGAGTTATTAATAAGAAATAACTATTAAAACTTAACTAAAATGCCTAAAAGCTAAAATATATTTATACTGTATACTTTTTTATTATTAATTTTATTAAAATAAGTATTTTATTAACTTTTTTTTTAAATATATATATGTTATTGATAGTATTTTTTATTTTATTTTATTTTATTTTTTGCTTTTTTAAAAATGTAAAATGCAAAATTTATTTTAATTACTTATCTAACTTTATAATATATCAATTTAAACTTTAATAAGCAAGGATTTTAATAGTATAACTTTTGTTTACTTATTTTTATTATTTAAATAGTAATTTGAAATATTTAAAAAAATTGGTTTTAGTTAGATCAATTAGTGCAACTAGTATATATGGGGGCGTTTTTTTTATTTCATTACTTTTTCCATTTTTTAAGCGCTATTTAAGTGGAAAAGCTATTAGTAAAATTCTTAAACAAAAAAATACATCTCCATATTACACATATTTATTTAAAATAATCTTAGTACCTATATTATAATAGGGAAAGGTAGATAAACAGGATTTTGATAGTATGAAAATAAAAATTTTACAACCGGATACTCTTTAAAAAATGCTACAGTTTCTATTATATAATAGAAATTTTTATTAGTAATCTTATATTAAAGTTTTATCTTATTTTAAAGATAAGGTTTCTATCATTATTTTTCTTCATTATTAACTCAAAGTACTTTAACATCAAGCTGAACAAAGCAAAATTTGAGCTTTGGGTTTGTTAAACGAGCATCGTTGTCTTTTAGAAGTAGTAATCTCAACATAAAAATATAGTAATTTGGTATTTGGTCATGGTCTAACACTTTAATACTTAATAAAATGAAGACAGTGAATAACTAATAAAATCAATAAGTAACTAAAATTAAAACATATTTATTATTAAAAAGCACAGCTGTTCAATTAGAAAAAAAATATATATAACCTCCAAAATCCTATTTTATAGTTTAATTAAAAAAAACTAGAAACTAATAATAATAATAATAGTATTGAGGTTGTTGTTGTGGATAATAATAAGTGGGCTGAGCTTGTACTAATGGTACAGTTTGAACCTCCCATCCATTGGGTAAATTCCTCCATGGATTATTATTGATTCGAGTTGGCCTTGGACCCATAGTAAACCATTGGGTAGAAAACGCTGTTTGTATTTTTGATTTTGTTGCGGTTGGGGCAGCGGTGAGGGTACTTTTACTAGTTTGAGTAGCTTGAGTAGATTGGGTAGTCTGAGTAGTTTGAGTAGATTGGGTAGTTTGAGTAGTTTGAGTAGTTTGAGTAGTTTGACTAGGCTGAGTAGATTCATTAGGTTTATCAGTATTACCATTCATCAAATTTTCTTTAATAAATGCAGAATATTCTAAAAGATTAGTATAAATACCAGGACGCTCTTTACGACCACAACCAATACCATAGCTAGTGATACCAACCAATTCCATTGTATCAGCAAGGATTAAGGGACCACCAGAGTCACCTTGACATGCATCTTTAGCCCCAGTAAGTTCACCAGCACATAAATGTTTTTTACTATCGTAAGATCGAAGCTTCATATTTTTATATAAATCTTTACATTGAGATTGAGGGAACAAAGTAATAAAGGCTTGATTTAAAAATCGAGTAGCTTGATCTTGACCTTCAGCAGTAAAACCCCAACCTAAGACTAATACTTTTTTGTTATAAATATTAGCATCTTCATTTAATTTAATACTTGGTTTAAAGTTTTTAAATGGTGAATCTAAGGTCCAGATAGCTACATCATTATCATCTGTATCTCCATTATAATCCGGATGACGAACTATTTTAGCTACTTTTCTTACTTCAACTTTGACTCCAGAATAGCTTTCTTCACCTTCTTTTTTAGTTAAATCATTTATACCATAAGTTACTGTCCACTTATCTACAGTACCTGTACAATGGGCTGCTGTAATTACTTGATTTTGATTCAATAAAGTACCACCACATAAATGAAAATTGGATTTCTTTAAGGATACCATAAAGGGATATTTCCATGGTTCAGATACCTTTTCTCCACCAATGATACGAGCCTGAGGAGTATCACTGGACCGACTATTATCCGTTTGAGCATAATAATTGAGCACTTGTAAACCTACCAGAAGTTTAGTAGTGAACTTCATTGTGTGTTTTTTTTAGTTTCAGTTTTTTTTTAAAAAATGTTAAATAAGCGGTTTTTTTATAGTTTTTAGTTTAATAGTGCCCCAGTTAGATTTTTTTAAAGGTACCCTTGTTCAGTTTATTCTTTTTTTATGAAATCTCATCCGTTCTGTTTTTGATAAATTTATTTGTCTCCTTTTATTAAGTTGCCCCTGGTGATATTTAATTGTCGTTTATTATACTTTTCTTCTCAAATATTATTCTTTAATTTTTTATCTTTTATTAATCGTATGCCAATTTAGCGCAATATTAATAGCAAGTAACCGTCATCATAAAAAATTTATTAAATTGTTAAGCATTTGGATACGTTTTCAATTTATTAAATAATTCAACTGTAGTTTAATGTTGAATAATTAATAACTTCTATAAATTTGATATTTTTACTTCTTTAAATATAGTATATTTTGAACTTATGATAGTTTATTACTGTAATAAATTAACAACAAACTTAATTGTTGGGTTCTCAATCTATTTTTAACTAGCTTTAGATTCCTATAATCTTTTATAGCTTGTTATAATACCTTAGTAAACACCGCCATAGATACGTAATCCCTATAAATAAACTAAGTTTATATATTAAATTGACTAAAACCCAAGGTTCAACTTTTTTTATGATCTTTAATATATTGAAAAGGTAGTAATTTGATTATAAATAGTATAAAAATAAAAAGCATATTTTTACGTAAGAAATTAAACAAAAGAACTTTTAAATTCACTCAGATTATTAATTTTATTTTTAGTTCATTTTTGAAATTTATAATATTCATTTTATTAGTTAAGATACATTAGACTACATAAAGGCGGACTTCCGAACTTTTTAGCTTATGTAATGAAGGATATTATTTATATATATATTTATAAAGGCTTGAAAAATAGAGCTATCAATATTTATAAGAACTGTATGATCTAGAATTAGCTTTTCAAATGCTGTTTTCTCTGGATACCATAAATATATAATAAAATTTTTTATTAAATATAAGCTCAAATAAACAATTTAATTTTACGGAAAAAAACAAATTTATAAACAAAAGTCCTAAGAATGGGAAAAAACACAAATCAATAAG
Organism: Batkoa obscura; assembly: GCA_030770535.1. NCBI lineage: Eukaryota > Fungi > Entomophthoromycota > Entomophthoromycetes > Entomophthorales > Batkoaceae > Batkoa > Batkoa obscura. The sequence goes on along the minus strand of JASVEC010000025.1, from coordinate 538,339 downwards.
TAAGAACATGATAACAATGACATAAAGTTTGGGTAATAAATGGGGGTGTTTTTATTTCACCTTTTCCATTTTTTAAGCACTGTTTGAGTGGAAAAGCTACCGGTAAAATTCTTAAACAAAAAATATATCCCCAAATACAGAATTACCAATTAAAACGTAAGGATAAACAAAAACCAATTTTACTAAGTTGAAACCCACATAATAAATACAAAATTATAAAAAGAAACAGTTTCAACATTTAAATCAATTTAAAAATGAAATTACAATACACATCAAATCATGACGACGACTACATGGGAATTGTAGAATTCACATTATTCCTAAGCAGTTTACCATTGATATATATCTTACCATTAGCAATTATTACTTTTTTACTGAGTCATTTCAGAGGTAATCAACGCCAGTTAGATAATCAAAACAATTATGGCTCTATCTCAGAACCAGCCAATATCCATGAATTAAGCTATTTCTCAAGCAACAATACGAGTTATCTATTCATCACTTTAGCACAAATAGCGTTAACTATTTCTTCTATTTTATTCACTTTGATCTTTAATCCCTCACCTAAAGAGAACTCAACAGCTATGAATAAGTGGTTTTTAATCTATTTGATCTATCAAATTAGTTATTCAGTATTTTTATACAGCTCCAATAACGTTAATATCACTAGAAAAGGATTTGTTTTCTTTAACTTTTTAGCCTATGCTTCCTTGCCCTTCCTTTTGGTTATGGGCTTCCTCTTTATTAATGGGGTAGACTCTCAACTTATCTGGGCTTTGTATTTTGCTACCTTTTTGGCTATGTCAGGATTAGCAGCTATGATCCCTTTCTTAGACTTTATTTCACTTGTTAAGTGGTTATTTTATTGAGTATTTGATTGATTCAAGGCGGGTGGTGTTTTTTATTTATGGAGTTAATTGACAGTCGCTTAAATTTTTAAGGCACTTAAAAATGGACAAAATGTTCAAATAAAAATACTTACCTTCAAAAGTAATATATTGACAAATAAATTGATTATTAATTCAAATGAATGATTTTTTTTGTTTTTGCAATTCAAGCAAGGTTTTTTACGGATTTTAAGTTCACAAAAGGAAAAGTATTGAAGTCATACTTATGTTATAAATTATCAAATTAATTAAGCCGCAGCTAAAGTTCTTTTCAATCTTGTTAAGTGATAAGAAATTAAGTAATATTTTGAATCCAATTAGTATAATAATGTCATAAATAACTAAATAGCCTATAACACAACTAAAGTAGCTATGTAAATTTTTCTAAAGCATAGTGATTTAATATCTTATTGTGACTATTTTATCTTATCCTTTGTTTTGACTTTTTTTTGAAATTCAAGTACAAAACAATGTTTGTTTCAATAAAAGATCTAAAAGATTGCTAAATGGACAAAAGCAGTAAAAAGATAAAAGACGCGTGTTTAAGTGAATTAGTGACGGTGTCTATGATCTGTAGAGGAACAGGGGGGAAAAAACTTAATTAATTGTCCTAAGGCCCTATTAGTTCTAGTTTTTTTTACAAATAAACAAGGTTACTATAAACCAGTTGTTTACAACCAGGGAAGAGATTGTTAGATGGAGGAAGAATAGGACTAAAGGGATGCTTTGTGTGTGTTGCAACTACAGTTAGAAAGATAGATTAGACTATGATAAGGAGTCTAGATGGAAAGCAAAATATTTAGGAGAGTATAGAGGAAAAGATCATCTATGCTAATGACGACTAAAGCTTGTTTTTAACAACAAGAAATAAAGACGACTTAAACATGAATAAAAAATAAATGAATTTTCAACTGGTAATAATTCAACTTAATTTATTAAAACATACAAATCCAAATCAATTTTCAACTACTATTTTAAATGAGATAAACTTAACAACTTCATTCCATATCAAACTCCAACTCATCTGATTCATTTTCTATCCTTATTGGATTATGCTGTGGGGTAGGTGGAGGAATTAAATATTTTCTAAGAGAAGGAGTATTCTTAGCTATAGCTAACACAGCACTTGAAGCATTATAGGCCAACGTAATATTTTTTAATTTCCTATTGGTCAACTCTAATTGATTTTTTAAATCTTCAATCAGCATATCCTTTTGATGCAATTGAAATTCATGTTCTTCTTTCATTTCTTTAGAGAATAATTCTACGGCTAAGAATAAAAATATTAACTTTTTACAAAATGATTTATAATTTATAAACTTACCACTAATTAAGTCCCCTTTCCGTCTATCCATCTTGGAATCCAATGCTATCCTTTCTCTTAAAGCTTGCTCTGGGCTACTAATATCGCTTTCTATCCTGCTTGGTAAATCTGATGTATATTCAATTTGGAATGGTTCTTGTTCTTCACTTTGAATTTGGGCTTGGCTTTGAAGTTGACTATGAGATTGACTATGAGATTGACTATGAGATTGACTATGAGATTGCTTCTGATCTTGAATTTGGGTTTGAGCTTGTTCTCGTTCTTGATTTTCATTTTGGATTTGATCTTGACCTTGACCTTGACCTTGAGTTTTTGTTTGTTCAAGTTCTTTACCTTGTAAGAAATATTTTTCCATAACCTAAAAAAGTTAATATCTCCATTTTTAAATTATAACAATAAACTTACATGAGTAGGTAAATAATCCAAAACGGATAAAAACGAACTATTTTTAATCTGTAAATTTGCTCCATTATCATAAAATAGTTTAACCATATCAAAATACTCTAATCTAGCAGCCAAATGACAAGGGGTATCCATATTGCTATCTTGACCATTTATAATTTTATGACACTTTGACCCTAACCCACGAATACTATTAACTATCTTTGTTAAATAATAATAACTAGCTTGATAATGATGTCTTTGGTTCCCTGCAATAACACAATGATGAAGTACATTTCTATGAGAATTATCTTCAATTAATAAACTACATTCTAATTCCGCTAGTATCCAATCAAAATTTTTAAGTTGATAAGAATGAGAATAAATGACACATCGCATTAATGGAGTTATGCCTGTTTTAGAAATAGTATTGGGTAAATAACCTATAGCAATTAATTGTGTTAATGCTTTAGATCTTCCCATTGAGGCTGCATAATGGATAGCTGTATGACCATGAGTATCCAAAGGAACATTAACTAAACCAGTATCGGTATTCAAAAGAGAATCAGGTAAATAATTATCAGTGCCTTCCCCCTCTAAAAAATTCCTTAACCATAAATTTTTCACCTTTTCCATTTGAGCCTCCTTTGTTAATTGAATCATCTTTTTTTGTTTTTCTTGTATACTATTATTACTACTACTGCCTGGTTTAACAGCTGCATTAAGATTTATTTTATACAATGTATCTCTTAAGCTCTTACCATCACTCTTTGATCTTGGTAACGATTTCACTTTATTTTTAATGACTTTAGTGATAGGATTATGAACCGAAGTACTTCTTCGAGCTACAGTGGCACCATGGGGTAATTTTTTTTCGGGTAAATTCATAGCGTATTTAATATCCACATCTAATAATAATTTAACCCTATCATATACTCCATGTCGTTTAGCTATTCGCACTCCCACATCAAAAGGTATCCTACAAAAAATTAATAAAAGCTCAAAATAAATCAAAATAGATTCAAGACTTACCAAGTACCTTGATATTTACCATAGCCTCCTTGTACCTTTTCATGTTCTTTCATATTAAACACTTCTTTTTCTAATACTTTAATCCTTTTTGATTTTTCATAACCAGCTACTTTTAACAACTGAGTTACATTGATCCAGCTATCTTCTAACCGTCTCATACAATTGATACCATCAATTTCGATTTCCATCACTTCTTTACCTGAATAATTGGCTCGATATAATGTCATCTCTGGTAGCGGATTTTCTTTACCTGTATGAGAAGGCGCTGGATAGGGTGCTAAATACCGTTGGTTATTAGATTCTGGGGGAGATAATTCATCCGTTGGTATAGTAGCTACATTTGTTATTCGTACTATTGGCTGTTGATTCATCGCGTCCTATTTTTATTTTTTATGAAAAAAATAATTGTTATAAAAATATGGTTTCAATTTCAATTTCAATTTATTTTTTATATTGAAAATTAAATTTAAAAATTGAATTTCAAAATTCAATGACAATGTGTTTTTTTTCGTGTTTTAAAAATTGGAGTTTAAGTTCAAGCATTCAATCACCAAGTTTCAATTACTACATTTGATTGGCTCATAAAATTGTGAGGAACGAATGAATTGGTGGAAATTAAAAGATTGCTAGAATCCATTGGCTTTAAAGCGTGTCTGTTATTCTTTGAAAGCTAAACAAAGAATAACAAAGAACAGCAATAAAAGATATAAAAGCGAGTAAAATGCAGGCCCGATCATCGACCAGAAATTGAAGTCAGCAAACAGCTGCTGGGAATCTTGAAAAATTCAATTACAACTAGCAAGGAACATGTAAAAGACGATCATAAAAACTTTTTTCAAAACTTTAAATATTTTTTTTATAGTACACAACAAGAGCCTGATTAGCTCAGTCGGTAGAGCATGAGACTTTTAATCTCAGGGTCATGGGTTCGAGCCCCATATTAGGCTATCAATATATTTTATTTTTCTGTTTTATAATAACAGAAAAGACTTGTAGATTAAATAAAATAACAACTTCAATAATTTTTTCAATTATCAAATATAATTTCAAATCCTAAATCAAATAAAGATATTAAGTATCACACTTTTTTATTTAGTTTTTTTGATGGAACAGCTCAAGTTATTTAATAAGCGTTTGTTTTGATAAAGTTATTTTTAATATTTTTATTTCTAAAATGCCAAACCAGATGTTTATTAAAATGTATTAGTTTAAAAAAAACTATAGTCGACTAAGATAATAATCAAAGTAATCTAAAAAATAGCTTGTAGTAAAAACTAATACAATAATTTTTTATGTTATAAATAATTAATTTTTATTTTTAAATTGAGTTTATCTTTAAACTATATAACATTTGAATGTGAAAAACTACAATTGAAGTTTATGTAAAAGGATATAAAGGATTTAACCAAATTATAGTAACTGAAAGACAGACATACTGAAAGCTTATTAACTTCGATATATACTTATTTATTGTATGTTTTATATCTTCTATCTACAATTTATTCTTATATTATTATACTGTAATATTTCGGAGGTAGTTTGAGTAAATTTGAAAATGCAGAATAATCAACCTAAAATGACATCTTTTAACGGGAAAAATACACTATTGGATATCCAAGTATAAAGGTTACTTTATGAATTTTAGTTTGATAACAGTTATTTTAGTTGTGTAAATAAACTGTTATATTTGAAAGTGCTATTTGAAATCAGCTTAGTATTGAGTTCATCTTAAATTAATACTCTGATTTTTTAACACTATAATGAATAGAGTAAAATTATAATAATTATTTTTGTAAGCATTTGAATCAGAGTAATTTTTGCAATACAGTAAAAATAATTAAATATCTGGTTAGTCATATTTTAATTAATTGCATATAGAAATTTCAATTAGAGTGGTGAGTTTAATTAAGAAACAATCAAGAACAAGCATTAGGAACCAACTTATTATAATACATTTGATTGGAAGGATTAGAAATTTTAAGCTGAATTAAGCCAATAAAATATCAACAAATACTATTCTATTCATGTTCCAATCAAACCAATAAAAGGCAAGTTTAAACTATATTAAGCCACAACTAAACGACATTTTTAACTTAAATTTGTTTATCAGTTACTACTAAAAAAAAACTTTTATCTCTTTAATATGTCCAAAGTAATTGAAATGAAACCGGGTACTGGAAGAGTTGGCTGCCTCACCGGAGACCAAGAAAAAGCTCTCGCCGAATTTAAAGAACGTTTAACCGCAGCTGGTATCTTTTATCCAGAAAGGCATGACGACCATTTTTTATTAAGGTTTTTAAGGGCACGTAAGTTTAATTTAGACGCTGCTTTTGAGATGCTTAGTAACTTTGAAAATTGGAGAAAGGAATGGGATGTTGATAATTTGGTTAAAGAATATAAATTACCTCATGAAGAAGAAGTTACGGCTATATATCCAAGATTTTATCATCAAGTAGATAAGATGGGACGACCACTTTATATTGAGCAAATTGGTAAGGTAAATGTTAACAAAATGTTTGATATCCTTTGTCCAGATGAAAAGGATGCTAACGTAAAATATGATAAAGCCTTAAATTTAATGCTTAAACACTTTATCGTTGGTTATGAAATTTTGCAAAATAAGAAATTCCCAGCTTGTTCTGAAAAGGCTGGTAAACATATTGAACAATGTTATACCATCTTAGACTTAAAAGATGTGGCTTTATCTCAAGCAACAACTGTACTTCCTTTTGTCAAAGAGACTGCTAAGATTGCTCAAGATTATTATCCAGAAATGATGGGAAAGGTAAAAATTTTGTTTGTTTTTTGTAATTTGATGCTTATTTTTCATAGATGGTTATTATTAATGCCCCATTTTTATTCAGAGGAGTCTTTAGTTTAGTTAAACCTTTCTTAGACCCCGTTACCCTCTCTAAGATTGACCTTTTAGGTGGTAGTTATAAATCTGTACTTGAAAAAGATGTTGATTTAGAAAATTTACCTAAAGAGTTCGGTGGTAAATGCTCATGCCCTCAAGGATGTCAAAGATCTGATGTTGGACCCTGGAATTAAGTTTTATGAAATTTATTATTTTCTAGACTTATAATTCTTTTACCCTTGGTTTAAAATTATATTGCAATTTATTTTAATATCTAAAGCTCGATTTTTAATTTTAAGGTTTTGATTTACCATTATTGTTTTTTTTGTACTTTTAAATACAAACTTTGTTTAAATAGTTTTACGTCAAAGCGATAAGTAAGTAGGTTTTTTATCATTCCTTCGTTATTTGTTAATTATCCTGAGTTTAGCTTTTAATCTACTATAGTTCAAGTGCTTTATTTTACTGCAGCTAATATATACCAATCAGACATATTATAACGATTTATTTAATAGCGCTCAATGCTTATTGAATTTTAATATATTAATAATTACAAAAGTAATCATCAAATTAAGGAATATAAATCATTTTAAATTAGTTTAAACTATTAAAATAAGTTGATTTAGTTGTTCTTTTGATTAGGTTATAATACTCACTCCGGAATACTGTGAATGTCATTTTTGCAGTTTTCGTATCAAATTTAATGTATTAATAAATAAATAAACTAAGTTGATATATGTATATATTATCATTTTAAGCATCTTTTACAGTGAAGGTTTATTTTAATATTGCCTCTTGGAATTACTCAGAGGCTTTAAGTAGATGGAGTATTATAATATATTTACTTTTGCTGTAATCTATAATATGGGACAATTATTGTGTTCTAGAGGGAGTAGTTTATTATCACTAGTATAGTACAATATGGGGATGTATTTTAAAAAACATGAATTTTTTTATTTAGAAATTAATATCAAATTCTTTAACTTCCATTGCTATATAAAAAATGAATAAAATAATTAACAAATTAACAAACATAAGTGTTTTATTATTTCAGTATTAAAATTTGGGGATGTACTTTTTTGTTTAAGAATTTTACTAACAGTCTTTCCGCTCAAATAGCGCTTAAAAATGGAAAAAATGTTGAAATAAAAAAATACCCCATATATTTTTAGCTTGGAATTTAATTTTTTTATAACCTATAGTTAACTATATTGGTGTTTATATATTGAGAAGTTGTTTTAAATTTATGAATATTAGTATTAATAGATGCTTTTGTTATTAAAAGTAAACTTTCAAAAGCTAGTATAATGTTACTATAAACTGATATTATATCAAAATATGAAAATCCAATTATCAACAATCCAAAAATTGAATAAAAATAGCTACCAACTCAAAATACACAAAATAAATTGTTATACTAATTGTTATATTAAAAGATAATAACAGGATGAAGTCAGATTCAAGATAATTTTACCTATAATTAAATAATCTAAATTTATTAACATCATTTTTATTATATTATGTAAATAATAATAATAATTGCTTAAAGTAATTGCTAAATAAAAATAAAATAAAATAAAATCAATGCTTTGGAATTTTAAACTAAAAATAACAATACAAGCTACAATGATATTAAATATTAATCCTTAAAAACTATATAACAACTTAAGAAATTCGACCTACAGTTAAATTATTTTAAAAAGTAGTATAAAAATTTACAATTGCAGCATTAAAAGTAATTATTGAATATTAATATTATAAAATTAAAATTGATATTTCAAATACTTAAATTATCAACACTAAATCCTTTTAAATTGATATTGCTAATATACATACTTTTATTAAATGTTTTTATGATTTTGAAGCTCTGAATGATATTAGTTTACTTAATTAATTAATGGCTTCATTTTTAGAGTCAAAAGAATAGATCATTTAATGATGTAGGATAGAGTATCTTATACATTTTTATATTAATTCCACTTTTAATTGATATCCGTTTGGCGCTTATACACTTTAAAAGCTATATTTTATAATTTATTTTGATTAAATGCTAGATTACTGTCCTTTTAAAAGCGTTTATTAAAACGTTTAATAAAGGTGGAAGTGTTTTTTTCCTTCCGATATTTTGCCTGCTTTCAAAATGTAAAACCTCAAAAATTATTAGCGAAATTATTGGTTGAAAAAATCCTTATATTTTTTATGATAACATCAAAAGACACATTTTTAAAGTAAGTAAAATGATATGTTTACTGTAACAGCGTATAGTTGATATATATGGTTTCCGTCTTTATTAATGTATAAGGCTTTTTTTTTTGGATATGTTTGGATATGGACATCTATAATCATTTTGAATACTTATTGTCCTAGTTTCAAGTTTAAAAAACAGGAAAATAGTCAAAATAGGAAAGTATATAAAATATTGATACTTATCTTCAAATATAATAAGAGGTTTAAGTAAACACGTTGCCATTTTAAATGGCTTGTTTATACGTATTTTGAGGTTTAATAGATTTTAAAAGCTTAACACTATATAAAAATGATTCCAATGGGTTATTAAATGGGCTTTATTCAAAAAACACATAACTTAAAATCAAACATACTTTTATAATACATATGGGGATGTATTTTTTTGTTTGTTTAAGAATTTTACTAACAACCTTTCCGCTCAAATAGCGCTTAAAAGATGGAAAAAATAATGAAACCAAAAAAAAACATCCCCATATGGTTCTAAATACTGTAATAAAAATTTATAGTCAAACCATTGAATACTCTAATTATTTAATAACCTTATTTTTATCCTTTAATTACTTTATTTTTTATATATTGTATTGAAAGTCTTAAAGTACCTCTTTTGTGTTATAATAAGTTGTTTTTAGGCCTTAAGATGCTTTTACTTTTTTTAATCACAATGATATGTTTAATTTATTAAGTCTTAATGTTACTTTTATTGAAAAATTTAAAACATACACCATAAATATATAAAAGATATAAAAAATAAATTACAAAATTTTAGAATAATAGACTTCGTTATTCTTTTAGACTCAATACTGTGTAAGTAATAAATAGTTGGTCTATAATTATAGAATCATTGTGTGTTTATTGTGTAAGCCATTTTTTTAAAAGTTATTTTAATTAATTTTTAATATAGCATTTTTATCTTATTAGTGTAGCTTTTAAAGTGTTTGAGGGCATAATAATAAAGCTCCGTTTTTTCTAAAAATAGAAAATTCAACTATGATAGTGTTCTAACATTGATAAAACTCCCTACTTCTTTCTGTAAAATAGCAAATAATGATTGGTTAAGAAGTTTATTATTTATGTGTTATGGGTAAATTACTAAAATATAATTAACTATTTTTTGCTTTTTTAACTATTAACTTTAAATAATATCAAATAACTTCAAGTAATTAACATTAATGATCCTCTGATTTATCCTAACTTTAGCTTATTAGAGATGCAAGCTATGCAAGCAACAGCTGCAAAGTTTCATGAAACCATTGACTTTAATCTTGTAACAAAAGAAAGGGAGTTAGGGAAAGGTGCCTTCGGATCGGTTTATCTAGTAAAATATGCTGGTATGATATGTGCTATGAAACAATTAAATATGAATGGAGATAATGTCAATAAAATGAAAAAGATAGTAGCCTCATTAAAACTTGAAGCAAAAACTTTAGCCACTTTAGGACATTCGCCTTATATTGTTCAATTTGTAGGTACCTGCATTGATGATAAAAACCGTACCTGTTTATTAATGGAATATGTCAACGGTAAAGATTTGGCTAAATTAATTCAAAGCGGTTTTCATAAATACAATTGGGCTACTCGTCAAAAATTAACAATGGAAATAGCGCTTGGATTAGACTTTATTCACGCTAAAAACATTATTCATCGCGATATAAAATCAGACAATGTATTAGTTGAAATTGATGGTGAAAATTTAAGAGCGAAGATTGCCGATTTTGGTGTTTGCCGTGTTGAGAAAGATATAGGTATGACACAAGGACTTACTTTTATGGGTGCTGGATCCCCTTTATGGATGGCTCCAGAAATTTTTCAAAAATTTGGTGTAGAACCGAGTAAAAAAACCGATGTTTATGCATTGGGGGTAGTTATGTGGGAAATTAGTGCATGTATGAGGCCTTACCAAAAAGCGGCCGATGTTTCAAAAATTGGATTTTATAAGCAAGAAGGTATAATTGAAGATGTTCCGCCAACAACTCCCCCAAATTATGAAAGTTTAATGCGTAGATGTCAACACCCAGACCCAGTGATGAGGCCCTATGCTGATGAAATTGGACTACTTCTTAAGCGCTCGATGGGACTATATGAAACAAACATTCATGCAGCTGATGCACAGGATCTTGGAACTATTTTTGGGACTAAATTTTATGAGCCCACTTCACTAAACACTAAAACCGGTATGTTTGGTCCAATTGATGAAAATAAATTTGAAGTGTTATTAACTCATTTCGAAAAGGATAAAGAAAATGAAGGGGTTAAAGATGATTTATTTGCTATTGTGAAGAAGGATCCTGACGATGATTTGGGTGATTTTTATATGGCCGTTGGGACTTTATATTTTGAAGGTGCACGCTTAAGTAGAAACTATCGTGCTTCTTTAAATTATTATCAAAAGGCTGCAAATTTAGGTAATCTAGAGGGCATTACTCGTTTAGGTATCATGTATAGGTTTGGTTATGGGGTTGAAGATCCAGATAATTCAAAAGCATTGGCTTTATTTAACAAAGCTGCCCGTTTAGGCTCCCCAGCCGCCCAATGCTCTCTTGGAGAATGTTATGCTCTTGGTTTGGGCGTACCTGTAGATATCTCGAAGGCTATTTCTTATTTGAAAGCATCCGCTGAAAAAGACTTCCCTCAAGCACTTTACTTACTTGGATATCATTATTATAATGGTGAAGGTGTGGATAAAGAATATACCAAAGCTCATGAATTATATTTAAAGGCCGCGGAAAAGGGACATAGTGATGCCCAATTTTCTCTTGGTATTATGTATAAACACGGTATAGGTTTATTGCCAGATGATGAGGAAGCTCTTAAATGGTTCCGTAAAGCAGCTTTCCAGGGTCATGCTCGTGCTCAAAATAATGTTGGTTCATGTTATTACTTTGGCCTTGGAGCACCTAAAGATAGGCAAGAGGCTGCTGGATGGTTTAAAAAGGCAGCCATGCAAGACAATCCAGCTGCGCAACACAATCTTGGTGAATGTTATGCAAATGGTAGGGGGGTTAAACAATCTTATGAAGAAGCTTATAAATGGTTCCGTAAAGCAGCTGAGCAAGGACATCCAGGAGCACAAAGATCAGTTGCCATTTCATTTTTCATGGGCCATGGTATAGAAAAGGATTCTGATCAAGCACTTGAATGGTTTAGAAGAGCAGCTGATCAGGGCAATGCACGTGCTCAATGTGCATTGGCTCAATGCTTTCTTAAAGGCCAAGGAACTGATGTAAATAATGACCTTGGTTACCATTATTCAAAACTTGCTGCCGAGTCTGGACAATCTGAAGGTATGTATATGTTGGCATCGTGCTATTTTAATGGAAACGGAGTTCAAGGAGATCCTATACAAGCCTTTAGGTGGTTTTATCATGCTTCTGAAGAAGGGCATTCACAAGCTACATTAGCTTTAGCTTCGTGCTATCGTGATGGTTTGGGCGTTGAGCCCTCGGAACAAGAAAGTTTTAGATGTTATTTGAAACTAGCAGATAAAGGCAATCCAGATGCACAATCGAATGTAGGAACTTGCTATTCCGCTGGTAAAGGTGTTGAAGTAAACCCTGAAAAAGCATTTGAATATTATTTAATGGCAGCAAAGCAAAATAATGCTTCTGCAATGACCAATCTGGCTCAATGTTATCAAACAGGTAGAGGGGTTGCACAAGACTCATTTTCTGCAGTTGAATGGTATACTAAAGCTGCTGACCTTGGATCTCCATTTGCTATGTTTAACTTAGGGGCATGCCACGAAAGGGGGGAAGGTGTGTTTTATAAAGATATGCAGGCTGCAATGCGCTGTTATGAATCTGCCGCTAATCAAGGGTTTGACCCAGCTAAAAAGAGGTTGGAAGAATTAAAAGAGCGAATGGAAAAATCACGTAATAAGTCTCAAACACAGGGATATCAAAACCTTATACATTCACAACCAGGATCCGTCCATACCCAAACTTATAATGGAAGTGTAAACGGGTATAATTCTAAATTAACAAGTACAAATTATGGTGACACCAATTTCACATATTCCTCAAATAATTCAGACTCCAAGAAGGAGAAAAAAGAAAAAAAGGACAAAAAAGATTGCTTACTGATGTGATCACACTTATAAGGTACTAATCTAGGGTCTAAAAATAGGGATACGATTTATATCTTTGATTTATTAAGTTCAGTTATAATCTTCTCATATAACTAATTATTCAAATAATTTTATTTATAGTTTTAAATATGTTAATCTGTATTAGGTAATAAAGTTTAAATATTAAAAACCAAATCAACCATTTAATAGACACAAATATATCAGCTTTAAATACTTTTTATTTCTAATTTTCAATAGCTCAATTTAAAAGACAATAAATTTTAATAAAGTACTTCAATTTAAACGTTTAATTTTTAGCAACAATAGTTTCAATTTTTAATATATTTTATACATTATACACAAATGCTAAGATTATCATTTAGAGAAAATTAATAGTAAATGTAATAAATCAGTTTTAAACTAGAATAAAATATTCTGTACTTGCTAAAATAATGGTGTTTAATATATTAGTTGAGTTCATACTATACATAAAACTAAATATTACATAAAAACCGTATTATTTAATCTTTTGTCTTTATATGGAGATGCCTTTTTTGCTTTAATCGCTTTTTCCATTTTTTAAGCACTATTGAATAAAAAAGATGTTAGCAAGACTCTTAAACAAAAAAAGATATCCGTATGCTATTTCAACTAACTTAATTTAAATGTATACAAACATAATTTTAATAATTTTAAAAACACTACTCTATTTTCAAGCATGGGATGAAAGGGCTATTTTGCAAATATTAAATCAGGGTGTGAATAAACTGTCAGAATAAAAAAAGTAATTTAATATGTTTGATTTTCAATTTTCAACTTAGAATTAGGATATCTTTAGTGATCAACTTAGATTTTAAAACCAATAATTACCTTATGTTTTTTAAAAAGACTATAAAGCTTTAGAAAAAAACTTTATTTTTATATTAACTGTCAGATTATGTATATCAAAAAAAATAATTTTATATCTTTGCTTCTTGGTTTAAGCACCGTTGCAGCTTTAAATCCCATCAATGAAGACGATAGGTATAAACACAATATTTAAATTATGGCCATATTAACTTTCAAATAGAGCTTTATTATGCTTATCTTCAGCTAGACCTGGGAACTGCAAGATTGATACCTATCAGTATATAGCTACTACCAATGGTTGTGTTAAAGTTAATGCTGAAGATCCATTATGTGGGCCATTCGATGATATGAAAGAATGCGAGAAATGTAACTTTGTTTAAATAAATCAAACTAAAACGTTAAACATAATTTTTGTATTTTTTTACTATATAATAGTTGAAATAATGGAAGCAATACCCAGAATATTAAATAATTATTAATGGTTTATTAAATATATCAAATTAATTTTATAAGCTTAATAGTGCTTTCTCTTCTTTGGGCATTTAGAGCATTCTTTTGGATCAACTTCACCAAGGCCAAGAGCATAAGCAAAGTTAAAGAAAACTTCAGTAGAGTCCATGACTTTACCAAATAAATGAGCTCCTGGACCAGAGGCGAAAATACCTACATCAGTCATAGAGTGAACAGCTTGGTCATTTTCAACTGGAAGGTTGCCGCCTACAAACATACCACCTTTACCAAAGTCTTTGTTAGCAACTGAAACTTGGTATTTATGTTCTTTTGAGTGAGAATCAACAGCTGGTTTACGAGATTTGGTGCGGTTCATTTGGAAGTTTTCAAAGTTATCTGGCTTATTATTGGTTGCAGCAGCAAATACGGTACGTACATTAAGCTCTGCTGGATAACCATTAGCATCAGGGCTGTAGTCTGGCCATCCAGAGGATTCATATACACCAATAGCATTACGTTTAGAAAGATTTTGCTCGTCAACTGGAGCATTGTTGAAGATTTCAGTATCAACAGTACCGTAAACATCAAAACCATGTCCGTGATCAGCAGTAATAACGATTAAAGTGGATGGATCGTTCTTACGGGCCCAGTCAACAGCGGCTTTAATAGCATTATCGAATTCAATAACTTCAATAAGGGAACGATGGAAATCCATAGAGTGCATTTGCTTATCTGGGGAAGCAGCTTCAATCATAGCAAAGAAACCGGCATCTTTACCACGTTTCTTGAGAATGTCTAAAGTTTTCTTGGTCATATCTACTAATCCAGGTTGGTCTAAAGCATCTTTGTTGTCACCAACTGGGGAAGCTTTGTTTCCTTTAAGGTTGTCTTTTAACATAGAACGATCTACAAAGACATCCATATTTCCTTTGTGGAAAATACCAAGAAGAGGTTTATCTTCATTGTAGTTTCTAAGTTGTTCTCCGTTATTAATAACGCTGTAGCCAAGTTTTTCAAAAGTTTTGTAATAATCGTTTCCTTTGAGAGATTTTCCTCCAGTCTTATTATGGAAGTAAGCACCACCTCCACCTAAGTAGACATCAGCAATGACTGGGATAGTAGCGTTTTTAGCACCGTTGATAAGTTGGTCAACGATCTCGGCTTTGTCGTCACGACGACGGGTATGAGCAAATACAGCGGCTGGGGTAGCATCTTGAACCTCAGCAGTAGTAACGATACCAATAGCCATTTTACCACCACGAGATTTAGAACGACGACGAGCTAACTCGGCTAACAATTCTTGTTTTGGATCATCAAAATGATTTGGAGAAGAATCAGGGTAAACACCTAAAGCATTAACGGCGGTTTTGTGACCAGTGTGATAAGCTGAGGCAGAGTTAGCAGAGTCAGTCATCATTGCATCGAGGGAATGAGTTTGTACATGTCCAATATAATCGGTCATATCCATTTCAAATTTATGTGGGAATTTACCATTACGTTGTTTACGGGCCATGACACGAGCAGCGGTAATCATGTTGATGGTGGTACCATCAGCAATGAAAAGAATGGCATTACGAGCAATACGTTTGCAAGCAGCAGGGCGGACGATCCATTCAACTTTGTGAGTTTTGCCATTATTATATTTGATAGTGGCAATATATTTACCAGAGGATTTAAAGTGAACGTTACGCCAGATTTTAGAGGCAACTTGAACTGGGCGTTCTACGGAAAGGTCCCCATCTAATGATTGGTAATAATCTTTAGAATCTTTAGTGTAAGTGAAGTTCCATCTTTCTAAATCTGGGTTGGAGTTGATAGGCTTGAAAAAGCTGTTGACTAAAATGGGTTCTTCTTCGACACCATTGCGACCAAGTTTGGAAACAGTCAACTCAAAGTCACCATTTGCTTTATTTTGACTTTCTTCATGGATCTCAACACGGATATCGAATTGAGCACCAGTAAGGAATTCAGCACCATCTACTGGCATAATACAAGCGGCATCAGGACAGGTAGAGAATTTAATACGTTGGATAGCTAAAGCAGGATTAGCTAAAAGACCCAAAAGCAAAGTCTTTAAAATAGGAGAGGTGAATTTCATTATATAATATTACGGATGAAGCAACTTTGAGGTATCCAAATTAGTAGAGTCTTAAAGTTATTACTATTAGTTTTGTAAAAATAGATGAAACTAGCCAAAGAACTTCAAGTCTATCCTTCTCTCTTTTATACTTTTCATTTTTTTCAAATTAAATCATTTCCTTTAAAGAATGTTAAAATAAAAATTAGTTAACTTATTGGTCATAGCAATTCATATGGCTTTAGCCAATAAGATCTTGTTCCACTTTCACCTTTCATATCGAAACGAAGCATGGTCATTAAAGTGGAATTAAGATAATAGTAAATTAACTCCAATTATGGTAGCAAGCACCAATGATAATATAATTAAATTAAGATAAGGTTCAAAGATACTGAACTAAAATTTGTAAACACCTGAAAATTATCTTTTATAATAAATTAGCAGTGCTACAAAATAGGTTTATTAAAAGTATAAATGTAAATTAAATTACGACTTGGAGTCATAAATTATAGAAATAAATAAAATACCTTTTGCTCATAAACTCTACCCTTTATCTTTTACCCTTATATATATTTTATGACAGAGATTTATTTGATTTTTGTCTTAGATATTCTTAAAAATACCTTGTATTCAAATATGATATCTATCATTCAAGTTAAATATTCTAATTTTAAAAACATAACCAGTTTCACTTCTAATTTTTAATCTGGTACACCTTTTTAGAAAGAAAGCGAGTTTATAACCTGAAAAATAGAGGTGGGATTTATATTTACTATTGAATTAATATACAGTAATACCACGGACAATAAAATCATTATTAAAAGATTCTAGTTTGTTCATTAATATTAAGGAATATGAAGCAAAATATTAATATAAAGGAAGATACCAGCTATTGAGAAGCAAAAACTTGAGTCCATCTCTTTAACATACAAGGTTTTTATTACCGCTTTGAGTAGAGCTTGGTGTATTCAAAGAATAAACCCATACATAAACTATTATTTTTCTATGGAACCTTCTGCTATTTTGATATTTTAGAAGAAAAACTTTGGTAAAAATTAGCAAATTAAATTGCTTCATTTTGTACACATGCGAGATAATGTCATCTTCAAACTAAAGAATTGTTTATGCGAGACGATAGAGTTTTTTTTTTAAATTTAGCGATTTAAAATGAAAGCTTTGAGAATGTAATAATTTTAGATACTACATTAATGATGTCGGCTATATAAGCGTAAATACGATAATTAAAGATATTTTACTTCAAAATTATTTAAGTGTAAAAATAAGTTTTAGAATAAATGATTAGATAATTGAATTTAATCTATATTTATTAATGTATCATTTATTAAAATAGCACTTTATAAATTTAATTAATTTTTTATATCATAAATTAATTTTTTTGTCCTCATTTATAATTTTATTTTCGAGTTTAGCACAATATTATATATCAAAGTTTTTGTTAATTTATTATTTGCGTATATTCAATAAATATATTATTTTTTAGTAGCTTTAAAATAATGATAGTAAATTAAATCTATTCCTATTTTATATCTAACTTTAAAAATAATAACTAACACCTTATCAAATATTTGTAAATTAAAATTTATTTTCTTTAATACTTGAATTAACTTATATGACACTAACGTAAAGTCATCATATAGTTTCATTAAAAAAATAAACATAATAAAATATTTATGGCGGATACATAGCGATATTCATAAGTTTATTTCTGCTGTTATATCATAGGTAAACAATATAACGTTTTCTCAAATATCATAAACTAAATTGTTTATTAAATTGTTTAAATCAGCATCATATGGGGATGTATTTTTTTGTTTAACAATTTTATTAACAATTTTCCCACTCAATAGCATTAAAAATGGAAAAAGTGGTGAAACCAAAAAAAACACCCTCAATATTTTGACCCAAACATCATATTAACTCAAATTTCGAGCTTTTTAACCCTAAAAAGCTGTTAGCGTATTTCTCTAATATTATTATAAGAGTACAACAATTTGCAAGAAGCTTGTTAGAAAATACAACATCTGAAAAGTTATGTTAGCGGGGACAAGGACCAAGAGACGAGGGCTTTTCTGTCACTATTTTTTAACTAAGCGGATGTTAGTCCCTTCTAAGTCTTTGTTGTTGGGATTAAGTTAAACTACTATTTTATGATGGCTAAAAATAGTTTTATTGAATAAAGTTTACACTCATATCTAAATTCAATTTCTATAGTTTATTTTCAATATGTAAGCATTCAAAAAGCTCTATAGGCTCTTAAAAACAACCAAAACAAAAAATGAGTTTTATATTATAAATTTATGGGATTTTTAAACTAGTGTATCTTATAAATTTAGTTTTATAGGGCATTCGTAGCTCTGATAGTAATTTTTTAATATTTTCAATGAAATATTCGCAGCCTTGCAAGAGTGATTTTTTAATACTATTTTATGAAATTGAAGTAATCTAAAATAATGATTTCAGTAGTTATAACTTTTTTTTATACTGAAAATGCAACTTTAAAAATCAATCTGGGCCAATTACACTCATTTAATTTCAGCCCATAAATGAAAGCAATTGAAACAATTAATTTTTAGAACAAGCCAGCCCAGTTTTTAAAAAAACTCTTTAAATGTTAGCTTATGTTTTTGTAGTAGCGAGTATAATATTACCTAGTTTAATGCTATATGGTGTTGTGTTGTATTTTCAATTACCTTTACCACATCATCGATTTTTGTCGGGTAATCAAGAAGGAAAAGATGGTTGGAAGTTCACTAATGTATTGTTGGCTACTGCTCACCCCGATGACGAAGTGATGTTTTTTTCGCCTACCATTTTGGAGTTAGCTAAGAACAAAAAGGTTAATCTTCACTTAATATGTTTATCTAATGGTAATTTTGTTTAAATTTTCAAGTATTATTAATTGTTTTATAAGGTGATCATGATAACTTGGGTAAAGTTAGGGAGAAGGAATTAATTGAGGCATGTAATAAATTGGGTATCAATAAGAATAATATCAAGGTATTAAACCAAGAGTAATTTTGTTTTTTATCTTTATTTTTATATATTTAAAGGAGTAAATAGTAACTTTAGAGATGGACCAAAGGAATTATGGCCACCACATGAAGTCAGTAATGTCCTTGAAACTTATGTTATAAAGAACAAGATAAGAACGG
Organism: Batkoa obscura; assembly: GCA_030770535.1. Classification (NCBI taxonomy): domain Eukaryota; kingdom Fungi; phylum Entomophthoromycota; class Entomophthoromycetes; order Entomophthorales; family Batkoaceae; genus Batkoa; species Batkoa obscura. The sequence goes on along the minus strand of JASVEC010000025.1, from coordinate 518,999 downwards.
TAATTACAATATTTTGTTTTTTTACATGATTAATTTGATTTCTAGGTTTTGACTTTCGATTTACAAGGTGTTTCTGGACATATCAATCATATTGCATTAAGAGTAGGTGTGGAGTAAGTTATTCAATTGTCAATCTAACTATAAATAATAATGACCCAACTATAGACATATGTTAAAAACGTCAACTATATTAAATCAAAAAGAAAAGTCAGTAGTTGCTTATCAATTAGAGTCTGTTCCATTATTAAGAAAATATATTTCAATCTTTGATCTTATATTTACATTATCAAAAATAGATTACACTTTTTCTTCAATAAGATATAATCTACCAGATGTTAATGTACCCAATCAGATTTTAGTTATATCTTCTTTAAATCAAGTGTTAATCTCTCGTAATGCTATGTACCAACATCAATCTCAAATGGTTTGGTTTCGTCATCTTTATATCTTGTTCTCTAGATATATGTTTATTAATAATTTTAAAAGAATTCCTTCATTTTAAGAAAAAGATTATAAATCTAATATATAACAAGAGTATCAAACTCAAATAAAGCAAATAATTTTAAAATAAATCTTTTTATAGGCATAAGAGTTATTCTGACTTTGTGATTTAACTTGAATATCTATAGCACTTTTAAGAATTATTCATATTAATAAAATACTAGTATAAAACAAAATCAAAAAATAAAATAATATTTCTAGCAATACTTTAATAAAAGCAGTATTTCAAGGATCAAAATCCATTTTGGTATAACCTGCAGCTGGTATAATAAAAGTTTGATAAAATTAAACGTAATACATCTTAGTAGCAAAATCCCCAACTAATTTCTTTGACTCGGGCTGTTCTGAGCCTATAGAGACCATGGATGTGGTATCTGATATTCCATCACTAATTTTATAATGGAATCGGGCGCGAGTAGCTGCCAAATGAGCGTAATAAACTGGTGGAACTAACGATACTGATTTTGTAGCTCTATTAAAGAGATAACAAAGGTTATAAGTAAACTGTTGGAATCTATCAGTAGTAAAGGCATTTTCATCATGTAAAACATGATAGTGACAAGGACGTGAAGTTCCTTGTAATCCTGCGTGTGATTGAAGATAAAAGTCAAAATAGTATGGGTGGCAAATACCAGCTTCTACTATAGTACCTGCCTTACAGTTACCACTTCGGTCTTCATCCTCTCTTTTAACAGGTATAAATCTGGCGTGGTGACGCTTTTGGACAACAACAAAAGTTATTTTTGGTTTATAACTAGGCTCTAAAGAAGCACAAGCTACTTTAATCGCCTTCATTTCATTAACTAAAACAGTTTGAAATTGACCATCTGATACCCCGTCACGATAGTAAATAATCTTTTGAGGTTTGGTTTTGGTATTTTTATAAAACATCTTCAGCAAATCGACTACCATATTAGAAAAATCAGAAATCACCTCTTGTCTAGAGTGTTGTGCTCGAATAGAAGACGCATATTTTGTCCCGGTGAAATCAATAGATCCTATTGCTGCAGCAATACTAGCAGCTTCTGGATTCCCTGGAGCAGGATGAGTTACATCTGCACCGATAAGTAAAGTTGGAATCTTATCCATCCCACCCAAATCATTTTCATGCATTGCAACATTAATGCCTCCCAATTTTGCATTTACTTTTAAACATACGTTAGCACAATACTGCTTGTCTGGACGTTCTACTTTTTTAGCTTGTACACATTGGGTCATGATTCCAATTTTCAACTCAGCAGCTGACTTAATTGCCCCATAAAGCTCACTACCACGATCTGGTAAAATGCACAGAATTAATTGAGGGGCCGCTTTTCCATTGTTCTTTATGGTAGAATAAAAGCTACCTAATTCCTCTTCAAGTCTACTAGAAAATGGATTTAAATATTTAATTACAGGTCTCTTGTTTGTCACTTTCATTCCAGTATCTATGCATACGTTGCTAAACAAATCCACAAATTTTTCAACTTGAGGACGTCGTAGCCAATTTTCTCTAGCGTATACAGCCACTCCCCAGGTAGATATTTGCTTTCCTTCGAACAATCTTTTTCCTAACATATTCCAAGACCCGTTAGCAGGACGGATAGAATGATCCTTGGAGGACGGATTATATTTTATGGTTGGCGCAGATAATAGCCTTGCAGGTATTTCTTTAGCAGTTGTAACAACTTCCAGCCCAAACTGTTTGACGTATTTATTTTTTTCAAAAGCCATACGTCTCATCCCACTCACAATTTTTTGGAATCTCAAATGTGGTTTAATACAAGTTATCTTAATCATCTCACTTGTTTGTCTTTCATCCAACTTTTTAACATATCTTTGCCCAGGTAAGATTGTGAGCAATTCCAATGGTAATAAAACCCCCTTTTTGATCTCAGCACAGGGTAGATTGGGGTACTGTAACTTGATGTTGTATTTATCCTCAATGTATTTTGCTACACTAATACGGCCTTTATTGACACCATCCTCAACCAAGTCAAACTTTTGGTCAACTGCAGAGTTGTCTGATACACCACGAATTTTGTAATTATGGGGCTGCTCACCTTTGATGGACATGGTAACCTTTAAACCTTTTAAGAAAGATTTAATTTTTCTAAAATACTTGCTTGTTCTTGAGTCTCTCAAATCGCTTGGATTTCTTAACCCAATCAACTTAGCAACAATATCAACTGCAGGACCAGCTTGATAAAAGCTACAAATAGTAGTATCTACGTTTAACGCAAAGCCATCAGCAACTGAGCTGAAGGAGCGAAAGAAACCTGGCCATAACTCTACGCCTCCAGAAAGCTCGTTTACATCCTCTCGAATAAAAAATGAATTTTTAACCTGGACGAAATTAGTTTCATTCTGGTGTCTGAACAAGACGTTAAACGCCATTATTGCAGTCAAACCGTTGGACGTACGCTGGTGCATCTCATTAATATCGATTGGTACCTCATTAACCTTCATCATCTTGAGTTTAAATTTTCTTGGTTCCTTGCTTTTTTTACCACCCTCCTCAGGTAAAATAACCTCGTCAACAAACTGCTTTCCAAATGGTAGTGCCCTTGGTGAAAACATGTTCTTGGCTCCATCAAAGACTGCGCATATACCTCCCAATACTTTAACGTTATTAGCATTTTTTATTTCGAATGCTTTAAATACATCCTTATTTACACTTGCTGGGACCTCTGGGGTGATATTGACGTCATAATGGTGAATTGTACCAGAATTGTTATGCCGGATTTGAAAGAAATTAGTTCTCACTGGATAACTTTTACCAGAACTTCCGTACTTCTCTCGTTTACTAGGTTCAATATATTCTTGATTCATATTTTTTAACTTTTTTAGGGAATTTAAGATTTATGTTTAAAATTTTACTTGTAAATTGAAAAAGAAGGACGATTTAAAATACTCTTTTAGTCTTTTATATTTTATGAGACTGAAGTGGTCGTTTTTTGGCCAATAATCTCTGTTTTGTATAAACCTTAGATAAAAAAGGCTTCAATTTCACAGATCTATCAGCATATATACATTTGAGGTTTAATTTGTTGCTTTTAATCTAAACATCTTGATTATAGTCTATATATATTTACCATATTTAACCATAGTGACCACGTAATTTACAATACCACAATCGATTGAAGTATAAACTATTAAGTAACATTTATCCCTTGATTGGATCAATAATACGTAGCCTTTTTTACCTAGCCAATAAATTATTAGGATGTAATGTTTCACTGAGCTTAAAAATTATTAAGCTTCAGAAATTAAAAGAATTTAAATAATGAATGCTATTAAAAGTTAGGCTAAGCTAAACTTATACTAAAACAAAGGAGACAAGCTAATATAAGTGTATTTTGAACCTATATAAACATGGTAAGATAAGGTTATGCAAATATGATAAGATAATCTTCGTAACAATTAGTGACCTGTTTTATACATTCGCTCAACTTTTTTGAGCATTCAATTACTCGTTTTTACTCTTACAAAGAATATAATTGGAAGCTATCACTCATTGATTTCTATAATAAAGAAGCCTTTATTCAAAATAATTTTGAATTTTATATAGTGGGTTTTCCACTACACTTCATACTCCTTTTATCTTCTTTTATATATATAAACTCAAAGTCAGTCTTTTGGACTAGTATCTATTTTTAAAAATCTATTAGTAAAATCAGTTAAAACTAAGTTTAATAATACCATAAAACTGATGGTATTAATTAAAATTAATACAATTTACTTTTTTACTCAGAGGCTAATGTTTTTAACTTTCAAGTTTAAGAAAGGCTTCTCTAACTATCGTCCTTCTTTTTAAATATTAATATAAAACGCTCCCTTTAACTATTAATATAATCAAGTTTTACGTTAAATTATAATAATAGACATTTATAAACTATTCATATAAGATAATAACTTTGTTTATTTTAAAACTTTAATAATAAGATCAAGGTTAAAAATAAATGTAGGGGTGAAAAAAAGTTTTATAATCAAATTTTAGTAATGTTTAAATATTTTAAAAAATTAAATTCTTTTTTTTCAATTTTAAATTAATTTTTGTCCTAAAATCACTATCAATGTGTCGCCCTCAAAGTTCATTTAATACAAATCCACTTGATCTTCAAGAAATACAGAACAATAATACTGCATTGTAGCTTTACGTTACTACTTTTACTTTATTATATTATTACACAAATTTTAAATTGATTAATAAAATACTAAATTTTGTATAATTTTTTTAATGTTCTTAATAAAAATTGATAAATTTAAGCTTTTCAAATGTCTCAGATAGAATATCTTATTATAAATTCAAGCTATTTATTATTTATTATTCCAGATTCTTATGTCTCCTAAGCTTCATTTAAATACAAATTACACTATATATATTAAAGAACGTTAACTGTTCAAAATCTTTAAATATAGTTGATAAAAAACATTTGTCAGTTTCGCAAGTGAATTTATAGCTTTTTTTTTATACAATAAAATATTATGAGATTAATACACTAGATATCAATATGCAAAAAGTATCATGTAGTGAATTTCTATTAAATTTTATATTAGATTTTTTAGTAGTATTAATGCTTGGAAGTAATTTGACATATATGAGGTTATATCAAAAATGAGTCAATCTTTAAACAAAAAAATACATCCTCATATAATAGTTTTTATATACTATTATTTACTGTTATAATTTAATAAGTTTTTGATTCATATTTATAAAGTTATAAATACTTTCTCAAAACTTTTTATGACCCCTATATAATAGAAATTTCAGATTATGGAAAGTAAAATCTAAATCACAGCTGTTTTTTAACTTCAAATAAGTTTATAAATTCACTCATAATCATAACATTTTATAGCGTATCAGCTTTTAAGATTTTAAAGGTAAAAGAATATTAATATAAAATCAAAAAGTGAATAACAGTCTAGTAGTAATTAATAATTTCATATATTCTAAAAATAAGTTTATTTAATATGAAATGACTAAAAAATCATATTAAAGGTATATCAACAACTCCTGATTTAAAATATGAAATTTTGGTCCTATCATTTTTACATCAAACAAATGCCAGCTGATGTTTATGCCTTTCAAAGTTCTAAAAACGCTCAAGTTCTAGATATTTTGAAATTCAGCAATTATAATTTTCTTTAAAACAATGCAAAATCCTAAACTACAGGTTAATTGAGTCGCAATAAACCTGTAACAGCTGCAAAGTTGATTGTAAAAATTCTATATTAGACTAAAAGGTGTTAAAACAGTCACTTTATATTCTAGAACCATAATTAAATGGGGTGTAATTTTACCAGCTTATAAGTTTAACCTGTTATATCCAAAAATTAAAATATATACTAAGTATACAACTATGATAGTATATAATATTTAATTATCGTGCTGATAAAGCTTTGTTGTCACCTAAATATTAACATTATTAAAATGCTAAAATAACAAATAATATAATTCAAATAATGCAGGTTTTAATATGCAAATTAAGCAGCATAGTTTGAAAGAATTTAGGGGGGTGGAACTCATTCATTCTAATGTAAATTCAATTAAGCTCATAAGATAACCTAATTAATTCTAAGGACCATAAGAACAAAAAATATATATAAACAAACAAAATATTCTAAAGTAAAATAAAATATTAAATTAAAATGAATCCAATAATACAAACTGGTATTACTTGCACAATCACTATTTTAAGTATGCTTTATAGCTTAAACTTAGATTTCCTACTTGAAAATCCGGACCATAATTTTAGTTTAAGTTCGCTATTAGGCTTTGATAAATTAAAACAATGGATTGGAATACTAACGATAATAAGTGGTTTGATATATATTGAAAAGGAATATATAGTTAAAAGACTCGAGCATTTATTTTTAAGTAGGTTGTTAAACGATAATTTAATAACTCGATACTACTACTTCTTGTTAGCTCAATTATGGTTTGTTTTAGCATTAGAAGCTGCTTTAGCTTATACATTTAATTTTGACCAAACTTTTTATCTGATTCTACTGAATCTATCTACTTCCACTATACTTTCTTTATCTTGTTGCTTTAAAGCTTTATTTACTAATATTTAATAAAACAAAATTGTAATTTCAAAATCCAAATGTATTAATATGTTTTTATTCTTTTTCACCTTTTCGAGTATAAAAAAATAAAGAATCTATAAAAAGCTTATTATGGACTGTATAAGAACTATATATATAATCTATAGATTTTAAGATAACTATTTGATAGTAGGTAGTCAAGACTTAATCAACGCAGTAATCAACGAAATAGTACAAAGAGAAGTAGAAAGAATGAAATTTAGTATAAAAAAGTAATTGCTAGTTAAAAAATAGAACATTATTGACTCAATTGAGAACAAAAACCATATTTCACTAAATAAAAGAAAACTGTAAAATTGAATCAAACTATCGTTTAATAGCATATAAACTAATAAATTGTTTTGCTTTTTTAATATATTTTCTTTTTCCGCATAAATCAACCCAAATATCAACGTTGTCAAAGATACATACACCTTCATATTTTTTATAAATGTAAAGTACTTCAATTCTATAAAGGTCAAGTCCAGCAATAGAGTGTAGATAATGGCAAACAAAGAAATAGTAGCTGTTAAACAAGTTAATAGCAAATTACTCATAGTATATAATGATATTTTTTATTAAAAAAATGAACCCGTTTAGTATCACATTATTATGACTTTTATATACTATTTAATCTCTTTCATCTAAATCGATTGACCTAACTCTTTAGATCCAAATTTTTATGACTTATAAATTTAGATTTCGTAAATTATACTTTAATTTCAAGTTAATGCACAGGTGTTAATAAACAAGAAAAATTAATTAAAAACTAATTTTTTAATAAAGTACAAATAAAAAGTAGACCATGTTAACTTTAATTGTTTATTGATGAGTTGTTATGCCATATAAATCTTAATATTATTGTTTATGTTTAGTATTACTATTTAAGCTTGAAGTTTAATTCATTGTATAGTGATAACAATTTTTAAGCAATGTTTATATTGCCATAATTATACTTTTGATTTTATGGCTTTGGTTTTGATTTTTTTAAAATAGTTAGAAAAAGAAAATCTACACACATTTAAGTATTATTTCATTATCATGGTATATTGGCCAATAGAGTAATGATTTTTTCAGCCAATCAATGGCATCATTTAGACAGATTCCTGCGTTTCCTAAAGTACTCTAAAGCTGAAAGCTAATCTGTCCCTCTTGACTTAATCTATATTTAAAAGATGAGGTAATACATCCATCTAACTAAACAGAAAAAATAAAATAAAGGCCAACCAAACCAAAATGATATCAAATACCACATGACTTAAGGATGATATTAATTAGTTGATTTATAGCAAAGTATCCGTCGCAGCCGTGAGAGAAGCCGTATCTAAAATTGTTGAAGGTTCTCAAGAAAAGAAACGTAACTTTACTGAAACCATTGAACTCCAAATCGGTTTAAAGAATTACGATCCTCAACGTGATAAGCGTTTCAGTGGTACTTTAAAGCTCCCTAGCATTCCTCGTCCAAAGATGAGCGTCTGTGTTTTAGGTGATGCTTTCCATTGTGAACAAGCTAAAGAAATTGGTTTAGAAACCATGTCCGTTGATGATCTTAAAAAACTCAACAAGAACAAGAAACTTATCAAGAAACTTGCCAAGAAATACGATGCTTTCTTAGCCAGTGAAGCTCTTATCAAATTAATTCCTCGTCTTTTAGGCCCAGGTCTCCACAAAGCTGGTAAATTCCCAACCCCAGTATCTCATAACGATAACTTAAGTGATAAAGCTGATGAACTCCGTTCTACCATCAAATTCCAATTAAAGAAAGTTCTTTGCTTAGCCGTTGCCGTCGGTCACGTTAATATGGAACAAGATGACATTGTTACCAACATCATGATGTCCGTTAACTTCTTAGTCTCCCTTCTTAAGAAGAACTGGCAAAACGTTAAGTCCCTTTTCATCAAATCCACTATGGGTGCTCCACAACGTCTTTATTAAGCGTTTTTATTGACGTCTGTTTGTTCGTTTATTAGCGTAAACGACTCTCACGGCATACCAAGGTATTAAAGTAACTATATCATTTGGGAGTCAATATCTTGCTCTTATTAAAGATATTTAACTTAACTTTATTTTATTATTTTTGTACTAATTTTTAAGCTTTGACACAGCGATATTTATTTATAAAGGAAACTTCAATTAATAGATTTAGTATAGGAGATATGAGTAAATGGAATATTTAATTTTTTGAATGGAATAATTAGTAATTTGGCCATTATAAAGCAAAAATAATTGTAACAGACGAGTACAAGGTTTCATAAGATGCTTTAATATTAAATAAACTCTGTACTAAGCTTGCTGAATTACAAACAAATCATTTTTTTATACAAACGCGATTAGTTTTTATATAGTTTTTTTTGATTATACTGCCATTTGCTAAGAAGAATAGTATGTAGATTTTATTTAAGTTCTAATAGGTTAATCTGAGCATTGAGTTATATTTATCAATATGAGCTATTTGTTAAGATTTTGTATCGTCAAGCAATAAGTTTTACTAAATATCGATATTTATAATTATAGTTAGTATGAGTTTAAATTTGTTAAATTGTGAACTTTCACAAAAATGACTGTTATGAGTTTGTTACGCTGTAATTACATTTTTTAGTCAAGGTTGGGTATAGTAATAATAATTTAATTTAAGTAATATAATGTTCTTCATCAATAACTTAATTTCATTTAGTTTAGTTCTAATATATATAAAGTACTTATACATTTTTAAAATATTATTAACACATTCGGCTTTTATTAAATTAGTTTTTATCTATCATTAATATATTTATTTTATTTAAATAATAAAATGTAAATTATTCAATTTATTTTAATGAAAGTTGAAAAATAAGTTAAAGAGCTAAATTAGAGTAATGTATTCATCAGCCCAAAACTTGTAAAAATTATTATAACTATTTGTATATACGGTTTTAAAAATTGGATTAGTTAAATCTGTCTCTATCCTCTACATTTTAGAGGATTAAACAGCACTCTCCCTCACGCTGTTGGGATGCGGCAACTGGTTCTGGTAGAGGTTTTGTTATACGTGCGGTAATCATATCAATACGTCTTTGTGCTTGTGGAATTTTATGCGCGGCTAATCTATAGTACCTTAAAGCTGCCTCAATATCAACTGAAACTCCTTGTCCTTTATCGTATATCGATCCTAAAACAAATTGTGCGTTGGGGTGGTTATGCTCTGCAGATTTACGGTACCAATCCACAGCCAAAGCTATGGATTGTTCAACTCCTCTACCTTTAAGATAGCATTCTGCTAAATTAAACTCAGCAAGTGCGTGTCCGGATTGGGAAGCTTTCATGAACCACGATACTGCTTCATTGTAATCAGTTGGGGTACCAAGGCCTTGATAATAACATGAACCAAGTGTATTTTGTGCTTCAACATGACCTTGATTGGCTGATTTTAAAAGACATTGGAACCCTTTACGCTCATCTTTATCTATACCAATACCCATAACATAACAACGACCAAGATGGAATTGAGCATTTGAGTCATTAGTTTCTGCTGCAGTGTGGAACCAACGGAAAGCTTGATGCTCATCTCTACTAGGGCTTATATTGTTACGATCCAAATGAAGGAGTGCTAATGCGATTTGCGCTTGTGGCGAGCCTTGATCAGCAGCGGTTTCTAAAGATCTCATGGCTAACTCATAATTTTTAATAGTTCCAAGCCCATCTCTATAGCAAACACCTAAACCATATTGACCTTGTACATTACCTGTTTCAGCTGAAGCTTTAAACCATTCAAATGCCTTATCTACATCACGGGAAACAACGTTTCCAGATAAATAAATATTTGCAAGTGTACTTTGAGCTAGACCATGACCTAGGGTAGCAGCTTTAAGGAACCAATCAAAAGCAGCCTTTTCATCCTTTTCAACACCTTTGCCATTTAAATAACAGTCAGCAATATTATGCATACCACCTGTATTTCCTTGATTGGCAGAAGCTTTAAACCATTTAACAGCAGAAGAAAGGTTCTGATTTATACCAACACCAAAATAATAGCATGAACCAACGTTATTTTGAGCTGTAGCATTACCTTGTTCAGCAGATTTAAGGAACCAACGGAAAGCTTCAACATCATCTGGTGGCTTAGTAATGCCCATCTTATGAACAATACCAATGTTAAGTTGGGCTTCAGCATGACCTTGACGAGCAGCAGAAGCAAAATGTTTAACAGCTTTTTGGAAATCCTTTGGTAAACCTAAACCAGAATAATAACATCTACCTAAATAGAAATGACAAACTGCATCATTCTCAGATGCACCATCACGGAAGGCTTTAATGGCTTCATCTATATTTGAATCAACTCCACGACCATGGAAATAGCATTCACCAATATGACTCTTAACACCTGCAACTTGATTCTTATCTGCTTTTTGGAAAAACCCAAAAGCTTTTTCAAGGTCAAGGGGTTTACCATTACCAGTCTTGTAGCATATACCTAATTTCAAAACTGCTTCATTGCTTCCAAGTTCTAAAGCTTTTTCGTAATGTTTGACTGCTACATCGTAATTTACTGGAACACGGTGCCCATTATAATGTACGTTACCTAAAGATAGTTCTAAAGAGGTTGGATCATCGGGATTGACATCATATTCTTCAATAAGCCTATCACGAACTTCCTCATTTCCCTGAGTAAATGATGAAATAAGATTTTCCAACTTGGATCCATGGTAATCTTCATTATCTTCATCACTATCACTATCCTCCATCAAGTTACTATTGTCAAAATCGACTTGACGTTCTGGTCTTTTGATTTGATTTGCACGTTCGACATCAACTAATAATAGTGTGGCTAAATCATCGTCATCTTGAATACAGATATTGGTTTCATAGTTATCCTTATTAAGACGGCCTCGTTTAAGAAAGTCAGCAATCTCAGTTGAATCAGGACGGTTTTCGGGATCAAGATCCATACATCTACGTAAAAGACGCTCGTAGGTAGGAGGAACAGTAGGAGGAACAGGTTCTATAATACCCTTTTCTTTCATATGACGGAGCTCACCCTTTGTTTTATCTTCATATGGCCTTTTACCACTTGCCATTTCCCACATGATCATACCAAAAGAATACATATCTGTTTTTTTACTAGGGAGCGCTTTACTATTTAAAAACAATTCTGGAGCCATCCATGGGGGAGTACCAGCTCCAGAGAACGTTTCAATAGTACCACGAACTTCTTCAGAAACTTTTGCTACACCAAAATCAGCGATTTTAGCTTTAAAGTGGTCTTCATTATCTATGAGAATATTTTCGGCTTTAAGGTCTCGATGGATGATATTTTTACTATGGATATAAGCAACCCCTTTAGCAATATCTAAAGTAATGTTGTCACGAAGTGACCATGGGTGGAAGGGTAACTCATCTTCAATAAATTTGGCCAAATTTTTACCATTGACAAACTCCATAAGCACACAAAGACGTTGCTTTGGATCAATACAAGTACCAATATATTGAACAATGTTTTCACAACGACCAAGCTTAGCTAATGTTTTAGCTTCTAAACGTAAACTATCTGCATATTTTTTTCTTTGTTGTTCCCTCAACCTATCCGTTGCGACTAAAGTCTTTAATGCACATGTAAAACCCTCATAATTACACTTGTATACTTTACCAAAACTACCCTTTCCTAGAAGAACACTCTTCTTTATTTTTTCGTATTTTATCTCTTCTTGAAACATTTTACTTTCAAAAGATACTGGATTTATCTATAATAAATAAGTTAATAAATATTTCAAAAGTGAGTACGGAGTATCAAAGAAATGAACCTCAAACTAAAGTTGAACTTACATAGTTGATATAGTTTCAAATTCAAGGAGTTTTGATATTATTTATTAAATTACAAAAGTTAAATATTAATTAAAGGTAGTAAAAAAACCAAATAAAATTAAAACCAAATGGTATAATTGTACTTAAATTTGAAAATAAAATAAAAGAAAAATGACTGAAAGGAATTATTAATTATCAACCTTAGTTCATAATTAAATACATGAAATAACAAAAGTTATAGAACTTGGATGTTCCGAAAACTTTAATGGTAGCCAATCAATCTCCAGTAACTTTTGCTACTAATAATTGAGGAAGCCTAAATTGAGTATAATTCATTGTTTTATTTTCTATCCCCAATAAAGCTATTAAATTAATTCTTGTTTTAAAACTTTTAATTTTTTTAGTAAAACTAAACAAATTTATGCGTTGATTTTTAATTTAAAGAGCGATTCATTTTTGCCCGTTTTGTGACCTTCTATATTTAAAGGCAACAATTCATTAAGTGGACTGTTCTTTCCAAATTAAGGGTAAATTCTTAACTTCCATTACGTATAGTAACTATCAATATATTTAAAAATCCAATTTAAATAAATGGCTCTTTTACATTTTTTTGCAATCTATTGTATAAATTGAACCTGTATAAGTAAACTTAGCCTTCTTTTGCTATCAAGATAATATTATCTATATAAAATACAAACGGAAGTTAGCGTTTTAATTGAAGCCACTGTAATCAACCCACTTCCCTGTTTACTTTAATTGCTTTAATAGTAGTTTAAATGGTTACTTTAAGCTTTCCGCTTTTTAAGGTTCAAGTATCGCTTTATTTTAACCTTAATTAGGTAATTGAGCTCAAAAATTTCAATACAATAATTTGCATAAAAAATAATCCACGCTAAATCAAAATGAAAAAAATAACTGTATACTCTATAGCTATTTACCTATTTAAAACAACTATCAAAGTAGAAAGACAGAAATGATGGTACGACTATGTGCTTATTCTGAATAGCAATATATTGTTTGTCAAAAAAGTTAATATTATAATTTGTTTTATTAAAATATGTCATAAAAAACAAATAAAACAGTCATATTTTCGTTTAAAAGTTTTTACAGTTTTTTCGATTTTCAAACTGTATATAAAATAAACAAGATGATTAAAGAAAGTTGGCATTCCCATTTATATCAGTAGACTTTCATTGCTATTCTTATTGGGTAAATGTATTTTTTGAATCTAATAAATATTTTTATAAAGAAATTCCTCTTTGTTTAAAAAATATCCTTGAAATGTTTCAATTTGATTTTGAGAAGCGAATTAAATTTTGAAAAAAACAATCAAATTAAATTCAATTGGAATCCTTTAGGACAGAAATATAATCGTTTTAGTGAAAATAAAAAATATTTTACAGGTTACATTCGCCATTAAACTATTTATTATTTACTATATATTAAAAATTCTAAAGAGAGACATTCATATATATATTAGTTCTTTTATTAACTAGATTTTAAATTATTTTGCCATATTAAGTTTATTAAATACTTTTCTTTAAAACTTAAAAATGAATTATGTATGAAAAAGTTTATTACAATATTTTAGTCGTATTTAGCATTTGAAATTGCATTTTTGAGCTATTTATTGTATTAACAGATTTTTTATAACATGATATAATAAATATTAGCTATCATTTTATATAATATAGTATATAATAAATTTATGTTATCTATTAAATTCTATTCTTGAAAAAAATATTGATTAATCAGATTTCATACATACTTTGCTAATAGTGAAATTTATTATATCTTCATTAATAAAACTTACTGTTTATCTTATGGTATAATAATAATAATATATACTATCCATTTATCTATCATATGAGCGTTTTTAGATGAAGCAGTCAGCAGATAACAAACCAGCTTAAGTTAAAGCATCAGATAAAAGCTGACTCAAATTGGCACAGAAAGCATATGGAAATTCGAAATTATCCATAAAGCTGGAAAAACGATCCGAGGTTACCAATCAGATTGCAGCAATTTGGAAGCCAAATATGATGATAATTCAACAATGTTAGATATTCTGAAAAGACAACTAATTAAAGTTAAGCTTAAAATTAAACCCAACCTACCCCAGATTAAAAAGTTAATTTTCACACCAAATTAAATTATTAATCAATCTGATAATATAAAAATTGTAAAAGTTACAATTAGTTTGAGATTATACTTTTTACAAAAATTAAATAGAAAAATTAAATTAAATGGCTGAAGTAGATTATGAAAGTTTACCAGAGAACGCCACCTTTGGAACTCAATTATTAGCTGGTGCTTTAGCAGGTATAACTGAGCATGTAGTTATGCATCCATTTGACTCAATCAAGGTAATTATTTATTTTTAAAAGAAGCTATTTAGAAACAATGATAAACCAATGAACAATTCAAATCTAAACTTTAATTACATTAGACTCGTATGCAAGTTTTAAATCCCAATCCACAAGCTATATATAATGGTGTTGCCCAAGCGTTTACCAAGATTACTTCAACTGAAGGAGCATTAACTTTATGGCGTGGTGTTAGTTCAGTAGTAATAGGAGCAGGCCCAGCACATGCTTTATATTTTGGTACCTATGAGCAAGCTAAATTATATTTCAATCAAAACGGACAAAGTCATTTAGGGATTGGTAAGTTGATTTATATATATGTTAAATGATTATTAAGTAAAGGTTATTAGCTGCTTCTGGCGCTTGTGCTACCATTATTTCAGACGCTTTTATGAACCCATTTGATGGTAAACTTGACTATTATTTTAAATTAATTTTGTCTGAAAATCAATCTAGTAATCAAACAACGTATGCAAGTTCATGGTTCAAGCTATAAAAGTATTATAGCGTGCTCCAGAGATATGTTAAAGAAAGAAGGATTTAGAGCTTTTTATATATCTTATCCAACCACTCTTACAATGACTGTACCATTTCAAGCTATTCAGTTCACCACTTATGAAGCTATGAGTGATTTTATGAACCCCAAAAAAGAATACTCTATTTTGTCTCATGTTGTTTCTGGTGGTATTGCAGGTGCAGTAGCAGCTGGTGCTACCACTCCTTTAGATGTGGTTAAAACTTTATTACAAACTAGAGGTACATCGAACGACTTAGAGATCAAAAACGTAAATGGGCTTTTCCAAGGAGCAAAATTAATATATGTTAGAGAAGGAGTTAAAGGATTCTTTAGAGGATTAGCACCTAGGATGTTGTCCCATACTCCATCCACAGCTTTATGTTGGTCAGCTTATGAGTATTTTAAATGGGCTATGAGAGAAAAGAACCCAGCTAACCTTTAAGGTGCGATAGAGGACAGTTCTAATTTATCAAAACGATTTATTTAAGTTAGAGTGTAGTAGTGGTCTTTTATATTTTTATTACTAATTCATTTATGGTACCAGGGATTATAAAAATAAATAAGTAAAATTTAGGCTTCAACTTTTAAGAAGGTTCATACACTTTAAGCTTATATTGACTTCAATAGTTAATAGATTATAATATGATGGTAAGCTTTATTTTTTCTAAAAGAGTTTAGTGCTATAGATATTATTTTGACTTTCCTTTATTATTAACGTTCAACACTATTGTTAAAATATGGCTAGCTTTAGTGAGCAACATTCTCATTTTTATTATTAATAACAATAAAAAAGTTGAACAAAAGGTATTATTATCGTAAATAAAATAGAATAACAAATAAATAGTCATTCTTTATTTATAACAATGGCTAACAACGGCCAAAGCAACTAAAGAAAATTTTAAATTTAGAACCCAACCAAGTGGATCCCGATGACCCATTTACAGTACTCAAAGAGTTAGATCCCCAAGTATTTAAAGCACCATAATTAAATGGCTTTCGGTATCGATAATCTAGCAGTAATTAAAAAAATCACCAAAGTAAAATTAAATTTTACTATAGCTTTTAAATCTTGCTTCGTCTTCTTCCGAATATTCATCCAATGTAAAACCATATTTTTGTCCATAATGAGCTCCACTTGTGATAGATGTATAGTCTTTATTAAGGCCTAAATTTTCACTGACCTCATGTAAATCAAAAGTAAACTTTCTAGGGTTATCAGACTGTAGATAATTGTTAAATTCCATATCAAATAGTTGAATGTTTTTGTTAAGACTAAAGGATTAGCATGAAATATGTACTAAACTACCTCCATCAATAAGAAGTTCTTCTTTTAGTATTAGCTCCATTTTAAAATTATGATCTGTTTGTGTTATTTCTAGATTGAAATAAGTTGAAAGGTCTGCTTGGCTATAGCTATCCTTTATTACTTGAGTTATTACGCAAAATTTATTTTCTTTTTCTTCTGCTTGTAAGCTACTAGCTGATTCCATCTTTTACTGTAATTAAGTTATTTAAAAGAACTATGTAGTCAATTTCATTTTATTTATATGAACTGAAAAACGTGACTTAATTAATAGCCAACTAAAATAAAATAAAATAAAATAAATATTAAAATAAAATAGTTAATTAATTTATATTAAAAATAATACTAAATCAAAAGTTCTCATACTCAACAGCAAGGATATTTAAAAAGGTTAGTAATAGCAAAATAGATCCTCATTAGACTATAAAATAAGGCAGTCTTTGTCTTTATGATTTTCTACATTGTTACCTGTTGGTGATGGTGGTCGACCTGGATGAAGTTGTCTTTTATTTTCTACGCTGTTTTTAACATTTGGACTACTGTTCAATGCCTTGACTTTTTCCAAATAATATTCTGCTTCCTTACATCCCAACGATATCGATTCTTTAAGATAATTGATAGCTTTACTTAAATCCGTACCTGCCCCTAACCCACGATGATAACATACTCCAAGATAAAACAAGGCCATAGCATGGCGTTTACTTGCTGCTCTTTCATAATATTCGACTGCTTTTAATAAATCAGAACCATTTGGTGTACCAACTCCCTTGCGATATAAATCACCGAGATTAAAACTAGCTTGGGCCGATCCCATAGTAGATGCCTTTAAGAAGCATTGATAAGCTTTGGTAGGGTTTTTAGTACATCCATGACCATTCAAAAAGCAAATACCAAGGTAAGTGATAGCTGTCATATTATCTTGTGAAGCTGCTTTAGAGATCCATAAAAACCCATCATCGAGGTTTTTAGGCACCCCCTTTCCCCTTAAATAACATTTACCTACTGCAATTTGTGCATTTGGATCACTCGTCTCAGCTGCTCTGTTATACCAATAAAAAGCAAGCGAATAATCGGCAGTTACCCCTTCTCCATTGCTAGCCAATTTGCCTAATTTCATCATAGCATCAACATTACCCTGTTCAGCTGCCTTTGTATACCAATAATACGCTTCTTTATAATCTTTTGTTGTGCCCACCCCTTCATAATAACAAAGTGCAAGATTCTTTTGGCCTCTTGGATGGTTTTTTTCCGCTGATTTGCTATACCATTCAAATGCTAAAAAAGGTGATTTAGGTGCTGCTCGTCCTGCCATATAAAAATTAGCTAATGAGTTTTGTGCCCCTGGATGATGGTTGTTTGCTGCTTTTTGAAACCAATTAAACGCTTCTGAAGTATTCATTTCTACCCCATGGCCCATCTCATAGCAATGACCTAGGTTGTTTTGTGCTGAAGCTGAGTCTTGGGATGCAGCTTTAAAAAACCACTCTGTTGCTTTAACATAATCTTTTTCCGCCCCTCTTCCAAAATAATAACAGCTACCAACATTATTTTGTGCTTCTGGATGATCTAGCAAGGCAGCCTTAAGGAAAAAGTTAAAAGATTCAACCTTATTAGGTGGCTTAGAAATTCCTTGGGCATACATTACACCAAGGATATATTGTGCTTCTGGATGATCTTGTGAAGCAGCAAGCATAAAATAATTATGTGCTTTGCTAGTATCTACTTTGACTCCAAGTCCATTATAATAACATTTACCTAATTGCATTTGAGCATCTGAGTTATCTTTACCTGCCGAAAGTTCAAAAAATTGTAAAGCCATTTGGAAGTCTTGGTCAACCCCAATCCCTAAGGTATAGCATTCACCAAGGCAGCATTGAGCAATAGGATCATCCAATTCAGCTGCCATTTCAAAACATTGAATAGCTTTGGTAATAGATTGTTGTTTTCCTATACCATCTCGATAACATAAACCTAACTTACAAATAGCTGGGGAATAATTTAAACTTGCTGAATTTTCATAGCATATAATTGCTCGAACAATATTAGTAAATCCATGGGATCCAGAGCTATAACAATCTCCCATACCACATAATAAGATAGCTTCGGTATCTGCTCTTATACCAAAGAGTATTAGCATATCCGTACGAGCTGTAAAATCATTTTCAACGCATTTTTTAGCTAAACTTTCTAAGAGTGCTTCTTTTTTTTCTGGAGTTGTAAACTCTTTTAAAGAAGCCTCAGAAGCTAAATTGATCCCCTTTGATTCTCCACCAAATGCTCTATCTTTTGGCATACCAACATCATTGACATTGGATAATCGAGTAGGATGAAAGTTATGAGTACCATGCAATTGTCCGAATGTTTCATAATAACCAATCAATTCATCTTCCCCATTATCCGTTTCCTGTTCATCTCGAATTGTTTCCATTACTTGTCCAGCAAAGGGACGATCCAAAGGTTCATAAGAAGTACAAGCAATCACCAATTCTCTATAATATTCTGGAATTTCATTTGGTAAAGGCTCCACATAACCAGAAACTTTAAATTGAAAGATTTGATTCATAGTATGTCCTTCATAAGGTCGACGACCATCTGAAACAGCTAGTTCCCAAAGGATCCAACCTAAACTATAAACATCACTCTGTTTTGTTGGTACTAAAGTTTCATCCATACATAATTCCGGTGCCATCCAAGGTGGAGAACCAGCCCCACGGAAGGATTCTTTGGTTGAATAAGTTTCATTGGTAATTTTACAAATACCAAAATCAGCGATTTTGGCATGGATATGTTGTAAGTTTGGCTCACACTTAATTAAATCAGAGATATCCACCTCTAATTTTTCAGTATCAGATAAAGGAGATAAGGATATAAGGATATTATCTGATTTTAAATCTCGATGTAAAATGTTTCTATCATGGATAAAAGTTACCCCAGCTGCTATTTCCCAAGCTAAAGCTTCTTTCTTTTTCCAAGGTAAACGATGGTGAAAATTTTCCATAAATTGGTGCATATTAGGCCCATGTACATATTCCATAAGGATGCAAATTTGGTTTGATTTATCTAAACAGGTACCTGCTAATTCAATGACATAATCACATACTCGAATCTGTGATAAAGCTCTTGCTTCTAATTTTAAACTTTGAACATGACGTTCCTTTTCTTTTGAAGTTAACATCAAAGAATTGGTTAATGTTTTTAAAGCATGAATTTGGCCTCGATATCGACACCTATAAACTTTACCAAAAACACCTCGACCTACCACTTTAATCTTTTCAATTTCTCCATAATCAATGTGCTCATTATACCTTGGACTAGGTTGATGAAATTTTTCCGAATTTTGACTATTTTCTTCAGCAAATTGTAACGATTTATCAATTTCAAAATAATTTTCTAACTCTTCCATCCTGAGTACTTGATACTTGAATCTCTTTCTTTAGACTAAATCGTACTTTTGGTTTAAAAGATGCTTGGGACTAAATTAAAAAGTTGGAACTTGGGTTTTTGCAATTTAACCTTGGATTGGATATTTCTTTATTTGGAAGTTCAGTGGCCTTATTTTATTAAAACACTGGGTGAAATTGATTACTGTTCTTTATAAAATCTATATTTATATGCTAATAATAAATGAAATATATTAAAAAATAGATTGGTTATAGTTTAAATTTATATTATTACTATTCTTAGTTTTTAGCTGAAGTTTTTAATTTAAGTCTTTAAGGAAAAGTATTTTTATTTTAACATTGGTAAAATTAAAGCTTACTTAAGCACTATTTTATAATATAATACTCTATTATTTACTATTGCTCGACTTTAGCCTTTTAAAAATAGAGTTGATTAATAGGACATAATTAATTTTTTCTTTTGACAATTAAAAGTTATGGAGTTATTTTTAATATTGTGAAAATTTAACAGTTTTAACTTTGTTTTTAATAATAACACACTCTATTAGTAAGCTCTGATTTATTAATTGGCATTTCTATCATTTTGTTTAAAAATTGCATTTAAGCAACCTAAGTTATTAATATTGTTTTATTAAAGATTTAATAACAATAAGGTTAATACAATACAATAAAAAAAGAGGATAAAAATTAATAAAGAAAACAGTAAAATCGAATTAAAAAAGTATAAGAGTCAACTATTTAGATAAGCTATGACACATCTAGTTTACATAGAAATCTCTTTATATAATTAAATATATAAAATTAAATTAAATAAATTATTGCTTATTAAAAAATCCTCTCCCTATCCTATGACACTTTCCTAATATTTTGTTGCTTATTAAATGATAATAAAATACTAACTTAAAAACAATTTGTTTGTTGTCATTATTTTAAATCAATATTTGAAGTCAAACAATGAATTTTTAAAATATTGTTTAAATAACGTGTCAAATAATTATTTTATATGTCATATAGAACTACTACTAAATGGAGGTGTTTTTTTGGCTTCATTACTTTTTCCATCTTTTAAGCGCTATTTGAGTAGAAAAATTATTAGCAAAATTCCTAAACACAAAAATACATCCCTAAATGTTATCACTTATTTTAAAATAAACGTCCCATTGTATTCGATTTTGTGAAAAATATATATTAATCTACTCTCGAGCGGGGAATTGAACCCCGGTCTCCCGCGTGACAGGCGGGGATACTCACCACTATACTACCCGAGATTGAAATATTATTCAAATTTAAATCTTTATTTTGTTAACTTTATTGGATTTAATAAATTGGAGAGGTACTAGCTAAGATATGGGGATGTATTTTTGTGTTTAATTTTACTAACAATCTTTCCACTCAAATAGCGCTTAAAAAATGGAAAAAGTAATGAATCCAAAAAAAATACCCCCATATACTAATATAGTAATATAGTAATATAGTAATATAGTAATATAGTATTCTTTTTAAAAACATTGATGAATAATAGTTTTTTAGATCTAAAATGAAAAGTCTTATATTATAAAGATATTTGTAGGTTAATGCCAACTATACTAATAATTTATAAAGTTCAATAACGAAAAAACATATAAGGGTGTTTTTTTTTGGCTTCATCATTTTTTCCATTTTTTGAGCGCTATTTGAGTGGAAAGATTGTTAGTGAAATTCTTAAACATAAAAATATATCCCCATACTAAGTAGATTAGTTTAATTATGATTATTATAAAAATTAATAATAATATCGATGCTTATTTAATAACTTTTTATTATATAATAAAAAGAATTTTAAATATAAAAAATAAATCAAGAATTCTTTCATTTTTTTAAATTTTTAAATTTTTTTAAATATTAAATTTTAAGGGGTAAAAATTGCACTGTTGCTATTTTAATATTAAACAAATTCAAATACACCATTAAAGCTTCAAAAGATATAAAAAGTCTCAAAACTAACCCAAGTTCAATAGAACTTTGAAATCCGTGATCAAACACTCCATTTTAAATAACAAATAACGTCTTGAAGGGTCATGCGACGACAACACAAATACTGCATTAATCAAACCATAACAACTTAATAATAAACTAGTGACCACAGGAATAGTATAACCAATATTCAAATTAATTAAAGTATCAGGTAAAAGAATTAGTATATTTAAAATCATATCTGGAATCACAGAGATAGAATAAGCGAAAACAGCACCCATTAATTTAATTACTGTTAACCATTTTTGATTACGTATACTTTTTTGTTGACTTGTATAATCTTGTTCAATATTATTAGAAACATAGTGTGACGTTTGAATTGTTGGATTATTCATCTGTTCGACATGAGTAGATGAATTGGCATCTTTCAATAACATGTTACCAGAGGAGGATATCACTTGATAGTAAACCGAAGTCATATTAAAATACGAAAATGAAATCACTAATAAAGAAATAATTGAACGTATAACATAAGTAGCAAATGTTAAATAATAATAAGTTTCAAATAAATTGTTATGAATCTCTGGGTTTTTTACAGGCACACAGACTAGTTCAGTATTCGACCATTTATAAACTCCATTAATAATATAAGCTAATGAAAAGCCAAGATTAGAGATAAAAGATAATAAACCTAAACTATACCATAACTTTGGATTATATGTCATTTTTTTACAAATACTTAAATAACGCATAAAACTCAAGATAGCTACTAATTCAATACAAAATAAATAGACAGTCATATCAATAGTAGCATCGAAGTGACACCACCAATAAGGAGTGGGGTTCAATATTTTAGAATCCACTATTAAATAACCACTACCTACTAATGTCATTCGTATTATATTATGTAAGTAATAATAACTATCACCAACAGCAATGATTAATATTAATATTAAATCTGTACTCTTTAATTTTAAGCCATAACTTACTACCCAACCTACAAGTAAATTTAATATTAAACCTATCACCGCTATCACTACTTGTATACTTTGGCCTGGTGTTAAAGACATTTTTAAATTAAACTAAAACAATTAAAATATATTGATATAGCTTGACCAAATGCTAGTATGTATATTTATGAGATAAGAATATTGATAAAAGATTCAAGGTAGCTGATTATATATAAAAAGTTTACATGAAAGTTAGTTTAAATTCAATTTACTATGGATTCATTAGTAAAAAAAAGCTAGATTTTCATTACTTTACTATTTCGAGAATCTAGTACTTTACCATTTTTTTATTTGTAATAAATAATAATTGATTATTTTCTATTATGTTATTAATTTAAATCCTCTATTTATTGTTTTTGAAGGTATTAAATTAACTTTACTTATCAGCTGAGCTAGCTTCAATCATCAGACCTAGAAATACAATGATCTTTTTACTGGAAAGCTGTTAAAATATTACTTTTAATTATTCTTTATTCAATAGATTACTCCCTCCGATTTATAGTAGTCATCATCTTTATAGATGGGGGCTCAACCCAATATTAAATAAAAGCATTTATAGCAAGGAGCTTTCTAATAAGTACTTAATTTTTAAAATCATATTTTTTACTAGATGTTTACTATAATTTAAAAAACTTGTGATATGGTATTTTTTATATTTCGAGTACACAAATTTTAACGAGTACCATATGAGGATGTATTTTTTTGTTTAAGAATTTTACTAACAATCTTTCCGTTGAAATAGCGCTTAAAAATGGAAAAAATGATGAAGCCAAAAAAAACATCCCCATATTATTAATGCTAAAAAAAACGTTTTTAAAAATAAAGTAAGCATGTAGCGATAAATAAAAGTGAGCTTATATCAAATTTTTTTGTTAACTTTTAAAATAAAATAAACTTAATTTTAAAATATAACATTTTTTTACAAAATATGATAAACCTGGGTGATGATGTTTCTTAGAGGATCACACAACTCGGATCTAACGCCCATGGTGTAAAAGCTTTGACTAAACAATTCTCCAATTTCATTTATAGTATTGTTTTAAATTAAAAAGCCACTTGCCCTTCAAAGTTCAAGGTTTAAAAAAAACATAAACTTTAATTTTATACTATTAGCTGGTCTTGATTATATTGGAATGATCTATACTTTTCAAGAAAATTAGTTTTGCTGTTATATACTTCAATAATCTTTTTATATACACAAATGGATTAGCCTAAAACCTTTACCCTTAAATAAATAACCACTTTGCTTTTAAACTAATTTAAAATTGGTCCTGTTTAAAATTATTTTAATATGATAAATGTTAAGAGATACAAATAAAGTTAATTTTTTTCTCATTTGAAAGTATAGTTTATTTTAGCATACTAAACCTTTATGAGAAATACTATAGACACAATATTATTTATTGAAACAAAATTACTTTCTAAATAGGATAGATTTTAGTGTAGCTTAAAAATCACAATGGCCATCTATTTAAGGACAGTGGTAGTAACTTAATTTGGGCAGAACTGTAAAGTCGATTTAAGGTATTATTTTATAAAGTATTATTTTTTTTAAAATACGGAGTAATTAACATGTTATTTAGGAGAAATAGCTTGTACCATAACCTTGCAGTTCAAAACCTTACTAATGATATTATTTTGGTAATAAACCTATAATTTTAAACCATATCTTTCAATTGAAAATTCAATTTATGAGAAATCTTATATTGTATTTAAAAGCTATGAATACTAGAAGTAATTGGCTAATATTAAAAATGAAATTGAAGATATCTATTAATTTATCCATCAACTTATATATAGAAAGTATTAAATCATTATATACTCTTTAATAAATACTTTAATAAACATTAAACTAAATATATAATGTACACTTATTATTTTATTATTTCCAACATTTAACTCATGTTTATTTAATTTTGCATATATGAATTTTTGCAATCTAATCTATAAAGTCATTAAACTGGTATAATAATAACAAACTAGATAAGTGATATAAATCACCACTATAGTTTGAATTCCATTACTAAGTGTGATAATAAATGTTTATCCATAGAACGTCACATTCGCATAATAGAACTTGACCAAAATCGAAAATAAGGTGTAAAAAAGTTATTTATTAAAAAAAAGAGTGTATATTTTAAGAAAACAAGAGTAGTTAATAATTTTGTATCCAGCTTAAAATTTACTTGATGCAAAATTTTAACTTGATATAAAACAATAGATTGAAATAAACAAAACAGAGAAAATGTGGGAAAAATGGAAGATTTAAATAATACACCTATTTAGCTTTTACCTCCACGTATTTTGCGCATAAAGTTAATCCAAGACGCTGATAAAAGTTGAGCAACATGATCAAATATAGGACGAAATACATCAGGATGAGTACTATCATTTAAATCTAATAAACAAGCTTCTTTAATTTTAGATGGTAAATTTAATTCTAATGAAGAAGCTGGGTTTAGGAATAATTGAACAACTAAAGTAATCTCTTCATTAAAAGGTAATTCATTAGAACAAATAAATTCTAATTTGGGTTTCTTTTTAAAATTAAATAAACCTTTAGACCATCGATTTTCATTAGCTGTTAATTTTAATATATGATGAGGTACTTCTAAAAAGATATCATAGCTATCGGTAATTGGAGAATCTAAACTAAGTAAATTGACTGTAGGTGGTGGTACTAAAGGTACAAAACCATTTGGTCCACATTTTTTAACTGTATAATAGCGCTTTTCATAATTGGAAAACCATAAATAAAATTCCATGTTTTCAGAACTATGTTCAAATTTAGTCAAATACTTTCGAAAGTTCTCAAAATAAGGTAAGGTCATTGGACTACCCTCTAACACTTCTTCCATCCTTATATTAGTAGTATCTAAAGCTACGGATAACATCATTGATAAATAATTGAAAAAGATTGAAAAAATAAATTAGAATAAAAGAATTATGTTGAAAAAAATTTTCATTTGTCATTTATATTAAATTTTTCAACTACTAAAATTATCAAAGTACTGCAACTTTTAATAAATTAGTTATTCCAATGATTATCATGTCATATCATTGGTTCAAATGAATTTCAACCATCCAATAAACTTTAGAAATAATCACTATTTCTTTGATTAACTGGTTCAATCTTATGACTTTAGTTTCTTTACCAAATTATATAATGATTTGAATTAAAAATTAAGAACAAGTATTGATCCGCATAGCAAGTAATATCAAAGCACTTAACTAAGCAATGGCAAGGATTCTATGAGCAATTGCCTTTTATAAAGCAAATAGCAATGGGCTTATATTATTTTTAAACACTTTAATATTTTAATATCTTTAAATTACTTTGGTGCTAAGATACACTCATTTTTACATTCTAGATACATCCATATTATCTTCATTAGTGCTATTACTGCTAATTACTGCTATTACTGCTATTACTGATTAAGATAAAACTAATTAACTTATAAAAATAAATTATCCATTTTTTAAAATCAACTATTGAAACCTATTTAGGTGGTAAATTAACCATTATAATTCTTCCTAAATATTTTAATTGAATAGTTCAATAACGCCAAGAATAAGATATTGTGGTTTGATATCAAATAGTTAACTACTATTATAATATAAAGTTACCAGTTCCTTCAAACCAGTGGTTGAACTAGTGGTAAAACAATTTACTATTGAAGATCAGGATATTGTCAGTTGTCCCAAAGGGTGAAAAGTGGGAATTAATTATAATTGGAGTGACCCAAAATTTTATAAAGGTCCAAAAGAATCTCGACTCTAATTCCATTTTAAATAATCTTATTAAAAATAGAAGCTTTGATCAAAGAGAACAAATCAAAACTCATTAACTAATCTTTTGATTTACCAAGTGTCAGAGCTATTATCTAGTTCTAAAATAAAGTTCTAACTATCATATAAAGATTTAATGGCTTTACTTATAAATAGGATGTAGGGTTGTTTTAAAAAGTAAAGCTTTATTAATTAATGTAGAAATGTATTATTAATACTCTATTTTGTTTCAAAAAATGCACACTTAGAATAGATTTAGTTTTAAATTATCTTAATTTAAATAGCATAATTTGTTGGTTTAGATGAGGAATTTGCAATGAGGAAATTAGCGCAGTTTTTAGTGTTTATAACAGTTTTAAACATATATGATATGTCGGATATAATTACATTCAGCACCAAAATCACTGAAATTCCAGACTTAATAGCTTTGAGTTCTCATGCTTAATGTTAGTATACCTTTTATTAGTTAGTAATGTTATAAACCATGAGAAATTTGGATAAATAAGTACTTTGTTTTAATTTAAATATAAGTTTTATTATTTAAATTTAGAGTTTTACAAAATAAATGTAATCGTATCTTGTGATTTTAGTACTTTTGGAACAACATTTTATTTATAATATATCAAACTAAATCAATTATAAATTGCGTTTAAATTGAATAAATAATACATATTTGCTTTAAAATGGTTGATTTTATTATTAGATAAATATATGATTTTTTTAGTATAAGTTTAAGTTTTTAATAAAAATTTACATAGCTATCAAAAAGTATTTTAGTTCGAAAATATTTAGTTCATTTTATATACAAATTTAATATAACAAATTTTAGGATTAAATTAAGTGGTGATAGTAAGAAATAGAGGAGTATTATTAAACAAGGGTTCTAAATAATAAAAGTGTTAAAATTTGATTTTTTAATTGATTTTTTATTATTAGACCATTATGTTTATTTTTCTTAAGTTTTCTATATAAATAGGGATTTTTTGTTTAAAAATAAAGTCAGTTTTTGTATAGTTAAAGCATATAAAACTGTTTAAAAATATTGGAATTTTTTAATAAAATTCTAAATTAACTTAAGAGTAAAATTATCTAAAAAAATCACATATTATCGATAACCAATTATTTTTAAGAAGATTATGTAATTCAAAAAAAATAAATAATGAGCTATGAGTAGTAAATTAAGGTCAATAATTACTTTTCTTTATTTTAAAATGAAAATTCGATTTTATTTTTCACTATTAAATTTAATTGCTGGTCATTTTTTGTTGCGATGGTAACTCCTTTTTCTATATTGATATTTCGTTTTTAACATTTATTTAGGATACCAGCTCGATTGTTAGCTATGTTCCTTCCATTTTCTTTTACTTATTTTATTATAGTATTGATTAAAGAGATGATGAATATTAATAAAAATAATAAAGATAAAGGTAGAATAGTGGATGTGAAGGAATTGGATAATGATGGTGTTAAAATGAACTCAAAAAAAGAGATTAAAGAAATAAACGAACAAGAAGGATTGAGGAAACGAAAAGGGAATGAAAAGGATAATAGTACTACTGAAGAAGTGACAGAAATAAAAAAAAATCCAAGCAAAAAATTCATATATAAGTGGTTTTTGGGTATCAATTTAATATTCCATCTACTTGGTTTTATAATGATCTTGGATTTTGTATTTTATCCCATGTATTTTGAACCATTTAATGGATTAGCATTTACAAGAGTCACTTATTTAAATCATAATTACGTGAATTTATTTTTAAGGGTACCAAAAGGGGGTAAATATCAAGTGTATTTTAAAAACAATACAGAATATTATTTAGTTAATGAAATGGAATTAAGAGAAGAAAAAGATTTTACTAATATTATTCAAGTGGATAATTTATTAGCAGATACTAAATATGAGTATAAAATAGTCAAAAGTGGGATTAATATATTTGATAAAGAGTATCAGTTTATTACTCATCCTATACCATATTCTGAGAATAGTTTTTATTTCATGGCTGGTTCCTGTATTAAACGTCAATTCCCTTATGTCCCTGGAAATATTAAAGAACTAAAAGGAATTCAAAGTTTAAATCAACTAAAAGCCAACTTTTTTTTCTTTTTAGGGGATTTTATTTATGCTGGTAAATTAAATATATTCATTCTATTTTATTATTTAATATAATTTTATTTGCTTTTAAATTATAGATGTACCTATTTATTTGAGTTCTAGTTTAAATACATATCGTATGTTTTATCGCCAAATTTATCAAGATCAAAATGTATTAAAATGGATTAATAATATGCCTATTTTTCATATTTATGATGATCATGAAGTAAGTTTTATAACAATAAATAATAATAAATAATAATAAATAACTTAATTATAACTAGATTAAAAATAACTGGAACAAAAATTTAGAAGATCCATATCCTCAAGCAATAACAGCTTATTCCGAGTATCAAGGATTAGGTCCTTATATAACTAATAATAATTCTGAATTGCCAAAAACATATTATACAATGACGTATGGTAATGTAAGATATTTTGTAATGGATACAAGACGTTATAGAACAATTGATAGTATGCTTGGTCAACAACAAAAGAAAGAAATGATTAATTATTTTTTGAAAGATCAAATTAAATTTCAATTTAATTTTATTATATCATCTGTTCCTTTAACTCAAAATTGGCAAGGCTATGATCCAAAACAAGATACTTGGAAAGGCTATTTAAAAGAAAGAGAAGAAATTTTATTGAATTTGAAAGATATTAATAATTTATTTTTTATTTCAGGGGTAATTATTATTATTACATTATTATTATTATTATTTATATTATTTTTAGGATCGACATGAATTAGCAGTAGTTAATTTACCTTATAATAAAATTGAGTTTTCCTTATCACCTATCAATCAATTTTATGCTCCATTAACAACCTTTAATACTCAAGATCCTAATTTAGATTCAACTATATTTTATCAACGACAAGGAAATAATAAATTTGGTCAATTTTATATTAGTACAAAACAAAATCAATCAATTTTAGCAACAATAGTTTATTCTGATAGATTAACTAAAAACAATTACTTTAAGGAAATAAATAAGTTTAATTCAACAACATTAAATGAAGCAAAGGTATTGTTTAATTTTGAATATTGGAAATATAAGGATATAGAGCAATTTCTGGAAAAGGCTTTTAGTGCAAAAGAAATTTATCCAGTATTTATTTTTTTATTTAATGGTAAAATGTAATACTTTTTTTGAATGACATTAAAAGAGTTATTTGTGTTTGAATTTTTAAGGGTTGTTTTTGAATATTTTTTTATTTGTTTTAAATAATTAAGTAACTATTTAATAATAATGATAGTAGAAATGCCAATATTAAATTATAAATTGTATAAAAATTTTATTAAAAAGATATAGAGTAAATAACCAAAATTAACTTATAAACTAAATAGAAACAGTAATAAACTTAAATTCTATTAATTCTTAAAATTGGGAATTTAATTACTTTCTTTAGAAGTCCAATTTTACTTGTCTACCTATTCATGAAGAAGCGATGTTCATTTTTAAGAAAAATGTATTAAAATACTAAAATAAAATAAAAGCAAAAAACATAATAGAGCATCTAATTATAAACATTTAACCAATATAAACTTCAATTATGTATTTTTTATATAAATTGATATTTATAAATAGATGAAATATACTTGTAAACACCACAAATCTAAATAATAAATGAGGAGCTGTTTGTAATAAAATACTAGAGTTATATTAAGGTTTTTTTAAGAAAATATGGGTCTTAAATAAACTAAATGATCATGTTTTTCGACATTTATAAAAAAAATAATAATATAGTTGTTTAATTTATTACTTTATAGCATATATACTAAAAAGTAAAATATGATAAGAAACAAACTTTCATTAAACTAATAATTGACAAATAATAATAACAAATGAATCACATATTAAAGTATTAATGGTTATACAATAAATTGATAAAAATAAAAAAATAACTACTCAATTCTATATTATATAGTACATAAGACGAAATGACTATTTTAAATCCTAATTTTATACCAAATAATAAAATAATAATATTATAATAAAAATTAACAATGATGAAATAAATTTATACACTATACAAATAAATATAAGGGCTAAAAATGTAATATATTAAATAAGTAACTTAAAATTCAAATGTTTCAACATTTTAAAAGTATTGCATTTAATGATCATCAGACCAAAATTGATTCAGCTGATAAGATAAACTAATTAATTACATTTTAAAAAAATGGTGAAAAAGAGTAGTTACATAATAACATTAAGATAGTAAATAATAAACAACTATCTATTTTGTAGTATAAAAAGTTAAAATACTATCTGTAACGGAATAATAAAGCAATTAAAAATGCAGTCTCTATTAAATGACTTTATATCTAATAAGATTTAAATTAACATATTTGTAACTATTTGATATAATAACCAAGTTAGTTTAGATCATTATTTAAAATGTTCTTATCTCATCAATATATATAGTAGCGTTTGATAAAAGTATACCAAAGTTTATTTTTTATATAATTCTATTTTATTTCAATTTTAAACAATGCCATTAACATCAGGCCAAAGTATACAAGTAGTGATAGCGGTGATAGGTTTAATATTAAATTTACTTGTAGGTTGGGTAGTAAGTTATGGCTTAAAATTAAAGAGTACAGATTTAGTATTAATATTAATCATTGCTGTTGGTGATAGTTATTATTACTTACATAATATAATACGAATGACATTAGTAGGTAGTGGTTATTTAATAGTGGATTCTAAAATATTGAACCCCACTCCTTATTGGTGGTGTCACTTCGATGCTACTATTGATATGACTGTCTATTTATTTTGTATTGAATTAGTAGCTATCTTGAGTTTTATGCGTTATTTAAGTATTTGTAAAAAAATGACATATAATCCAAAGTTATGGTATAGTTTAGGTTTATTATCTTTTATCTCTAATCTTGGCTTTTCATTAGCTTATATTATTAATGGAGTTTATAAATGGTCGAATACTGAACTAGTCTGTGTGCCTGTAAAAAACCCAGAGATTCATAACAATTTATTTGAAACTTATTATTATTTAACATTTGCTACTTATGTTATACGTTCAATTATTTCTTTATTAGTGATTTCATTTTCGTATTTTAATATGACTTCGGTTTACTATCAAGTGATATCCTCCTCTGGTAACATGTTATTGAAAGATGCCAATTCATCTACTCATGTCGAACAGATGAATAATCCAACAATTCAAACGTCACACTATGTTTCTAATAATATTGAACAAGATTATACAAGTCAACAAAAAAGTATACGTAATCAAAAATGGTTAACAGTAATTAAATTAATGGGTGCTGTTTTCGCTTATTCTATCTCTGTGATTCCAGATATGATTTTAAATATACTAATTCTTTTACCTGATACTTTAATTAATTTGAATATTGGTTATACTATTCCTGTGGTCACTAGTTTATTATTAAGTTGTTATGGTTTGATTAATGCAGTATTTGTGTTGTCGTCGCATGACCCTTCAAGACGTTATTTGTTATTTAAAATGGAGTGTTTGATCACGGATTTCAAAGTTCTATTGAACTTGGGTTAGTTTTGAGACTTTTTATATCTTTTGAAGCTTTAATGGTGTATTTGAATTTGTTTAATATTAAAATAGCAACAGTGCAATTTTTACCCCTTAAAATTTAATATTTAAAAAAATTTAAAAATTTAAAAAAATGAAAGAATTCTTGATTTATTTTTTATATTTAAAATTCTTTTTATTATATAATAAAAAGTTATTAAATAGGCATCGATATTATTATTAATTTTTATAATAATCATAATTAAACTAACCTACTTAGTATGGGGATGTATTTTATGTTTAAGAATTTCACTAACAATCTTTCCACTCAAATAGCGCTCAAAAAATGGAAAAAATGATGAAGCCAAAAAAAAACACCCCTATATGTTTTTTCGTTATTGAACTTTATAAATTATTAGTATAGTTGGCATTAACCTACAAATATCTTTATAATATAAGACTTTTCATTTTAGATCTAAAAAACTATTATTCATCAATGTTTTTAAAAAGAATACTATATTACTATATTACTATATTACTATATTAGTATATGGAGGTATTTTTTTTGGATTCATTACTTTTTCCATTTTTTAAGCGCTATTTGAGTGGAAAGATTGTTAGTAAAATTAAACACAAAAATACATCCCCATATCTTAGCTAGTACCTCTCCAATTTATTAAATCCAATAAAGTTAACAAAATAAAGATTTAAATTTGAATAATATTTCAATCTCGGGTAGTATAGTGGTGAGTATCCCCGCCTGTCACGCGGGAGACCGGGGTTCAATTCCCCGCTCGAGAGTTTTTTGAATTATCCTTTAAAGATTCTTTTATATTTAATATAAAACTTAATAATATTATAGTTTATCGAAAATTATTTTATTTTTTAAATTAAATTTAGGTTTTGTACTATTCAATAAACTGGAAAAATAAAGGTATGGACAAAGAGTAAAATGAAATATATGGGGGTGTTTTTTTGGTTTCATCATTTTTTCCATTTTTTGAGCGCTATTTGAGTGGAAAGATTGTTAGTGAAATTCTTAAACAAAAAATACATCCCCATATTATATACTTTTAATAAATTTAGAATATTGAAGAAGTGGTTGACCTTCAGTTTCGCTATCGACGTTTGTAGTTTTGCTTAATTTAAAGCGGCCATTATAATCCAAGTCAAATTAATGTATTGATCAATAAAAGCAAACAAGCTTACTTAATTTCTCTAATTCATCTTTTTCAATCTCTTGGCTTTTTATAATTCTATAATATACAACTTTAAACGCATGGTGTATACTTGGGTCAAGGAAAAACCCAATAAAAGCTAGAGTCCCCAAAAATCCTCTAGTAATGTAAGAAAGAGTATCTAGCTCAGGAGAAGTGTTATTAGCAAGGTCAAAATCTGACTGGCTTATCACCAGCCCGATATGAGAAATAAACATAATTATAGGGTATAGTACACTAAATTTCTGTTTAATATATAAATATACATCTGTATAGAATCTTATATTCTTGAAACAAGCGGTTCAATATTTTTTATAGCTCCAGGTGATTCGATTGACTAGGATTTGTTGCTACATTTTGCTCTTTAAGTGAATTTAGTCCCCAATGTATTTTTGCAATAATTGAAACCATGATAACAAATAAATAAATCATATAAATGGCCATAATTAATATTTTGGTATAAAAATGAAACATTTAGCATAATTCTCATCATATGTTGCGATAGAATATCCATTGAATTTACTATACCCAACCATCCCACTTGCAAGCGGCGGAATAGTAATTAAAAGAGTAAGTAAAACATATCCAAATCAATACCCTGCTTCAATCTTTCTCGTTATATTAATTCTATGTATGAAAATTAATTGCAAATTGATCCCAATAGAAACGTTAAAGAAGCTATAAAATAAAGGAAAAATCGATATTTGATAACCAACAAATGTGCATAAAGATGACCTAGGTGAGTTATAAGGATGGATCCAATATGGTAAGGAATGTATAAATATCATAATATGAGATACCAGCTTGAAGTCTAAGAGTGTGTCTATCAACCAACTTACGATCATGTATTGCTGTTTTTAAACTATTAGACTGAAATATTGTAATTTGTAACAATTATTTAGTATTATCATAATAAGTATAACCATAACAGCTAAAACTAACGACACTTTTGTGAGCGTTGGATAAACCATTTTAACTGTATATCTTCTATAATCTATTGGATCCATATAAGCAATAAAATCAAGATAATTTAATAAAATTCATGTGCTTATATATGTATCAATAACTTTTTTATCCCTTAATGTTATTGATATCTGTTTATGATTGAATTAGCCTGGCTACTAACAACCAATTTATCTTTTTAATATAAGACGCCACAATTTAACTGTATTGTTCTTAATTTAATTTCATGAAAATCAATTACAAAAGAAACATTAGAGTTGATAAAAAACAACGTGGCAGTATAATATTGTTTAGATTTTATATAATTAAATAAAATAGTCAAATA
Organism: Batkoa obscura; assembly: GCA_030770535.1. Taxonomy (NCBI): domain Eukaryota; kingdom Fungi; phylum Entomophthoromycota; class Entomophthoromycetes; order Entomophthorales; family Batkoaceae; genus Batkoa; species Batkoa obscura. The sequence goes on along the minus strand of JASVEC010000025.1, from coordinate 484,198 downwards.
GACCAAATAGCCACAACAAAATCGTGCAGATTGGTATATTTCTTTTGATGTTTTGTATATTTTGTACATTTTTTATTTAAATATTAATAAGTACAAAAATAAGGTTGAATAAAGTACATGTGTTGTTCAAAAACAATTAATGGTCAAAAAGACTATTGATGGTTTCAAAAGCGTTGTTTATTAACAAAATATATAATTTAACTTATAAGATTGGTTGTTTTGTAGAAAACGCTCAAGTTTAATGCAAAAAGCTTTATAGCAGAATAAAATAAATGGAAAAGTTTGCTTTGGTTAAAGCAAGGAAACTGATGAATTGTTAAAGTGCAATATATGGGAATGTATTTTTATGTTTAAGAATTTTACTAACAATCTTTCTGCTGAAATAGCGCTTGAAAGATAGAAAAAATAATGAAGCCAAAAAAAACATCCTCATATTTTTATTAATAATTTATTAATTTTATAGGATTTATCTTTGACCTAGTTAAAATATTTGATCACTTTATTTATTTTTAAATTATATTAGGTGTATTAATATTTATTTCAGGATTCATTAGAAGTCAACTTTGTATAATTTTTTAGAATGTCTTGACAAAATCAAACTATAAAAGGTACATAGCCGAAGCACTGTTATTACGAATTAAAAAAATAGTGTATACAAAATATTGGGCAACAAATTAAGTACAATCAATGTATGATAATACACTACTAGAAAACTCAAAACTATTATCAAGCAAAATAATTTATTTGGCCTATATAGATTTTAAAAAATTATTACTTTGTAATTCATTCAAATATTAATAAAAACCAAAAAAGCGACATAGATAGTATTAATTTTATATGGTGCTGTAACTTAAGTCTAATAAATTTGTGCTAAAAGTATCTTCTTCTAGCTACCCATTTATATGAAACTTGGTAAAAAACATATTATTGAATCACTTTATACTATAAGTATAACTTGTATCAACAGCTTGAAACAAAACAGTTAAATTGTGCACCACATGCTATTGCTTACAGCTAAAAAAATTATCAAGTTAACTAGAACTATAAATGAGCTGTGTTAATAAAACATATAACCAAGCAAGGAAATTAAAAGTAAATTAAAGGATGATAAATAGCGTATTTGGTAAAGTATATAAATGAGTGTATAGGACAATTTATTTTACTTTGTTTTATTAAACAACATAGATACAGCTACCTATGTTCACAATCTAATCAGGACAACAATTTATCCAATACTGTTGCAAATCTCACTTGCTTTTGCTTCATTAACAGTGCTAACGATGATAGCAATATGTAATTTTAATAAATATTTAAATTAAACTTTGCTTAAAAATAAATAGCAATCTATGATCGTAAGCTAGCTGATAGAGTAACTCATAGGCTTCAAACCGGTATTTTCTGTTATAACACTTGGTTGCATTCTTATCCATTGTGGAGTCGACTATATAACCATGAAGGATCGCATCATGTACATTCCTTGGCTACCAAAAGCTATTTTTTCCTTTATTTTACTGCTTTCTCAATATAGCTATTGGAGTTAACTTGTAACTAGTTTTTATACATGGAATTAATATAACTTAGAAAAGTGGAGCAGGGCGTTGGATTGGACCTATTTTACTTACTCTATCGATCACTATCCCACCGCTTGGTATAATAATATTATTGGTATATATATACACATTAATATTGACGAAACCTTTATTTAGCAAAAGGGATGTTTGGATATAATACATTTAGCAAATGCTTTATCAGAACAGATGAAAGCTATGCTAGAACGTTCCATTTTTATACTAATCTTTTAGTTATGGTTGTTTGTATGCTTTATTTAATAACTGCTGTGATTTTAGTTTCCATTAAATTGAATAAACAAACGGAAATAATAGAGAATTCTAGACTATTTAGTGGGCCAAGGTGTTCTATAGAGGCAACAAATAGTGTGAAGCTCATGGGTTTTAGGACGTATCTCGTATTTTAAATTACTTCACCTATCAATTATGATTCTGACTCATATTGGGCTAGTATTAACCAAATTAGTATATGGTCTCACTGGTATTGCTCTCTAGGAGTAGATTCTTTTGGATATATTACCACCGGGATGTTAGGAGTTCTTAACTTCCTTAGATTTTGTTGCGATCCTACTGTCCATTCTACATTTACAAAAATATACTTAAGGTTTATTGATAGGAATAGCTTTATAGATGAAACAGACTCTGTAAGTAAACTAATTATTAACCTTTATATAGCTTATAATTGTATTAGATACCAATAGGTCTAAACTTTTCTCTACTCGAATCGATCAGAGTAAGTATGGTGATTCAAATGGTTCCACTAGTACAATAATCGACGATGTAGAAACTTTTGATAGAGCTTTTAACAAATTCCTCAAAACTTTATAGCTTGTAATTTAAGTTCTGTTAAATAAATGATATTTCAAAAAGTTGGTAGAATTAAAACTAAAATTATTTTATAATGTTCGAAATCATTTAAAATTACTAAAAAGCATTATCATTAATATTGATAGCTAATAAAACATCAAGCTAAATACATCTACATTAATTTTTATTGCTACTTTAATAATTATTCATAAACTCAAGGTTAAAGGTAAAAGCATTTGTTTTCGCTCTTAAAAGGCTGAAGCCTAAAGCGTTCCATTAACAAGTACTATTATCAAAAATCGGCCCAAATGGACCGGTTTTCAAGTGATTAAAACTAAGTCGAATAGTGATTGATTTGATCTTAGTTTTTTATATTATATTTAGCAATACCCTAAATATACACAGAAACTAATTCCTGGTATGTTTATTATAGTCATTTTCGGACTAACCTTTGTGGAATATTGCTTTATTAGCTCTCGGATTGATTATAACACAACAATCACTTAAGTTGTTGTGTTCTCAAGTTCAAACACAATCAATTCAGAGTCCCTTATTTTGATTTGCTGCGAGAATTTCTAACTTCATATTGCAAAGAATAATATCCCCTCATTTTGATATCCATACTTGTTGGAGTATAAAAGAGATCCTTCAACATACTAACTCGAGGCTTTTTAACTGAATTACTCCCTGACATCGCACCATTAATAAAGCCACTAAGTCTTTCTGACAACATCTTACGTAGATTTTACAGTAGTATCTTCTATTCTATTTGTTTTACATAGTTCGTAACTTATTAAGTATTATTCTTATTCATTTAAGTCTATCTTAGCTACATAAAATAAGACCATTCGACTCAAGACTAATTAATCAAGCAAAAGCTGCTTTTAACTCCAACTACTGAGTACCAGCTTTCACAATTTAAAATATTTAAAAAAATGTTGTTTTAAGACTAAAGCTTTATATAAAGCTATAAAAAAAGCATCAATTTTAAATTCTGACTAAAACAATTAAATATAAATTTGATTGATAAATTTTTATGCAACTAAAGATAAAACTTTGCAATTATTAATTTTTATTTTATTTTATTTTATTGCTTATTTTTAATATTATTTTAATGATTATTTTATTGATAAAACAACTTGTCTTTTCAATTAATAGTCAAAAGCATAAAAATAAATCAAATTATCATTAAAATATTATTATTTAAAGTATAAGTTTAATGAAAAAAAAGTAATATATATATTAATAAAACTAATTAATTGAAATCAATTAAAAAGAAGTAATAAAAATAATAATATAAATTAAAAACTTGAATTTAAAGAATGTCCTTAAATATAAGTTTGCTATGTTTGTTAAGTTAGAGTATAATAGAATCTATAAAAAAATAAGATCAAACAGGTTATTCACAAGAGACTTACACCAGCAAACTATTTGAATTAGTTTTAAATTAAGTTCTAAAGTAGTAAATGGGGATGTTTTTTTTTGATTTCATCACTTTTTCCATTTTTTAAGCGCTATTTGAGCGGAAAAATTGTTGGTAAAATTCTTAAACAAGAAAATACATCACCAAATGATGTTTTTTTTTTAAAAGTTTGAAGTTTTAATTAGATTATTATTTTGCCTATCTTATTTATTATAATAATTAACTGCTTAATCCGGTATTGAAAAGCAGGATGTCGAATAAATTAATAGTTTTCTTTCTTTTTAAATAGGTTTAGATTTTATTATTTAGATTGAGTTATTTTAAATAGTAAATATTGAGATTCAGTAAAAAGTTGATAGTTAAATGACTATATGATTATAATACGCTTAAAGTTATACATGTATTATAGAGTTAAGTGTTTGTTTAACAAATATCAAAGTTAAAAGTTCTAAATTTAATTTGATATTGTAAATTCATAAATTAGAATATTTCTTATCATCAAATCTAAATTTCTTCTTATATTTGAAATTTTGAACAGATATATGGGGGTGCCCGAATTGGTTTCAGAATTTGACTAGAAATTAATCCAAATTTTAAGTTTTAAATTTGTAAGTCTTTAATGTATGATTAGCTAAATTTAAAAGGCTTAAAACTAAATATAAAGATTTAACTTAAAAGACTTATTATTTATTTTATTTTTTTAATTATATGTTTGTCAAAGTTAGTACTCAGTGATTGGAGTTAAAGGCAGTTCTAGCTTAATTGACTGGCCGTAAGTCAAAAGGCCTTAGTTTATGTAACTAAGATAGACTTAGATTAATAGGAATAATGCGTAATAAGCTACGAACTATATAAGATAAATAAAATGGAAGATACTACTGTAAAATCTATGTAAAATACTATAAGACTTAGGGCTTTATTAAAAGTACAATGTTAGGGAACAATTCAATTAAAAAGCCTCAAGCTATTATGTTGAAGAACCTATTTTATACACCAACTAGTTTTGTAAACAAGTTAAGTGATTATTCTGCGATAATCAATCATAGAGCTGGTGAAACGATATTCCACAGTGTTTTGTACTTTTTATTAAATGTTCAATAGATATATAGTATATAATTATATAGTTATTTGACTTTATTTTTTATCAAAATAAAAACAAAATGCAAGCTTTTATAACTAAACTTCGAAATGGAATTTCTAAAAACTTTAATACGGTAGGGAGAGCACATTATATAGACATTGTGATTCACTTACATCAATTTTAACAACTATTGTATTAACAATAACCCAGAGTTTATGGAATTTTATAATAAAATAAAAAAAAGAAAAGAAAAGTTATTAAATCTTACTATTAATAATAATAAATTTAACCAAGAAATATATAAAATTAGTGCTTTAAGGGAAACAGGAAATAAAAACCAACAAGTAGCATTATTATCAACTATAGCTTCAGTATATTCTTTTGATGAATGTAAAAGTTTTGGATTTAATATAAGTAAAAATCAATATGATTATTCAAAAATAATTAATAATAATAAAATACCAACATTACGACCTACTATCAAAAATACAAAAAAAATCAAAGATGAGCAAATTGAGATTATTATACAATATTTGATAATTCAACTATTTCATCAAGATTCAATAAAAAAAATAATGATAATAAATATTAGTCAGATAATATATATATTAAATAAAAGTAGAAGAATGATATACAGTAAATATTTTAATGATTTAAAAGATAAAGCAGTAGCTAGGCCAACCTTTTTTAAATATATACCAGATAATTTTAAAAACCCAGCAAGAAAAACAGATTTATGTAGTGTATGTGCCCAGTATACAGTTAGAAAAAAGTTATTTGAAAATAAAATAAATACAGCGACAGAAAATAAACCAGAGATAGAGAAATCTTTTAAAGAAAAAAGGTTATATAAATTACATGAATTTTATGTTGATACTCAAAAAACATACTTAATGAAACTATTAAAAATTAAATAATAAAAGTTGTATAATAATTTTAGACTTTAAACAAAATATGGAAATAGGAACAAGACTAGATCCAATAAACTTAGATCATTATAATAAACAAGCTATATCAGTATTAGGATTTGGCATTTTATATTTAAAAAATGATAAAACAATAGGCAAAGTTTATTTTGATTATTTATCTGAAATATTAAATCATGATTCAGCATATGTAAGAGATTGTTTAATTGATTTAATATCTAAAGAGCTTTTATTTAAAAAGTTTACAAAAATTAATATATGGGCAGATACAGGATATCATTTTAAATCTCATTTTAAATCTCAAGAGTTTTTACATTATATGTTTGAAGAAATTTATAAAATAAATAGTAGTTTAAATATTGATCTTAATTTTTTTGCTGAGCATCATCGAAAAAGTATAGTTGACGGACATTTTGGAAATCTTTCACAGTGGAAAAATAGTTTTGAAGCATTAGGTAAAATAGAAGATATTGATCAATTAATTTTAAAATTTGAGATTTTTATTTGTGAACATAATAGAATTAATAACTCAACTGTCAATAATGGGAAAACAAATATAATTTTCAAAAAATATGAAAGAAACAAAGATGCAAAAAAATAATAAAAATAATAAAAATAATAAAAATACAAGGTATTAAAAAGTATTTACATTTTATTAAAGGTGGTAATAAACTACACTGTTATCCAGTATCTGATAGATAAAAAAAAAGCGATATGATCCCAATTAAAGTTATAGAGTCTACAGAGGATAGAAAAATTAAAACATCAACCCCAGCTTATCTTACAAAAATAACTGAAAATTTCAAAGTTTCAATATTTAGTAAGCAAGTAAGTAGCTTATTAGATGATAGAAATCAATTATTAAATGTTGATATTACTTAAATTATTGATAGCTAAGTTAATAAATAGTCAAAGAGCAAGTAGTTGTAATAATAAGTAAAAACTATTATTACACTGCTTGTGTTACATAGGGATGGTTAATTATAGTTTTGGGGCTAACCACTCCCTCCCATGCAGCTATTTATTAACTTAGCGATATATTAATAATGTAATTGTAACATTAAAATTATTTATTTATTTGATAGCAAATCTGCAATGTTGACTATAAAACAGTTAATAATAAACATTTCTTAATAAAGTTATATAAAAAATATATATTTATTTACGTATCCCATATTACAACTTTAATTACCATCACTATATAGGCTATATTGGTAAAAGCCTTGCTAATTCAGGAATTATATTAAATTTGATAGAAATTCCGCTAACTTATAATATAAATTATAATAAAGTATAAAAATTGGATAAAAAAATGAAACCAATTCGGACACCCCCATAATAAGTTTTATTTTTATAACAGTTAAAAGTTGCAATATTATAATTTATAATTAAATAAAATGTTAAAAAATAATAATAGTACATTATTAATTATTAAATAAAAACACTATTATTGAAATAATAAAATAATAAAATAATAAAGTTTAAGTTTTAAATTAGTTTAAATAGAATTGTAAAATTCTTAATAACTTCACAAAATAAATATATCAAAAAGGTGAATTTATTTTTGTCTCAATATCCATGATACAATGAAATTATTAATATTGACTCTTTAGCTATTTTAACTATTTTAAAAACTTATCAACATAATGCAATATAATCCATTTTTTATAATAAGGAATAGAAGTTTTAATAAACTGCCGTAATTATAATATTTTAAAAAAAATGGAAATGAAGATAAAAATAAAAATAAAAATAAAAATAAAAATAAAAATAAAAATAAAAATAAAAATAAAAATAAAAATAAAAATAAAAATAAAAATAAAAATAAAAATAAAAATAAAAATAAAAATAAAAATAAAAGGATAAAAAAGTATAACTATTAAGTATAAAACAGGGAGATTTAAGTTAACTGTTGCAACTGGATTGCGACCTAATTTAAAATAATTTTTAAAGCTACTCAATTCGCTATTTGCTTTTTTCAAAGCCTAATTTTGGGATTTCAGAAGAATTTGACTAATATTTTGGCTTCAAAATCAAAGCTAATTAGCCCATAGTACAATTGTAGCAGCTGTTTGATTATTGTATCTTCAGCCTGTTGTGTTTTAAAAAAACTACGCTTTTATAGCCTCTAATTGAACCAAAATATAAAGAAATGAGGATAAAACAAAAGCAATAAAAATCTAGAACTGTAATAAATCAAAAAATTCATATTTTATGGGGTTAAGGTTGTGTCTTAGAAAATTTATAGAAAACATAAAAGTATAAATAAAAAACTTAATAATTTAATAAAATTACAATTTATTTTATTAAAAAGAAAAGTATGCTTTATTTTTATCCAAAGAATTTTTATCTCTTATTATCATTATTTCTCTTCACTTTTCTGCTTGCTTCGGATCCTATCATATCCGGTAGCAGTTGTGCTATTATGAATGAAAAAATGTATGTTACTGGTGGATTAGAAAACAACTTACAAAACAATGGCTTATATATCATTGAATTGAATCAAAAATTCAATACATATGATTTCAAATTGAATGACACATCACTTGTACAAACTAGTACTCTACCATCAACTACTGCTTCCTTCTCAGCCATTTTTGGGGAAGGCCAAAATGGTAATAAATTATGGGTTTATGGTCTTCAAGGCTTACAATATTATGATTTACAATCAGGGGGGATTACTAAAAACAATAAAATGTTATCTCCACCAATAAGAAACAATTTTGCCTGGATCACTCATAACGGTTATTTTTGTATGTTTGGTGGACGTATTTTAGATACTAATGAATTAACAAATGAATACAAGAAATTCAATTTGACTGATCAAAAATGGTATACAATGCCATCCGATTCAAGATTAAAAAGACTAGAATATCATCAAGGTGTATTAGCTAATGGGAAATTTATAATATTAGGTGGTATAGATGAAAGTGGGAATTTAAGAGATTTAAGTGAAATTTATGTCTTTAATATTGATAAATTACAATGGAATATACAAACTACTATCAATGGTGAGATTTATAAAGGTGTTAAGTTTACTCCGATTTCGTATAAAAATTACATCATTATACAAGGTGGTAGTAATACTCTTAATTCATCGGATCTCAATTATAAATTGCATAATAATATGATGGTATTGAATTTAGATACTTGGGAATGGCGAGAATATGAGTTAAGTTTAGATACTTATGGTAACAATTATTTTGCTCGTGCATCGTATTCCGCTTGGTTAATAGGTAATCAATTGGTCCAATTTCTAGGCGAAAAAGACTCTTTAGCTCCTCAAGTTCAAATTGTTAATTTAGATACTTTTATGGCAGCAAAAGAGTATATTCCTCCACCAAAAAGTTTTTATACAAAAGCTTATTTAGGGGATTATAGTAATAATACTAATGGAAACAGTACTTTGAATAATAATGATAATAGTAATTTACCCTTAATAATAGGGTTAAGTATTGGAAGTATTGTTTTAATGGGATCAGTGTTAAGTGTATTAGTCTATTGGTTTAAAGTTAAAAAAAGAAGATCAAAGAGAAATAGTAGAGGGATTAGGGAAAAGAGTGAGCCATTTTTAGAACCAATTCAACCGAATTTCAATTTTATTTGGAGTGAAAATGATGGTACTAATGTCAATTTTTCACCTAATTCAACAGCAAGGAATAGTAGAATGAATAGTAAATAATAAATAATATTTTTATAAATAATATTATTTATTATTTATTATTTATTATTTATTATTTATTATAACTAATGTTCTATTATATATATATTAATTTGTAACATTTAATTCAATAATTTGTAAATTATTTAACAAAAATAAATACAATACCTATACCTTTTTTAAAAATGTAATATTACAATATATCAAGTTTAATAAAAAAATTTATTAGTTTTGTCATTTTAACATTTAAAAGTTATTAAACAATATAAATAATTTTATTCTATTTTTTAATTTAAAGTTTATTATTGATCTACAATTAATGTTTAATATCTTTATTTTTAATATAAAAATCTATCAACAACAAAAAAAATCAAAGTTTATCATCATTGTTATTATTATAATAGTAAATTTAGATGATATAATAATTTCAATAAATAATAATTGATATATGAAATAAATATATAACTAATGAATAATAATAGTAAATATAATAATTATAATAATGAATTAATAAATTAACCATTATAAAAACATATAATTTCTTTTTTTATTAACGGTATTAAAAGAAATGGTAACGACTATTTTAAAATAATTAGAAGAAACTTATGGAAATTTAGTAACAAATTCACTAAAGTAGTTAACTAATAATATTAATCAATAGGATGATTTCAAATTGAAAATATTTCTTAATTAATTGGTTAATTTTAACTAATTCAAAATCTAAGAAATACATAATCGTAAGTAATCCACGTTATTAAAATCGAGCTAATTTTTATATTTCACCAAAAAAAGTAAATGTCAACTTGAATCAAATGCGGAGAATAAAACAAGAGATAATAGTATATATAAACAATTGAAAATCATAACAATAAAAAAAAGAGTTGGTATATTATATTATTTTGATTATTATTATAACAACTTAATTTTTTATATTAATTATTTCATTTTATTTTATCTTTAGTTTATTTTATTGATTACTTTCATTATACACATAATCATTAAATTATAAATTATATTAAATATCAATTTCAATACAATGCATTTTATATTTTATATTTATCTCATTAACACTGTTTTATCATCTCCCTCCTTACCTGATGGATTAAAATTAGTATTTGAAGATAACTTTGAAGGTGGAACAATTAATCGAGATTTATGGGATGTGGAAGTAAGTTGTGATGGTGGGGGTAATTTAGAGCAACAATGTTATGTTGATCATCCAGAAGTATTAAATTTAAATAATGGTAAATTGAAATAATTAAATAGAATGAATTAATAATTAATTTTTATTATAGGTACATTAAGTATAATACCCAATTATATAGATGGTGATTATAAATTAAAAGAAGGAGAATCATGTTCTAGTAAATTATCGAATGGATGTAATAAAGATTTACAATTACCAATTATCAGTGGTAAAATTCATAGTAAAATAAATTCTGGTTTTCGATATGGAAGATTTGAAATGCGTGCCCAACTTCCTATTGGTAATTATCTTTGGCCTACCTTCTGGTTATTACCAGTCACTGATAAATATGGCACTTGGCCTACAGGTGGTGAAATTGATATATTAGAAGCTAAAGGTCATATAAAAGATAAAGTAGAATTTACATTACATCATGGTGGTAAATGGCCTAATAATCAATATTTTACTACTCCTCATATGAAAAATGGCTTATTTGATGGTTATCATACATTTGGTATTGATTATACTAAAAATCATATTAAATTCTTTATAGATGATAATTATGTTCATAATGTAGAATTAAATAGAGATTGGTCTACTGCTTTTCATCAATATAATGGAATGGGTAAGTATTATATTATATATTTTATTTATTTATTTATTTATTTATTTTAGGTATTCCATTTATTGATCAAGAATGGTATATGATTATTGATTTGGCTATTGCAGGTAACTATTTTGGACCTGGTTGGAAATTTGATAAGTATAATGATCCAAAATCTTGGAAACAAAATTTTAATATTGATTTTGTTAAAGTTTATCAATTTTAATAGTATATATTTGTATTTTCTATTTTATTCTACTCCCACATTTCTTTCTTTGTCTCTATCTTTAAACTTTGGAATTTATTAGTTAATCTTTTTCTTTTTGCTACTCTCTACATAAACAACAAACTCATTTTTTTTAATAAATCTAACTTCATTATTTATTCTCTACTTATTTATATGCTTGTATTTTATTATACAAAACTAACGAATTTAATAAATAGAGTAACAAAATTAAAATCCAGATCTTTTATTTATAATTGAATTTTAAATTTAACTGAATAATAACAAATCTTAGTCTTAAAATTAGAATAACAATAAAAACCCTTAGTTTTAAAATATAAACTTCAATTAAGTAAACCAAGCTCAATTGAGGGTATTTTTTTATTAAGTTTGAAATTATATTTTACATTTGAAAGGACTGCGTTTATTCTAATATAACAATGAGGGTAATTTTATTAGAATTTATCTTTAAACTCACAATAAGTTTTTAAAAGGTATAAATAATTTAAAGTTAATAAAAAGGTATAAATAATTTAAAATTAATAAAAAGGTATAAATAAATATTATAAAATTCAAAATAAAATACAATTCATAGTTTTATAATGCTTATACTTAATTTCCCCATCAATGGGCTATTATAATAGACCCAAATGCTAGGCTAAAATTGGGGTGAATCACAGTTTAAAGCTTAAAGATTGAATACAAAATTAATGGACGATTCGGGGGGGTAGTGTTTTAAAAAAAGATTTAAAAATTAAGTGCCTTAAACGGAGAAAATTATCAAAAATGGGTATTATATTTGAGGTAAAATAATAATAATAGGCTTTAAAATCGACTTTTAAAATCATTAAAATTACAAATAAATAACCTTTCAATTCAGGGGATTATTAGTTTAAAAAATAAAGATATATAAAAACTCAACTCTACTTTTCTTCATTGAAATTTTTTATTCAATTTATTCAATTTTTTAATATATTAATTTAACAATGATATTATTATATCTTTTATTCAACTTAATAACTCAATTAACATTAATAGTTACTCAATCCATCAGTGGAAGTTCATGTGCCATTATGAATCAACGTATGTACATCACTGGAGGAACAGCGAGTAACACTAAGGTCAGTTCCCAATATACCAATTTAATTACTATTCAATTAAACAAATCATTTGATGTGAGCCAATTTAAATTACAAGATAGTTTCAATGTCGATATAAGTTCCCTTGGCTCCAATGTCAATGTACCTACTTTTGGGGCTATATTTGGGGAAGGAGTGAATGGAACAAAATTATGGATGTATGGTGGAGATGTTAGTTCTAATAATTCACCGTTAAGATATTTAGATTTATCAACTGGGGGATTTAATAATCAAATTAACATACAATCACCACCAAATAGAAAAGGATTTGCTTGGATTACTCATTCTAATGTTTTTTGTATGTTTGGTGGAAGATTAACTGATAGTAATAAATTGACTAATGAATATTGGAGATTTAATACATCTTCTCTTCAATGGATGTCAGAACCTAGTGATGATTCGTTACAACCTTTAGAGTATCATCAAAGTGTATTTTTAACTCAAAATCGGTTTGTTATATTAGGTGGAATAACTTCGGATGGTACAGTAAGAGATTTAAGTGAACTTTATATTTATGATTTTAGAACTAATGCTTGGACTAAACAAAAAACAAGTGGAGAAAATCAAGATCCTATTATTAAATTTATGCCTGTTGCTTATGGAAATAAAATCATTATTCAAGGGGGTGCAAGTAATATTAATTCAACATATAAAGATTTTGAAATTTATTCGGATGTATTGGTATTGGATACAACTACCTGGGAATGGCGTCGAATTCAATTAAAAAATGAAGATAATACTAATACTAATACTAATTTCGCACGAGCTTCTTATTCTGCTTGGACAGTAAGTAATCAATTAGTTCAATTTTTAGGTGAAACGAATAATTTGAGTACTTTTAATCAAGCTCAAGTTATTAATTTAGATAATTTTTTGGTAGCTAAACAATACTATCCCCCACCTCAATCTTGGTATTCTAATGCCTTTATTGGGGAATATAATGATGATGACAATGACAATTCCAAATCTTCTACTAATTTACCATTAATTATTGGAGTGACTGTAGGAGTGATTGTATTAATAATAATAATAATCCTTATCTTTTTTTATTATCGGAGAAAAGTACAACAATTAAAAAAAGAAATACCTGAACCTGAACCCTTTTTAGAACCTATTCAGCCTAATCTCAACCCATTATGGAGTGAAAATGATGGTACTAATTCCAATTATCGTCCTAATTCTCAAGTTACTGAAAAATATCATAGTAATAATTCGATGAAATATAATTCTCATTTTTCAGATTCCACCTTAAATTCAACTAATAGAGGTTCTTATAATATTAATAATAATAGTAATGGTATGAGTAATAATGGTTCAAATCATCATACCAATTCTTCAGCTTCAGCTCCAATCAGTCCAACAGGTGAACAGGAGAACCCTTTGTTTGTGTTAAGGTCCGATACCATTATGCCTGGTGAAAATTATATGTCAGTGATTAATGAAAAGTTCGTGGATTAATTTAAACACTATTTGTTACTCACTATTCATTATGTTATACATCAATTATTCTAAATAAAAATTATTATTATATTATATTTTAATTTTGATTCTACTATAAATAAACATTCCATTTAATTATTATATTAACTTTAATAAAACCCTTATTACTTCTTATTCATACCAAATATTAAAGAATTAGCCCTTTTATTATCTACATTCAATCATTATATTCACATACTATAATTAAATATATTTTCCCAACACCACAATCAATATATAATAAAATATATTGATTCTTCCATTAAAGTATCAATATTTATCTCTCTCACTTCTTTCATTGTTGTCTCTATCCTATCACTTTTAAACCCATTCCTTATCCCAACATACAACTCTTTGACTTATAAATGACCATCTTATTAAATAAACTACTCACAATTCATTAAAATTTTAGATAAAAAGAACCATAGGAGGAGATGGAGGTCTCTATTTGAAAAAATGACGAAATCAAACAACTCATATAAATTTATTTCAATAAAAATAAAAGTATGATCAGGATGGGATTCGAACCCACGCCTCCGAAGAGACCGCGGCCTTAACACGGCGCCTTAGACCAACTCGGCCACCTGATCCTTTCAGTTGAAGATTGATTAAGCAAGATTTATATATTTTGTTTTTTTGAATATATTGAAACTTAATAGAATAAATATTAATTTGATAATTAAGTATTCTAATGTTTTTTGCTTCAAATTTTAATTGTTGCTTAGAAACTCAATTTATTCTACATCTAATCTCACTAAAGTAATAAAACTATTATTGAGAATTTGTTGCTCTGGTTTAAAAAATTGAGTTTTTAAAAAAATGCCATAATTTATTCAAAGATAAAAAATTTCCAGCGTTAATTTCTTTAATCGTTGTATTAATATCATTGATTAATATTTTATATCGCCCTTTATAGGCTTCTTACTTTATCCACTATACTAGTTAGTTTTACCTCTTTTTGTTACTCTTATACTTCATCCGTTACTTGCTTATGTAAGTGAGGTATTGTATTTTAGTTAATTATAAACTTCAATCCTTTTATATGAATCAAACATCATTCAAATTAATTAAGGATGTAAAATAAAAGTCATAATATCAAAGACAAGCATTATTCTTTTACCATTAAATTTGTAACAATCAATATCGAGTTAAAATTTTTAAATAGTTTAGGAAAAAGTAATATTATAATTTTGGAACAATAGAATAGGGTATTCAGTCTAAGAGGCATTGTAAAAAGAAACCACCTTATCAAAACTCATCTTTATGATCATGTATCATTCATGTTCGTAATATTAAACATCAGATTAAAATATTTAAGTGATCCAGATTCTCACTTTTTTTAGTCAATCTTATGCTATTGAATGGAATTGAGACAACTTTAAAAAAAAGACACCAAAAATTTAATAATTTCATTAACCCCTGTAATTTCAGTTTAATAAACTTGGTAAAAAGTTTAGACTATTCCTCATATTTAGTAATTAGAATTCTGATACTCTGGCATTTTATACTAGAATAGAGGTTTAAAATAGATTGTAAAAAGTATCATAATTTGGATAATAGATCAACAAAATCACCCCATATTTTATAGACTAAGCTTCATATAAAAAACATAGAATTTCATTAATAACCTAGCTACAACACTAACCTTTTGATTAAAACTCTAAAAAAAATTTACTAATAACAATCAACTTTTAGCTTGAAATTTACCAAAACAAGTTAGTGTCATCAATGCTTAGAAATTGTAAGCAACTAAAAAATTCAATTTAGTTGAAAATAATGGTGGGCGGAATAATGATAAGGGGGTTCAATATCTCATATATTAAAAACAAAGTTCAATATAAGTAAAAACTAGCATTACATAGGGGAGGAAAGTCAAGTTTGTAAAAAGTAAGTATAAGTAGACTTCAAAAGAAAGCATAAAAACTCATCAAAATAACAAAAGTTTTATAAATAATCAAAAAAACTCATATTATTAATCTCTACTACTAAAAAAATGAAATTCCATTTATTAACCTTAGTCTTAATTGCAAGCACTATTGCTGCTCCAACGAAACGTGATAGTAATAATAATAAGAATGATAATAAACCGTCCAAAGGAAACAATAAATCCTACCCAAGTAATACCAGTACTAATACTTCAACCACTGGCAATACAAGCACCGATACCCCAAGCACTGCTAGTACCAGCACCGGTAGTGCAAGTGGTTCAGGTTCAGGAACAGGTACTACCTTTGGTTCTTTAGCTTACACTACTATTGGTGATGGTGCTAATGCCACGGGTGGAGCAACCATGGTACAAGGATCGGTAGGTACTGCGGCCCCAATTGCAAGTAGTGGAGTAACTTATTCCGCTGGTACAGGTGGAGGTGCCACCTATGGTTCAGTTGCACCAAATTCCAATTACAGTACTAATTCCGATTACCAATCTACGTCTGGTACCTCTATGAATGCAGGTACAGGTGGTTCTTTTGGGTTTGCCAATGATAAAACTGGAATCTCTGTATCTTATGGCGGAGCTATTAGTAGGGACCCAGTTACTGGTACTATACTATCGGGTGGTATTGATGTTGGTATTGGTCGTACTGATGGTACAAATGCTAATTTCGATTTTGGTGGTACTATTACCCTTCCACCAAAAAATACTTATTAAAAAAGTAAAAATATAAAAATTAATAAAAAAATTATTTGAAAAAAATATGGTTTTAAACATCATAAATATTATTTTTTAATAGATCTATCGATAATCTTGAATTATACTTTTCTTTTTTATCCTTGTTTGCTTCTTTTTTGTTCACTTTACTGGTCTCTATTTTATCTTTACTCCTATTTTCTATTTGGTTTTTGTTCTTACTATCCTTTGTTATTTGCTTTTTATCTTTACTTTCTTTTTCTATCTGAGCTCTCTTTTCTTCTCTCTTATTCTTTGCGAATTTATATCCCATTTGATGAAGTAATTTTTTTCTTAAAGTTGGGATACCATTTAATTTACTAGATGAAACTGGTATTATAACGTCCATTGCTGTTTTATAATTCTCTTGAAGTTCCTAATAAAGTTAGTATTTATAAATAACTTTAGTAAGTAGCATTACTTTTAACATTACATCATGGCGTCTTGCTAATATCTCTCTTACTACTAAATCACATTTTGTCATTACTACTTGAAATTTAATATCTAATCTATAAAAAAGTAAATTTAATATTTTTTACAAACACTGGATTTAAAATTCGGTTACCTTTTTAAAACTTCCATAAATTCTCTATCAGTATCTTTAAACCCTAAAAAATAAGATAAGACAAACTAAAATACCACTAGTATATAACTTACCATGTCTAGAATCCACCAATAAATAAATCAATTTAAGACTTTTCCTGTCTTTTAAATAGCCTTCAATAACCTCTTTCCATTCCTTTAAAACTTCTTCTTTCGCATAAGCGAATCCATATCCTGGCATATCGACTAAATGTATTTGTTTGCCCAACTCAAAAAAATTCAATTGTTTAGTGACACCTGGACGATCAGCGAATCTAACAATAGACCCACCAATAACTGTGCCGAATAGGGCATTCAATAATCTACTTTTACCCACATTACTTCTACCACAGAATCCAACTTCTGGTAAGCTTTCTTTTGGTATCGATGATTTCTCACTTGCACCAGCAAAAAATTGTAAACTTGGAACTTCATCTATATCTTCCTCATATCTTCTGCGACGGTCACTTTTCAAATATTTACTGTTTTTGACGATACCTAAACCTAATTCGTCTAACTTTTTCAAAGTTGTCGGAGAAAAATTAATTTGCATAAATTGTTTTCTTTTGGATAGAGTGACACTGTTATTGGTAGCATAATTACTCGTTATCAATTTTAAATAATTATTAGTTATTAATTCGGTCCTTGGTTTGATATTTTGAATCAGTTTAAACATCCAATCTATCGAAAATAAAAATAAAAAAAGTTAAATCTCGAATTTTCTATCAATAATGGTGAATTTTTCTCATTATTTTTATTTACAATCTAAAAGCATTATTGGCTAATCTAATGCAAATTGTGTTTGGGGAATTCTCGCAGCTCATTCTCAAGCAAAAAAGCGAAATTAATTGTTAGGTTTGGGATGTAAGTAAACTAATGTCCCACTTATTAAAAATAGTGCTAATTTTAAAGATAATAGCTATTTATTAAGTTACAAAATGTGACAAAATAATAAAAATAATAGAAGTATAAAATCAATCACAAAATAGTGGCTTTTTTGGAGTAAAACATTTGTACACATGTCAAACTATACCTCAGATAGATTCTTAAATTAGATTTAGTATTATTGTGTATGTTTACCCTAAGCAAATTTAATTTAAAATGTAAATGTATATAGTAAAAACTCTTTTTATTTTTTATTAAGAACTATCAACCATGTATTGAATTGATATAAAAGCGCGGTACTATTGTAATAACTCAATAACATCAACGCCATTTAACAATCTTCAATTATTAATATTATTGATATTTAATCTACTGTTCTTGGCTGTAGAGTTAGGAGCATGATTTAAATTTGTACCATCGTTTTCGGACCAAACAAATTTAATACTTGGGTGAATAGCTTCTAAAAAGAGATCATTGTTTTCTCTAATATCCCTTTCTAATATCCCTTTATAATTTTTTCTTTTTACATTTAAAATAATAAATTCCATCGAATATCAATAAAACAATAATAGTAATCCCAATGATACCTATCCCCAACACTAAGAGTAAATTAATTTGTGAGTTACAGTTCAAATCGGTACTATCCGTATTGTTATTTTTACTATTACTATTATCGTCACAATCACCCAAATAAGCTTTAGTACAAAAAGTTTTAAGTAGTGGTATATATTCTTTTGCTACCATGAACGTATCTAAATCAATAACTTGGACTTGAAGCGCGAGAGATTTCTCATCGCCTAAAAATTGCACTAATTGATTGCCTACCAACTAAGCAGAATAAGAAGCTCTACCAAAATAGGTAGGATTATAAGTATCTAAATTCAATTCATATTCTCACCATTCCTATGTAGCTAAGTTTAATACCATCACATTATTATATGATTTATAGTTGGGATCGGTGGAGTTCAGAGAGTTACTACCACCTTGTATAATGGCGTAGTTTTTATAAGCAATCGGGGTGAATTTTGCTCCTTTATAAATATTACCATTCTTTGTTGATTGTACTTTCCATACCATATTAACTATATCAAACGCATAAATTTCACCTAAATCTGTTAATATACCCTTCTTATTCATACCACCTAATATATAAAAGTGACCATCAGAAAGTATCCCTTGATAATGTTCTAAAGGTAATAATCGAGTACCCGTTGGCATCGTATACCACTTCTTATCGGTCACATTAAATTTTATATATTCATTTGTTAACTTATTATGGTCTATTTTATGCCCACCAAAGATACAAAAATAATCACTGTGAGTGATCCAAGCAGAAAAAAATTAATAACTGATGACATAATATTATTATTCTTCGTTATCTCATTAGATTGTAAATCATAATACTGCAACCCCTGATTGGCATAGAAGTATAAGCTATTTCCATTTTGAGCTTCTCCAAAGGTAGCATAGAAGTCCGTATTATTATTAGGGATAGTGTTGGTTTGGACTAATGAGCTATTGTTAAGTTGAAAATTATCTGTTTGAAATCGTTGGTTTAATTCAACGATAAATAATGGCATGTTTTTTTTTTAATCTTTAAAGCCCCCAGTAATGTACATCCTTTCATTCATCATTGCACATGTGCTACCCGTGATAATCCAACTAGAAACTTGTGGAAAAATGAGTATAAGGAGGAATAGTATGGAGTAGAAGTGATAAAAAAACATGATTTCTTTTTTTTAAAAAGTAGAGACTATCTAAAATTGTAGGTCTATTTATACTTTGTTTTTTGTTTTTTGTTTTTTTGGGTTTATCCTTTTTTCAAATATTAAACCCTGGTTTATAAACTTTAATTAGTTTATAAAATATAATGAGTTATTTTTATAATAACAAAAAACTTTAAATCCTAATTAAATTAGTGATTGGCTCCTCTTTTAAAATTAATCTTCTTTTATCATAGAAATTAATAAAATGTCAAATAAAGTGCTAACATTAATAAACTGGGGATCATGCTAATAAATTAAAATATTTTCTTATTGTAGTGAGTTATTTTAATGTAAAATATTATAGTATTATTAAAACTAGATTAGGATTAATAATAGGATTACTAACAGAGTTAGCATTAAAGTTAGCATTAAAGTTAGCATTAAAGTTAGCATTAAAGCTAGCATTGGGATTGCTATCAGGGTTAGCATTAGTGTTTAAATTAAAATCATAGCTAACTTTAATGCTAAGGTTAGGGCTAGGGCTACTATTAGGTGCAGCGCTAGTGTTAAGGATAGATTAGAGTTGAAGCTAGAATTAAAGATAGGAATTGTAGTGATTATAATTTAAGCCATATTAATGCCATTGGTTTAAGTTACACAAAATAGTTGTATTTGGTATTCAATATTGTAATTTTTAGTTTATTTATTTTACCAATAAGTTTATTGTATATTTTTGAAATTACAAACAGTCCATTCAAAGACAATAGTACTAATAGTTACAAATTTATTATCGTATAAAAATAGAGTATCTATTTTACACAAACTATCAAGTCCGTTTGATAAAGAAAACTAATTTGTATTTTATTTAAAAAGTTCTTTTTATTACTATCCTCCTTTTATTAAGTATCCATTTTAAACTTGATTATTATGTTAAATTGTAAAAATCGATTAATTTGATGATATTATTTGTTGTTCAAAGAAATAGTTCCATATGCCACGTTATACTCTAATATTGATGTGTATGAGAAGCTGGTAAGATTATAAGCCAAAAATACTAGCATTCCAATATTAAAAAAGCTAAATCATTGAAGATTTTTATAAAATTAAGGGTAAATTATACAATTTTTATTTGTTAGTATAAAAGAATCAAAATAACTTAAAGCTAATCATTATATTTTACTAATTTATCAGTATCCATCCATAATCTAGTACAACCAATATCTCCTTGTCTTTGAACTTTATTTAAGCTGTATTTATATACCTTCCAACTAACATCGTTATCAACAAGAACCTTAACTTCATTTGCATTACAAGTTAAAACGTTAATACTATACTCTTTATTGAAGGTAAAGGATGATGAGCAACACCCTTCACTGAATTTTAAGGTAGCACCTGTTTTCAATTCAGACATGCCATGTTTAGAATCGGTATCTCTAATAATATAACAGTCATCTTTATGAACACAAACATTAGCATAATGTTCATTTTTACAAGCTATTGTGTTGATCCAAAAATAAAGAAAGGCAGAAGTAAGAGTAGCTCTGTTTAACATTATTAGTAAGAAATAAAAGTTTTAATTTGAAAATTCGATAAAAAGTAAATTCTATTCATTTGAATATATATAAACTTCTCATCCCTTACTTAATCAAGAATATTGGCTTTTTTATATTTTATCACACATACCAATTTGTTGAATTTTTTATTTGCAATGATGCAAATCTGGAACACAAATGAGTGAATTAATGATAAACCTTACTTTTGTTGTCAAATTTTAATGTCATACATATACTATTTAAAGTGTTTTTAACATGAGATTAATATATTTAAAGGATAATAAAAGAAAGTGTATATTGAGAAATCGATCTGGATATGAATGGAATAATAAACTTAATAATTAAATCTATTTATTCATTATATATACAAATAAAAATAAACTAGTTCACATAAGTTATATAATTATGTTAATGAAACATCTCTAAATAATACCTTAAAAAAGCTTTACTATAATTAATTAGATATTATATAATAATACAAAAAAACAATTAACGTATGAAAGTGTAAAGATTCTATTAAGAAAATATTGGTTGATATATAAATTGCCAAGAAAGAGTATTATTCTTTTATAAAAATTTTATGTCACGATGGAAAAATATAAGGGCAATTGCTTACATCATGAACTATAAGGTTTTCATAATTTTAATCTTTATTGTGGCATATTTAATAAAAATATTAATTTTTCAGATATTCAAACTTTTAAAATTAACAATAGTTTATTTCAATTTATAGATAGCATGTAAATGTACAATCAATATAATATGACAAAAAAGAGGTAAATCAAGGCAAAGAGAAAGAATAAACATATAAAAGGTCTTTCACAATTTTGGATAATGTAAAGTTTGTCCTTTAACTATAAAAAGTGTTTAAGTGATTAGAGTTTAAAGTACAAATGACTCTTTATAAAGCAAATCATTGTTATAAAATGTTAAAAAAACTAAAAAAAGTATTATTTTATTAAAATCAGATTACATCATGAAATGAACCATGTTCTTATAGCGTTATTAATTTTAATCATCATACTATAAATATTTTAAGTAATTCTCTTGCTTGAGATTCTCCGTATTAACAAGTATTTTTTTCAACTAATAAAAATCATACATTTCCATATGTGTTTATTTATTTGTATCTATGTAGAATATCTAATTAACTAAATTAAAGTTATAATAATAAGTTCTTTATAATATTCATTGTCGACATATTATAAGACTTAAGTGAAATGAGTTATTTTTATTTTTTATAATGAATAAACCAATTTATTAAGTTTACTATTTTATTCATTCTCTGACTAGAATATATAATCTTTTATTATTCTTTATATACCTTGACCTAAAATCAGAAACATTCTAAATAGTACATGTCTGACACGATAGGAATAAACATCAAAAGTAAAATTTGACCATTAATTCAGCCATTTGTGATCCAGGTTTTACACCATTAGAGAAATATTAGTATACGTGGTAAAATGTAAAAAAGCCAAGTAATATCCCTAATTAAGTAAGGGATGAAAAGTATAGATATATTTAAATGAATAGAATTTAGTTCTTAATTATCTATTAATTCAATTTTTTATTTTAATTAACAATGTTTAACAAAGCTCCCATTACTTCCGCCTTATTTTGCCTTTTAGCTAGCACTGTAACTTGTAAAAGTAAACACTATGCCACTGTTTGCGTTCATAACGATGGTTGTTATATCAAGGATACCAGTAGTAAATATGGACCTTCTCGTTTCCAAAAATTCGATAATAAAAATGAAGGTAAGGGTTATGAGATTTATTTTGGATCAAATGAGGATTATAGCGTTCAAATTATTGACTGTAATGCAAGTGAAGTTAAAGTTCTTGTTGATAATAACGATAGTTGGAAAGTGTATAAACATAGCTTGAGTAAATCTAAAAAGCAAGAGGATGTTGGTTGTACTAGATTATGGCTTGATACTGATAAGTTCATGGATTATCATGATGAGCTTTAGTAAGGTTGGACATCTACAGTAATAAAACAAGTTATTATAAGTTAATCCTTTTGCTGATTTTTAATGTTTATAGAAAAATAACAATTATTTATACTTATTTAGTAGACTACATTTATTCAATTAGTTATTAAGTAATTCCTTAATGAATTTTTTTTTGAATAATAAGAGTTAACATTATAAAAATAACAAAATCCAATTTTCAGGATTTACTTTTGAAATAGATAAATAAATTATTGGAACTATTTATAACAGCTGTAATAAAAACGGATTCACTATTATTTAAGATAAATCAAAAAACTATTGATCCTGCTATTTAAGTTGAAATGTGCGCTAACTGTCTGTATAAAAATACAAGTTCAATAGTCAACCTATAAATCAGCGCAACAAAACAATTTGTTAATTGTGAAAACTATTGCTACCCAACACATGTATAAATTCAAAATGCTGTATAATTTACTATCTTTAGAATTAACTAAGAAATAAACCAATTTAAGTCCTTTTAAATAGCTTTTAGTTATATTTTCCTATTTTTTAAAAGCTTTTCTCTAGAATAAACAAGCTTATAGCCAACTATACCATGCAAATAGATTACTTTACCTGACTCAAAAAAATCCAATTGCTTGGTAGTATCAGGATACTCAGTCAACTTACAATAGAACTGCCAATAACAGTACCAAACAATGCGTTCAACAGTCGATCTTTACCTACGTTACTTTTATCACAGAACCAAACTTCAGGTAAATTTTCTTTTGGTGTCAAGTCTTCTTCACTTTCACCAGCAAAAAAGAAGCTTGATATTTCTCCAATGTTTTATTTTTTTCTGCAGCTTCTTTTAAATATTTGCTATTATTTATAATAACAAGGCTTAGCTTGCCTAACTTTTTAAAGTAAGCTTTGGAAAGCTCATTCTAATTAGGAAAAATTAGTTTCTTTTTGATAACATTACGTTGTTGTTAGTGGCATAATAAATATTTTAATATATTAAGTAATCTTTAACTATTAGTTTATTAGTCTTATACTTTATATATCTTTAGTGTCTACCTATTATACTGCTTATACAGTTTAAAGCTTGTTTCATTAAGTAAAATATTCTAGCATTACTAGTAGATTCAATAGAAGTATGAAAACTTTGAGTCAATTTGACACTATTATAAAAAATTAAAATCGACTATTAGTTTTATAAATAAGTAATTTAGTATTATGATTAATTACTGTAAATTGATACAAGCTACAGTTAGACTTATAGTATATCTTCAAGTACAAATATCAAAATATTTGAAAAAATGAACTGACTTCCTCACGGGGAATCGAACCCCGGCCGTTCCGGTGAAAGCGGAAAATCCTAACCACTGGACCATGAAGAATTGCTATTACTGTTAATAAACAAGAAACAATATAATCTATAGAATTCACTTATTATCTCAAATCAAATATTAATTTTAACTGAAGAATTGGTTATAAACTTAACATTTTTTAAAAGAGTGTAGAGATTTATTTGGTGGGTAAATTAAGCACTTATAATTTCGAAAGGATTACTTCGGATATAGATACTATCTTAAAGGCGAACAATAACCATATCAAAAGTTGTTCGCACTACATTTGATTTTAGTGGTACCAGGTCATTTCGTATATTTTTTTCTTAATCCTCAGACAAGAATTAAATATAATACCACTAAATGCTCAATTAATTTAACTAAAAGTTCAATACTATCATTTATAAACAGTCGTTATGTTAATTACAAAATGATTGTTTAACCTTACATTGACTAATATAATATAAATTCATTCTTATCCAACAATTAAAATTATATCTATTGATTAGATGGATAATTTCAATAAATACATATTGATATCGAATAACAAATAACAAAAATATCAATGGAAAAATATAACCTAAAGTTTAATTAAAAGATTTTAATAATTAAGCCTTAACAACTTCTTCAGCGTCATAAGTGGCTAAATCAGCAGCGATATCTTCATCGAATTTAGGGGCCTATTATTTAAACTAAATTAGGGTACTGTTTTTTAAAATGAGCTTTTGTTATTTACTTGTGGAGCAGCTGGAAGTTTAAATTCTTTAGCTGGAGCAATGTCTGAGGTGGTACCCTACAACTTTTGTTAACTTTTAACTTTTATATGGAAATAAGTTAATTACAGTAGCTAATGGTTTGAAACCTTTGAGTTCTTTTACGAACAAGTCTTTAATAAGATCTAATAAAGTTAGCTTCAAATACTTTAAATTCAAATGATTTTATTACCAGCTTGAGCAACTTTAGTTGGACTAGTGAAATGACGTACTTGCTAAATAAAGTTCAGTATTATTTAACCATTATACTAAATTATCTATTTACAACTCTAGAAATGGCACGAATGGATTTTATGGTATACATCATGAACTTTGAATGAAAAAGCTTTATGTTTTACTAATTTTTCGAGCTAACCTTTGAATCACTTCTAACTTATGGGTTAAATTGATTCTTATTGAGTAAATAAACACCAATCAAAATAAGATTTGTCGAAATCGCAACAAATGCTAGCCAATCAAATTTAGTTTAGCTATCTGATTCCATGTTCTTTTAATTTCATTAAATTGCATTTTAAATTATTTTATTTTTGAGTAAAATTTTAAAATATTGTCAATAAGTCTAGCATCTCAAAAAAACAATATAGTTTATAACTCTGCTTTTAAACTGCGTTAAATCAACTGATTATTGCTTTTGTGGTTTGATGACTTCTTTTATGATAAAAGAAAAAAAGATTTGATCAGTGATAGTTTAATATACAACAAGTGGAAATGTATATGATTCTATGTACAGCAAGTATATTTGAAATTCTGAAAAATATTATCAGTGAAAACATAACAAATTTGTTGAAGATTAGCTTATACAAAGTATGTTTAAAAACAAAATAACTACAAAATTTAAATTTATTCATAAATTAATTAAACAAAATAAGAAAACTAAACGGAGTTAAAATGCAATAATCAAAACATCTAACTCTTACATGATGGTACAAGACTTTTTGGTTTCTTCCTTATTGACTGAGTTAGGAAATTGAGAATTCATAAGAGTAGATCCAAGGGTCGATTCCATTTGAGATTTGGATAAATTTGAATTTTTACCTCGAACTTTTTCCATGATTAGTTTCAACTGTGTTAATCTTTCTTGAGCTGGTGAAAAGCCCTTGTTTGCTGCCATTTCATAATATCTCATTGCCCCTTGCATATCTTTATAAAATAACCCATCACCCCTTTCATAGCACACTGCTAAATTAAACATTGAAATAAGTGAACCTTGATCCGCTGCTTTAGTATATAACTCTACTACTTTAGCTTCATCCTTTTCCACGCCATTACCATTCTGGTAGCATTGAGCTAAATTTACTAAGGCACTTGGGTTATTTTTTTCGACTGCTAGGTTAAAATAGTAAATTGCTTTCTCTAAATCCATGGCTACTCCTTTCCCTAGAAGATAACAAGAACCTACGTTAGATTGGGCATCAGAATCACCAGATTCGGATAGCTCCAGATAACATTTAAAACTCAATTCATCAGAAGGGGCAGTCCCTAATCCGTCTTTATAACAAGTAGCTAAAGCCATGCCGGATAGTTTATGGCCTTTATCGTGAGCTTGTTTAAACCAATAGAAGGCTTTATCAAAATCTTTCATCGTACCAACACCATTAAAATAACAACAAGCTAATTGATGCATACCCTCCACCTGTCCAGCTTCAGAAGCTAATTTGGAATAGTTAAATCCCAATTCATTATTGATATTAGTTCCTTGGCCTCTTAAATAACATTGAGCTAAAGAAGACTGCGCCACTGGATTATTTTGGTCAGCTGCTAATTTGAAATATTTAATTGCTTTATCATAATCTTTATCTATTGCTACTCCAGTAAAATAACACATCCCTAATTGTAACTGGGCTCCAGGATGACCCTGTTCTGCTGATTTATTTAACCATATGAAAGCTTCTTTAGGATTTTGTTCTACACCATGGCCATTAGAATAGCATTCTGCTAAATTGTATTGCGCGGAAGGATTTCCTTGCATTGCTGATTTACGATACCACCCTGCTGCTTCTAATAAATCTTTGGCACTTCCAATACCAAAATAATAGCAGGATCCTGCATTATTTTGTGCTCTTGAATGACCTTGAATTGCTGCTTTTCGAAACCAACGTAAAGCTTCTTCATCGTTAGTATCTAACCCAATACCATGCTTGTACATGATCCCTAATGAAAATTGAGCATCACCGTGACCTTTATCACCAGCTTTTTTATATAGCCTAAAAGCTTCACTATAATTTGTTTCAACTACTTCCCCATTGTAATAGTAATGACCTAGCATATATAATGCTTGAGGGAACTCTTGGGCAGCAGATTGTTTAAAATAATAAATTGCTTTTGATATATCCTGGGATGTTCCTAATCCTAAAGAATAACATTCTCCTAAAGAACATTGAGCAGCTGCAGAACCATTTTTAGCAGCCATGGTAAACAGTTCAAAGGCACGATCGAGGTCAGGTTGCTTAATTCCATAGCCATGCTTATACATGATACCTAAACGTGTAATACCTTCCAAGTTTTTTAATTCTGCCGATTTTTTGTAATAAAATAAACTTTTGTTGTAATTTCTAGATAGTCTTGCACCCTCATAATAAATTGTGCCAATAACCATGTAAAATTTGCCTAAACCATCACTTTCAATTCTCATTTTAAGCATACTAACTACTTGTTGTCTACTGCTTTCTTTTTTATAAGTCTCATATTCATTTAATAAACTCTCAAATTTCCCTTCATCAATTGGATCGTATTTACTTATCATCACTGTTGAAGCTAAACTGGTTTCGTAAAATTTGGTACCAAAGATAGTTCCTAAATCCAATGCGTCTACATCCTGGATATGCGTGTCATATGCTGTAGTCCAACTTTTAATAAGATAAGCAACTTCATCTGCAAATGGACGAATGATTGGATCGGGGTGTTGGCAACGCATCATTAGCTCCTTATAATTTTGGGGTGTAGAGCTGGGAACTTCTTCAATTGTTCCATTTAATTTGTTTATTCCTATTTGATGATGGTCCATGTTTTGAAAAGGTCTTTTTAAAGCGCAAATTTCCCACATCACTACACCTAAAGCATACATATCTGTTTTTTTAGTTGGTTCAACTCCAATTTTGTTAAATAATTCTGGTGCCATCCAGTAAGGAGAACCAGCCCCCATAAAAGTCATTGTTTTTTCTGCTTCAAAGTCCTCCTTTTCTACACGACATATACCAAAATCTGCAATTTTAGCTCGATACATTTCTCCAGAACAATCAATCAAAATATTGTCTGATTTAATATCACGATGTATAATACCCTTAGAATGAATAAAATTCATTCCTAATGCAATTTCAATAGTTATACGTTGCCTCAAGTCCCAATTAAAAATATCACGATCTTTTTCAATAAATTTAGCCAAATCTTTACCATTTATGTATTCCATTAACATACACATAGTGTTGCCGCTACCTATACATGTACCAATAAACTGAACAATATAAGGGCATTGACCTAGTTTTGACAAAGCTTCAGCTTCTAACTTTAAAGAAGATACCAATTTTTTCTTTTTACTGTTATCGCAATGAGTAAGCTTTAATTGTTTCATAGCACATGTCATACCGCGATACTTCACTAAATGTACGGATCCGAAAGCACCAGCCCCTAACTCCTTTTCTACAATAATCTGACTATAATTAATTTCACCAACATACTTGAGCTCAGCCATTTTAAAAATAATTAGTTAAAAGATAAAAAGTAAATTTTATATAAATTTTAAGGTATTATTAATAGTAAACTTGTTCCTACAAAGTATATAATTTATTCTTATTCCAGCCTATCATTTCTATTTACCAGGGCTATTGATTAATTGTTCCACCATTTTATTTTCTTCCAAGCACATCCATTTATGATTTCAATAGTACTACTCTTATAATTTAAATGTAATTTGTTTATTTGAGTTTGTAATCTTGTAAAATAAACAGAGATATATAATTAGTAAGATAACTATTATATGGGGATGTATATTTTTGTTTAAGAATTTTACTAATCTTTCCACTCAAATAGCGCTTAAAAATAGAAAATTGAAACCAAAAAAAACACCCCCATATATATGATTCCGTTTATTTTGTAAAGTTGCAAATTTAAAATACAAATTCGTTTAATTATAACAATAATAATTTTCAAGTTTATAAGTCAATTTGGAAGTTAACCATGAAATAAATAAAATTGCTTTACAATCATATAGTTTCTTTAAATTCGCTTTAGATTAATTATCTCATTTGGAAAGTATTATCTTTTACTAAAAATCCATTAAGAACAAATCAAACATATAACATTTCATGTTTCAGCTAACAAATTCATATTATTAACATTTTAAAACTATACTTTTTTTCATGTCAAACTAAAACGAATTGTGCTAGTAGTATAATACATAGGATGGTTAGCTATGAATCAAGCAATTTTAGGGCTTGAAAGTATTGGCAGTGTTGCCTTTTTACCTCTTAAAACTATTTATTCTCCAATATTTCTATATAAACTCTATTTATATGATTAGATTTGAATTATTATTATGAAATTATAAACCAAGGTATGGGGTGTCTTTTTGGCTTCATTTTTCTATTTTTAAGCGCTATTTGAGTGCAAAGATTAGTAAAATTCTTAAACAAAAAATGCATCTTTATATAATAATCTAAATGTTAAAACAAATATTTAATCAAGTTATCAAAATTCGATTTATTTATTTCAAATCAATGTAACATAATTTAGACTTCAATCTTTACACCCCTATGAATATTTACCATCAGATTTTAAATAACGATCCTATTTTGCACCATTTTTATCTAACAAGGAAGACATTTTTGACTCATATTAGCTTGGTCAAAGCAGTCAGTAGATGACTTGCCACCTTGTACTATACTTTTAGACCTTTTAGTTTCGTACGATCAAACATGCCTTTCCAGCTATCATACTTATCTTTAAAGTCATACTCAAAGCAACTATAATGATCACTAGTCAATATCCAACATGGTAAGCACTTGGGATCTGAATCTATGACCCAACCATGACTTTCATTATTTAACAACAAACATTTGGTAATATCTGGTGTGAGTCTAAAGACATTTGTAAAATCATTTACATTGGAACTGACAATATCCTCTGCAACTAATAAAGCTAAAATAATAAGGTTGCTCATATTCATGTTATTTGTTTTTTATTTACAAATTTAAAGTATAGTACAAATAGTAATTTTTTTTGAAAATTCAATGTGTTTTTGTTTTATTTTATTATTGAAATGTTCACTTACTTTATACCTATTTATAAAGTTACATTTTTAAGATTTAATCTAAATATTGATTTTATATTTATACACGTGTTCTTTTTGTAATATTTATTTTAAGCTTTGTATATTTATGCTATTTGTTAAAACTATTTACTCCATTATATTATGCTATAAGATAATACACTGAATAACAGTTGAATCAATATAGTTAGTTTTTGTTTTATCAAAATAAATTATACTTCTAATAAAGCGACAGAACTCTTCAAGTTCTAGTCTAAAGTTGAATAGTTTAAAGTTAAAATAGATTAAGATTAGAACAAGCTGTATATATGATTATAAGTAAAAATATCTAATATACTCCTCAGTTAAATCATTTGAATGTCTTGATGTTTTTGTTTATTGAAATAACTCAAATGGTATTAAATGTATATATTATTTTATACAATATAATTATAAATAAAATTTATTGCATAATAAGAAATAATGTTAAATAAAAACATTACAAGTTATTACAAAAATATAAAATGCTCAAAGGATTAACAAAGAATGTATAGCAAAAGCTGATTATCATTGCTTTTTTATTAGAATCGTTATTTTTACTTAAGTAATCCACCTTCAATAATGGTAGATTGTCTATTACCTAAAGATAATTGATAAAAATAATTGAAAAGTTATATTCTGATATTATGAATAATAATTGTATTAAATTAATTTTTATAATCGCTAGCAAGATAAAGTAGAAGCTTGTCATTATTCCAAATCATATGTTATAAATGAATAATACAAGGATATTAAAATAAAACTTTGGTTTCACAAATATTCATAAATTATAAATGATTAAAAACCTAATACAAGACAATGGGTAAACATCTATGGATGATAATCTTAAATAATAAATCCTTTTGAACCTTATCCATCAAGTTTTATTACCTCAAAAGCTACCATGATTTGGGGGTGTTTTTTTTACCTTCGTCACTTTTTCCATGTTTTAAGCGCTATTTGAGTGGAAAAATTGTTAGTAAAATTCTTAAACACAAAAATACATCCCCATTTCTTATTTCCGCTATCAACATTATTACCAAATGTAAATTATATATCTAAAAAATGATTTTTATATGTTGAAAATATGTGCATAAATAAAGTATATCACTAAAGCGTAACTACTGAAAGTTTTACGAATGGAAAATCTCACTATAATTAGATCGATGATATCTCAAACAGCAAAAAATTATGTTTTTTGTATTATAGCTTATTCGCGGAATTTATCAATTTAGAACTATTGACTTATACCATAATTTTTTTATCAAGGATTTGAAAGTAGTATTACATAATATTTCAAATCAGCCTTAATTTTAAACTTATTAACTACTTAAAATTATAGTATTTCTATTAAAAATTAAAAGTTAGTAGATTCCCACTGATTTTACTTTTTTTATAGGTATTATTTTAATTTCTAATAATATTGAAGTATAGTTTTCTAATTCCAAAATACTTTTTTTAACAAATACTTTTATAATTTAGATAAGATGACAATGCCAAAACCATTAACAATTTAGTACAAATGAAAATAATTCAACATGGAATCAAACTTCAATAAACTTACCAAATTTATCATAAATAGTAATCAGTTAAGAACATCTTATATATAGGAATGAGTTTTTTACTGATTAAAGGCCATGCGAAATATATGCCAAACCAAATATACATTTAATTTGTTTTTACAATGTCATTATTTTTAATACTTATCAATTTATTATTTAATAAAATTAACGCAAAAACACCAAGGCTAATCGATGGTGGATGTATTGTAATAGATGATGAATTGTATTATAATATATGGGTTTATTGAAATCTCAAACTTAGGTAGAAGAGAGACTAATAAATTGTTATTCAAGTTAAATTTAAGAAATGTATTCAAATTAAGTGGGAGTATAGCAGAATGTGAAGAAGTTAAAGTAAATAATACACCTAATCAAACTATCATGTCGTATGTATTTAATATTGGAAACAAAACATTAATAAGCTTCCATGATAATGCTAGTAAACAATGCTTTCATTTAATCACCTTGATACTGAAAAAAAGGAATGGCATAGCGAATCTTTTATTAACGGGCTTCATCGATTAAAGAATAAAACTAATCTATCGAAGTTGAATTTCTTCGAAGTTATATATTATTGTTATGTTTTAAAAGATGAAGTTAATTTAAATAAGTTATTTATATCTGATTATTTAGATGCTCATTATTATCAATTAACCCTCAATAATGATAATACTATAAAAAATACCGGATTTTTACTAATAGAGATTAAATCATTTAATATTGAAACTAAAGAGTTAAAGACGATATGGGGGTGTTTTTTTTGGCTTCATTCTTTTTTCCATCTTTTAAGCGCTATTTCAGCAAAGATTGTTAGTAAAATTCTTAAACATAAAAATACATCCCCATATATAAATCGAATGAGGATTATTACCAAAAATTATTATTTGTTAAAAACAACAAATTATATTATTTTGAATCTGGACCTATTGGGATACTTGATAAGACTGGTGCAAGAAATATTTTATATGAATTGGATTTAAATAGCAATATGATATACAAATATGATATCAAATATAAAGACAATAAGAGTATAAATATTATAAAAGGAAAGGAATCTATTTATAGTATTGTAAATGATTTTGATAATCAAGTTAATTTTTATAAAATTCAATTACAAATATTTCAATTTATACCATTAAATCATTCTACTAAACTCAGTCATATGGGATGCTTCGCTATTTATGATAAGTATCTAATAAATTTATTTAGATATGAAAACATTTATAAAATAAATTCGAATTTATCACTCGCTAGCAATTCTACTGATATCGATACTGATTCATTTATACCCCAAAGTATAAATAAAGTTCAAATGTCAAATTTGAGGAGATTTGGGAAAAGATGAATGGCATACCCCCATTGATCAATGGTAATATAGGCAACAAACTTAATTCTAAAGAGGTTGAAGATAACAGTAGCTACGGATTATTAATTAGAGGAACTATAAGAGGGGCAATTAGGTTCATAGTAACTGTACTAATTATAGTAATTATAGTAATTATTTTATACAAACGCAAATTAAATAAAAGGAAGTCACTAAGAACTATTATTAAGCCTGTTGTTATTAAACCCATCAATCCATTAGATCCTGACAATAGTTATTATAATACTGAAATTTTTAGTCATTCCCATGAAATTGAAGATGATGATGTTAGGCTACCAAGTAAATTACATGCTAACCATATAAGGAATATGAGTATGATAAGAGATCAAAAGAGATTATGGGCTAGATAAAATCAACAATTAAGTTATAATATTACCGTCTTTTTAACTATTTTGATTACTTTATTCAAAACATTTTTATATAATAAATTATGTTTTATTATTGATTTTTATTAGGAGTTGTATATTACAACAATTTAATTTTTTTAGCTATTTGTATAAAAGCTTTAATAAAAAGATCATTACTAAGATTTTATGAATTTAAAATATTAATAAGTTTTTTTAATATAAGTTTTGCGTTTTCGATATTTGCAATTTTATTCTAATAAACTGATTGAATGCATTTACATATTATAATAAAAAAACTAATTATAAAATCTATTTAGATATTACTTTAACTATCTTTATATCTGTTTCAAAGAATAAAAGGTTGTACTAAGCAAAATTAGTTATCATAGCTCTAAACACTGTTTTTTAAAAGCTATAAAGAATATAATATTGGTCTTGTAATATTATTTATAAAAACATTTAAAACTATGGTCTTTCAATTGATTAAAATTGCGTCTTTGCATTCATTAACCAAAAAAACAAGAGCATAGGGGGATGTATTTTTTGTTTAAAAGTTTATAAAAGTTAATATATGGGGGTGTTTTTTTTGGCTTCATCACTTTTTCCATCTTTTAAGCGCTATTTAAGTGGAAAAATTGATAGTAAAATTCTTAAACACAAAAATACATCCCCATATGGGCAGATATAAGAAACTATTTAAATCTCAAAAGTTTTTATATTATATACTTAAAGAAAATTATAAAACAAATAATAATTTAAATATTGATCTTAATTTTTTTACTGAGCATCATAGAAAAAATACAGTTGATAGACATTTTGGAAATTTTTATAATAGAAAAATAATTTTGAAGCATTAGGTAAAATAGAAGATATTAATTAATTTCAGAATTTAAGATTTTTATTTATAAACGTAATAATTTCAGAATTTAGTTGTTAGTAATAATAGAATAAATATAGCTTTTAAAAAGTATTAAAAAAATAAAAATAATATAAAGCATTAAAAAGTATTTATATTTTATTAAACATAATAATAAACTACGCTGTTACCCGGTATCTGATAAATTAAAAAAAGCGATATAATTCTAATTAAAGGTACAGGGTCTATAAAAAATTAAAAAATTAGCCCTAGTTTATCTCACAAAATAACAGAAAATTTAAAAGTTTCAATATTCAGTAAGTAAGTAGCTTACTAAATGATAGAAATCAATTATTAAATGTTGATATTACTTAAATTATTAATAACTAAGTTAATAAATAGCTAAAAAGCAAGTAATTGTAATAATAGCTTTTACCTATTATTATAACACTTGAATTACATAAAGATAGTTGGTTATAGTTTTAAGACTAACCACTCCCTCCCATGCAGCCATTTATTAACTTAGTTATATATCAATAATGTAATTATAACATTGAAACAATTTATTTATTTAATAGTAAATCTACAATATTAGTTATAAAACGGCCAATAATGAGTATTTTTTAATAAAGTTTTATAAAAACAAGCATTTATTTACATATTATAGCTTTAATTAATATCAATATATAAGTTATATTAGTAAAAGCCTTGTTAATCCAGGAACTTGTATTAAACTTAATAGAAATTCTGTTAACTTACAATATAGAATATTTAAATTGGATAAAAAAATGAAACCAGTTCGGACATCCCCAATATAAAAATCCAGAAGATGTCATTTTTAGGAAAATAAAAGATGAGCATAAAAAAATGCCAAAGAGGGCACAGGTGGTGAGTATGTTACTGATAAATCCGCTTCTGATAAAATAAATAAATAAAAGATAAAAAGAAAGATAAGAAAAAGGATTGAAAAAATAAGCCTGGAAAAAAGAAACCGACCCAAATTATGAAAAGTCTGGCTAAACCGATAATCCAGTTGAAAAAAAACTGGGAGTATTAGGTATCCTTATATGGGGATGTATTTTTCTGTTTAAGAATTTTACTAACAATCTTTCCACTCAAATAGCGCTTAAAAAATGAAAAAAAATAATGAAACCAAAAAAAACATCCCCATATATAAGAATACCTAATAGCTCTGATTTTGTGTACACAAAAATCAAAAGTACGACACCTGCAGGATTTGAACCTGCGCGGGGAAACCCCATGAGCTTTCTAGGCTCACGCCTTAACCGCTCGGCCAAAGTGTCTTACATATCGTAGTAGATTAATAAAAATATATATTTTTAAAGACCGCTCTTTTAGCTAGCGTGTTTACTTTCTACTTTTTTATTTTTTGAACTTTTTTATAATATGGATTTCTTTTGGTTTCATCACTTTTTCCATTTCTTAAGCGTTATTTGGGTGAAAAAATTATCAGTAAATTTTTAAACAATAAAATGCGTTCCCATATATTTTTTTAGAACAAAAGTATAATAGTAAACTTATATAAAATAAGTTGTAGGGTTTTTATTTTTAAAAGGTATGTAGTGTAAAAGCTATCGAGTAAAGAAAATCTCATTCAAATTGTCATATTTTTACGTTGATCGTTATTCAAAAGTTATTATAAAACTACGAATACTGTACTTTTTTATTGTGATTATTAATAATTTATTATTATTAAATGAATAAATGTAGTTTTTTTACGAATTCTTTGATTAAAAGGGCTTTAAATATAGTTGTATACGCTGTTGTCGATTAGAAATATAAAAATTTCTATGAAATTATTGAATTTACTGCTGTTACATTACCCTTAAGAGTAAACTAGATTATAGAAACTAAAATTAAGCATTTGAACACCTTTTTACCTGCCCTTTAAAATTCATAACGAACATTCTATTAAAAAGTAAATGTAAGATGTAATTAATTCATTGTTTAATAATAAAAAGGGATTTGTTTATAAATTACTTTACTTATTACTAAGTGAAGTTGAAAAGATCAAATTAAATCCTTAGTTAATACATTAAAGGAGTTAAATAATTAAAACAATGTATTAAAAACAATGTATTAAAAACAGAAGGATTACTTTGATATCCTTTATTTTTAATACCACTAACGCACCCTTTATTTTATATTGAATTAGAAGTTTCAAATGCAAACGATAGCAAAGTGTCAAAATTAGTTAGGCCACATTGGCGGAATTAAACTCTAAAAGATCAAGTCTGTTGCGCTGATCTAGTTATTAAAACCCAAGCTATTGCCATAATGAATATATATTTAAAAATAGCATATACAATATAAAAATCGACATATAGGTATAATTTTAAATAAACACGATACCAGTTAAAAAATTCGATTGCCTCATCTAACCGAAAAGAGGATACAACTTTTTCAACTTAAAATAGCAAAAATACTTTCTTTTATACACCCCTTCTTTTAACGTCAGATTCTGAATTTTAATTTAAGTATGATTACCAAATTAGTGGTTGTAGTTTAAAAGTTTCCGATAATCATACCACGCTATTAATTAATGTATTAAGTAAAGATTTAGTTCACTGTTAGCTAACTCAATACACCTTAAAACAACGTTGACTTCCATTCCAAGCATTATATTGAACGTTAACTTGATAAACTATTATATAAAAGCCAACGAAAAAAACTCATGGTATGAATATTTTATTTTAGAAACTTAATATGCTGTCACTACTGCATCAACCTATTATAGACTTATTATACGACTTAGACTATACTTTGTTATTTTTTATAATTATTATTTCATGGTTATCTTTTATTGTTTACAGTTTATATTTAAGCCCTTACAAACACATACCTGGACCTTTTATATCTAGAATTATCCCTTTATATGATCTTTATTTTATGATTAATGGCACTTTTCATATACATCTCTCCAACTTACATAATATCTATGGTCCTGTGGTAAGGATAAGTAAGCATTATCGTTATCGCTTTTAACCTGAAATTTATTAAAAGCTCACTTTAGGTTTAGATAAGATAAGCGTTAATGACGTTGATAGTTGGAAACAAATTCATAACAATTATAAATTTGAAAAAACCAATTTTTATAATCATATGCGCACTGTAGGATGGTCCATGATTTCAATTAAGGATCGTAAGCAACATTCATCAAGAAGAAGAACGGCTGCAAAAGCCTTTAGTGAAAATAATATTTTAAAATTGGAAGCTATTGTTATTGAATGTGGGGTCAATAAGTTAGTAAACAAGCTTAAAGAATTGAATGGGAATGCAGTGGATATGTCCAAAGAATTCATTTATTTAGCTTATGTAAAAAAATTATAGTCTATAATTTTTATTGATCTTAATAATATTTTTAATAGGATGTGATTGGAAAATTAGTGTTCAGTAAAGACTTCAATCTTTTAGGTGGTTCCTATCACACCATCCTAGATTGGATACGTAACTTAATGGTTTTTGTGGTTTTAAATGCGGTGGTACCACCAGTAAGGTTGTTTGGCAATCCCTATTATAAAAATTTGGCTATTGTAATATGTTTTATTTGATATTACTAGCAATTATTAATATTCTCTAGATGGCTAAAGATTCTATTTTACAACGCAAGCAGATGATTGAAAATGGGGAAGAGGTCCCCAACGACTTACTTAACTCTTTAATTTATGCTAAAGATCCAGTAACGGATGAACCTATTTCTATGGTAGACCTTATGGAGGAGTGCGCTGAATTACTGTAATAATGATAGAATAACCTAAAATTAAATATTAAATAATTTTTTATAGATTAGCAGGTAGTGACACGACTGGACATACTTTAACTTGGGCTTTGTATTTAATTCTCAAACACCCTGAAGTTAAAGTAAAATTAGAAAAGGAGATACGTCAAGTATTTCCCAGTACCAAAGATCCTTTAAGTTACAAAAAGATTGTTCAAGACTTACCTTATTTTCAAAAAGTCTTAAAGGAAATCTTACGTTACTATCCAGTAGGTTCCCACCCAATGTTAAGAAAAGTTCCCCATGCACTTACTTTAAATGGCTATTTTTTGCCTGAGGATACAGAACTTTTTACCAATTGCTATGCCATGCATCA
This sequence comes from Batkoa obscura, assembly GCA_030770535.1. Taxonomy (NCBI): domain Eukaryota; kingdom Fungi; phylum Entomophthoromycota; class Entomophthoromycetes; order Entomophthorales; family Batkoaceae; genus Batkoa; species Batkoa obscura. The sequence goes on along the minus strand of JASVEC010000025.1, from coordinate 445,101 downwards.
CTCGGAAAGCTATTGGGATCAGCCTGAAAAGTTCAATCCAGATCGTTTTGATGATCGTAAAAAGAATGACCTTAAAGCTTTCCTTCCTTTTTCCTCTGGTCCCCGATCTTGCATTGGACGCAATTTAGCTAACTTAGAGTTGTCCCTTACTTTAGTAGCTCTCTTTTTAAACTTTGATATCTTGCTTAAGGATAAAAATGTAATGCTTGAATCTATTGCTTACATTGTTTTACACCCAAAGGGTCATGCACCGCTCGATATCATCTTTCAGCAACGTTAAGTTATTTATTTTTTGATTTCTCTCATTTTTAAGTTCTCTCAATCTTTATTTTTCTAATTTTTATTTAGATTTGCTTTTATTTGTTGACCAAATAAACTAATTAGTTTTTAATACACAATAAGTAGCTATCAACGTTTTTTTATTATATTTAAAGCTTTGGTGTATTTTTTAAAATAATATATATCCTTTATACTACATATTTCTTTAATACACTTGCAGAAAAATTGAATAAGATTTTTAAGAAAATAGTCTTCTACCTTATGTTTGTCAGTTATAAATTTCACTCATAACAATTGTATTAATTATAGTAACTGAGCAGCACCTTTAACTATAAGTGCTAAAATATTAAAACGTAAAAACACTGTATAAACAACTTGACAAGTTTTTAATTCCAAAAGTTATTTATACAAAATATAAACGCAGGTAGATGCTAATAATGTTAAACATCTTTATTACTATTGATTCTAATTGTAAAAGTTTAAATTTAGTAAAATATATTGAAAACTAAGATTTATAGAGAGATATTGACAGTAGCATCATCACAAAAGAATAACTATAGTGTCATTCAAAGGATTACTATAATTGTACAACTGAATTACTTTATTTATTAGTTTTTTTAAACTAAAAGCAAAAATATCTAATTTTATTATAATATATTTGTGTCAAGCTTTAATTAAAATAAAAAGAATATTCGCCGATATTGAAAACAATTTTATTATGCAGCAATAAAAGTATTTGTAGACTATTACCATGGTTTTATAACTCCAACTTTATAAAGGTAAAAACTATATTTTAAAACATATTAACGCAATGTATTGGCTATAATAGTTAGTTTGTTTTGATTTCTTATTTCTTATTATTGGAGTTTAAGGATGTCAATTTAATTCAAACATTTCAAATTAAAGTTATTAAAATTTTATTCTAAATTACTTAAATAGCAAATTAAAACAATTCATAGCTAGACATCATAATATTTGTAAATAACTATTAATATAAAATAATGATATCAACAAAAAATAGTCATAAAGCTTAGTTTTAAAGCTTCACCCTATTTTCAACTGGAGCAAAAATACGCCCTACAAACTTAGCCAATAAAAATTCATTAGAGTCACAAAAAGGTTAATCAAAAAGCAGTAAAAATACAAAAAGCCACGAGTTTGTTAACTGCTTAAAAAAAGGAGAGAAAAAAAGAGTTAGCTAAATTGATAGTGCGAGGAGGAGAATTTTAGTTAAACTAAAAGTTGAAAAAAAGTGGAGTTGAAGAGAGAAGCGGGAAATTAAAAACAGTGTTAAATAAAAAGGAAGATCGGGTTGTATTGAGTTTTCCCACAGATATCTTTCTTGTTTTTTCAACCAAAACAATGTTGTTTACGAGTACCTAATAATAAATCTTCTTGGGTAGATGAAGGCCTTAAAATTTAATTTTTTTTTGAAATTTGGGCTTAGTTTAAAAAGCTGGGTTTTATAGCTTTGAAAATTGGGCTTTCATTAGAAGTTTGAAGATTTGATTTGAATTTAGTCAAGAACAAAAAAATGCTCTTGACTTTTAAATTTAAATGCTAATAGAACATAAAAAGTATTTACTCCGGTTGTTCGGTCTGATTTATGACTGATAAAGGATCGTTTATTTTAATTTTGCAATGGATCGAATTCCCTACTTTTTATTGTCCTTTAAAAGTTTATATGGTTTTAATAGTGTTGTTTTAATGAATTAATTTTTTTTTAAATATATCCATATTATAACATTGAGTAGCACAGATTTTATTTACAAAATTATATTACAAGATTAAAGTATAGACTAGATAATTCATCAGAGATAAGATGAACATGAGAAAATTATAAAAATAAGACTAGGCTTATTTTTCAGTAAAAGAGACCCAAAAGGGTTGATGACCTTTGGGGTGAAGGACAATATGGCAGGCGGGGGTCAAATCTTCCTTATTAACTAAAGTGATATTAAACTTATGAAACAAGTTAACCAAGGTAAGCATCATTTCCAAATTAGCTAAATTTCTTCCTACACAGCCACGTGGACCGGAAGAAAAGGGTAGATAAGCACTCAAATCATTCTCTTTAGGATTATTGAAACGTTCTGGATCAAACTTTTCGGGATCTTTCCAATAGTTTTCATTATGGTGGATAGCATAACAATTGGTGATAACCTCATAGTTCCCTGGGATATAGATATCTTTGATGGTAACCCCTTCCTTTGGTACACTGCGTAACATTGGATGGGAAGCTACTGGATAATAGCGCATACATTCCTTTAAGACCAATTGGAAGTATGGGAGATTCTTTTGGATTTCTTTATACTTGATCGTCTTTGTTTTATCTGGAAATTGAGCAGCGATTTCATTCTCCATCTTGATTCTAGCCTCACTGTTCTTTAATATCAAGTATAAACACCAAGTTAATGAATTTCCGGTAGTGTCACTTCCTCCCAATCTATCAATTATAAGTATTTTGATCTACTAGAATATAGAAAATAAAATTACAATAATTCAGCACATTCCTCCATAAGGTCTAACATGGGTATATGTTCATCCGTTACTGGATCTTTAGCATGAACTAAAGAGTTGAGTAAGTCAGTAGGGGCTTCTTCGCCGTTTTCAATCATCTGTCTACGTTGTAAAATAGCGTCTTTGGCCATCTAAAATTGAAGATTTAGTACAAGATCACAGACTTTTACATGACAAACTTACGTAAGCTAGCTTTCGATAGTATGGATTTCCAATCAATCTTACTGGTGGTAAAACTGCATTTAAGACCACAAAAATTAATAAGCTACGTATCCATATCAAGATATCATGGTTGTAACCATCCAATAAATTAAAGTCTTTACTGAACACTAATTTTCCAATCACATCCTATTAAATAGTGATTTTAATATTAATAGAAACAACTTTATTAAAATACTTACATAAGCCAAGTATAAGAATTCTTTAGACATATCTACAATTTTTCCGTTTGATTTTTTGAGTTTATTGACCAACTTACTGATCCCACTTTGAATCACGGTAGCTTCCAAATTTAATATATTGCTCTCACTAAATGCCTTAGCCACTGTTCTTCTCCTTCCAGCATGTTGATTACGATCTTTGATCGAGATCATTGACCAACCCACAGTGCGCATATGGTCATAGAAACTAGTTTTTGAAAACTTATAATTGTTATGGATCTGCTTCCATGCTTCTGGGTCATTAATACAAATGCGATCAAATCCTAAAGTAAAGTTAGCTATTTGTTAGATAGTTGATGGTAATGCATTTACCTAAACGTATTACCGGGCCATAGAGATGGTGTAAATCAGTAACATACACATGGAAATCACCACGGATCATGTAATATAAGTCAGTAAAGGGGTTCAGTTGACTGGCTAATGGTCCGGGTATATGCGCGCAAGGGGAGAAGTATAGATTATAGATGACTAAACAGAGCCATAAGGAAATAAAGAAGCAGAGATAATTCCAATAGGATAAACTTAAAAGTATAGATTTGAATTGAATCAAAGTAATCATGATATGTTACAAAAATAAAACTTTTGGATTCTATTTTTTGTATATTTATATGTATCTTTATTAATCATGATATCCTCCTTTTAAGTCTTGTTTATTTATTAGCACCAGATTAACTCAGCTAAGATATACCGGTTATTAATATTAATAATAGTTATCCAACCCTTGAGTTTTTAATTATTTATTAATGAGCTTCTCCCTTAAGTTAACCTGTAGTTATTTTTATCTTTTTTTGGGAAACTTGATCTATTTTAAGTTAATTTTTTAAATCTTTGATTACTTTTTTTTAATTTGTATATATTAACAGTGCTTATTTGTTTTGTTTTATTAATTAACCATTGTTATTAATTATGTTCAAATAACATAAATAGTTATCTATTATTTAACATTAAAACATTAAATGTTTCTAATATACATTTATTTCTCCCCCAAACCCGAGAAATAAACCTGATTTAATATAAAATAAAAAAAGGAAACTTTCATTTCTTTCTCGCTATTTTTCCCCTTTAATTAGCAAGTGGAGATTACCCCAATCAGTCCAAGTGAGCCAATCTATTATTTGGTTGTCAATAAAATCAAATTTTCAAATGCCTTATAAATATTTGAAATTTATTTTAGCTCCATCCAACTGAAAAAAAGTTGTTCCTTTTTTTTAACTCCTTTCAGTTAATTTTTATTCCTTCTTTCAGTACTTAGTTTGAGGATTGTTTTTTATTGTTTATTGATATATATGTTAGGTTTAATGCAATTAAAGTTACTATAAAGTATCGTTACTTTAATATGAAAATAGCTCTGCTCAATGATTTAATTTAGTTAAAATTCTCAGTAATAAGATATTCTTTAAAGAAACAATGGAATTTGATTCCATTTTACTGTCTAAATTTTTTTAATATTTTATTGTGAATTTTTTTTGTGTCTTTTGGACATAAATGAGTAAGTGTTTTTTGTATTATCGTAAGTGGTATGTTCAATAATCGGAAACTGTTTATTTTTCTATTTTTCTATTTTTCTATCTATCTATACGTTTTTAGTTTAAATTAATTTATTAAAATCTAATCAGTTATATTTGAGGCAAAACTATTAAATACCAGGCTAACTTTACAGGTTCAAAGCTTAGTTGGCTAAATGTCATCCTTTTATTGAGTGTTGATTTATATAATTGATCTCAGTATATCCCGACTTTTAATTAGGAACCCAATATTTTAAAAAGAATACTGTATTTATTTTACTGTAATTTAATCACTTTTATTAAGTTTAAAAAATTTGATAAATGCTGCTATTTTGATAATATTTTAGTGTAGTTTTACGTTTAAAAAATATTGAAAAAAACTATGATCATTTTTTACTTTTTATGTATGATGTATTATTTGAGCTCTGATATCTATTACTTTTTTAAAAAGCCCTTGAGAAAATTCCTGAGTGGCTTATTAACAATATAAGTTCTAATAATTGGTCCAAAGCAGACATAGACCAATTTTTGAAAGCTCCACGTCCTTATCTATTAACAAACATCCGTGCCATAGTCTTAGGAAATTATTGATCTAAGCGATCTTGTGTGCAAAAAAAATGCCATTAGAAATTTTGAGCTCTTCTAAAAATGATAGTTTTGTCTAGAATAAATAGTCCATAATACCAAAGAATAAATATTAATGGCAAGACTTGAGATAAAATTGATCAAAAATAATCAAATGGAACTAACTCTTTTTTATGGTAGCTGTTATAAAAAATTTATTAAACGAATAGCATTAAGGTAGTAAAATATCCCAATTATGAAATTTTGCATTATAAAGAGTTTATTTGATTTTAATAAATTTCAATAATATGGGGTGTATTTTTTGTTTAAGAATTTTACTAACAATCTCTCTGCTCAAATAGCGCTTAAAAATAGAAAAAGTGATAAAATAAAATAAAAACATCCCCATGTATTTGTTGATAATAATCTTTATTTAAAATAAACTATTCCAATTATAATTTAATGAGTTTAATACAAGTAATATTTTTAAAAAACCAATAGATATGCTTGCTTGATAAATAGTATTAAAAATACATATATGATAAATAAAAGCGAGGCTTTATCGAAAATAAACTAATAATAAAAAAACAGTTTTATTATTTTTTATTTTTTATTTTATTTCTTACTAATAAACATAGACTTAGCTTTGCCCAACGGTATTTATCTTTTACATTGCTACTATGACCTTTTTACCCATTAGTTAATTATTTCAAATAAAACTATTGATGTGGACATACGTTCTTAAACAAGTTTTTCAAATCAATTTTGCATCCCATAAACAATTTTTTAACTTATGTTAAATCATACCAATTTTTCTTTTTGATCTAAGGCTTCTTGTCTATTAATACCATTTATTATTTACTATTACCATTAATGTGGTAAAAATAATTATTGCAAAAAGATTATAACTTGTTTTAACCTATACGATTAAAAGGTCAACCTTAAGGTTTTTAAAAAATAATAACCGGGTTTTCAGTTTATTAATTTCGTTACCTTATTAAAATTATAAACTAATCTTGCTTACACATTTGATAGTTTACACTTACAGCTATGTATACATATAATTATTTATTATTTCATAAAAATTGGTTAAAACGATAGCGATATTTGAGGATGTTTTTTTTGGTTTCATTACTTTTTCCATTTTTTAAGCACTATTTGAGCAGAAAGATTGTTAGTAAAATTCTTAAACAAAGAAATACATCCCCATCTAGTGAGTTTTATATTATTAATATTGAAGGAAAGCTCCATTTAACATTTATAAGGTAAAAAATTTTAATTTAAGCTTTAGTTTTAGTTTACTTGCTACTGTTGCAGCTCTTTTGCGACTTCTTTAGCAGAAGTTTTTACAATTAACTTATTTATACAGTCAACATTTTAAACGCTGGTTTTATTTTTTACTCAACTTTCAACTTTTTCTTCCCTCAAATGAGCAAACAATTAGGTCGCAAAAGAGTCGTAAGAGCAATATCCTTTAAATTTCTCTTACTATTTTTATTCTTAGTAGTAAATCCAAAATTGTAGTCTAGAGTAAACTTGGATTTTTATCAAACCCAATAGTATAGGGAATAAACTATGTTTTTTGGTATAAGAAACAATAACAAAGTTGAACTTCATTGGCTTTGATATTGGAAGCTCTGTTCTCTTTATCTTTGTGACAAGTCTAAGATAATAAAATGCTATAAATATTACTAAAATTTATTAATTTATATTGAGTAACCAAAAAACCAGATCCTATTACTAAATAAAGTAGTTACAAATTATTTTTATTTAAACCAAAAGTAAAAAGAACATATTAAAAAGTATAAAAACTATAGGAAGACGACATTTAAATATTTTAAAAAAATACTTTTTTATTCAAAGATGATTAACGAAAATGAAATTACATATTTATGCAGTACAACAGCTTTTTTTAGTTTTGTAGCCAATATCCTATTAATTTATTTAACTACACGAATCCGTCCATTTAGTCGAGATCTTCAATTAATTATCACTATTGCAGTTATTGAGCTAATGTCCCCGCTTATCTCACTTGTAGATCCTATATTGACAACAGTTCGAGGCGATGATTCTGTAAATGACCCAACCTTATGCCAATTTTTCGGTTTCTTTACTGTGTTATTAGTGCACTCCCAAATCATAGTCTCAACTTTTTTGGCGATGGAAAGAGTTAATAAGATGTTCAAGTGGAATTATTCAGTAAAGTGGTTTATACCTAGTATGGTATCACTTCTTTTGAATTTTATATTATTGATTATTTTATGCATTAAGAATGAGTTAATGTCTCAAGTAGCTAAATTAGTATGTTTGGTTTATCCTAGCCAATCTTTGTTATCACAGATCACTTTTTATCACTTTTTAATATCTTGTGTTATTCATTTGACAATCATTATTTACTGCTACAGTAAGCTAGCGATGATGACAAATAAAATACCAGCTTTTATTAATTTGGATCCAACCGGACGAAATGATAAAAATGCAGGATTTAAAACTCCATGGAATAGAAGAAGTGTCTCATTAAAAGTATATTTGGTTTTGGCATTATACTCAATCAACATGTTTTTTGGTAATGTTATGTATCTCATTGATACTATTTTAGTTGCATATTATAGCGATAACACCAAGTCACAGCAATTTGCTATTGGAACAACCGGCTCGGTGCTCTTTACCTTTGGGTTTTTCTTTAATTCAGTATTGGTTATGACTAGTCATACAGGGGTCAACCACCAACTTAAGTTATTAATTAAGAGTGTAAAAGATAAATTTAAACGAAATTCGTGAAGTGGAGAGTAAGAGCTCAAGATGAACGCCTATTTTCATCTGTTCCTTTTTTTGAATAAATTGAAAATATATTATTAAAGTCATAGATGCTGGTTTATTGCTTTAAAATATGTATCTCATCAGGCAGCTAACACACTAGAGAATTCAAGCGTGGGAAAAACGCAAAGCCCAATTAAAAATTAAATCTGCTTAAAAATAAAATGTATAAACCGAGATTTGATAAAACTATCACATAAGGTAAAGAAGAACACCAAACTTTTTTCAGTCTTTCATGTTCATTTGGTGCAAATGATTATAAAAAAGTCAACTGTGAGTTTAACTCTAAAAAACTCAAAAAGACAAAGTCAACAAACAAAAAATTTAAAAATATTATATGATACAACAAGTTTTCATATATATAAGCATAAGAACATAAACATTTATGTAACAAGTAACAATGTATAAAATTGAGATTACTTTAAAAAGAAAAGTGAACTAGTATAGATATTATTGTAATTATTCTAATGAAAATATTATATTATATTATAAAATACAGATTAAAATAAAATAAATGACAATGATAAAATAGATACTTTGAAATAATACAAATAATGTAAACATTAGCTAAAAATTAAAACTAAATAGATTTTATTGTAAAAAATAGAAAAGAATATCCAATCCTTTTCAATCTTTAACACTCGTTTAATAATTATATTCTTCTTCTTCTTCACTATAATCATCGCGATATTCTTTCTTTGGCTTATCTTTCTTTGGCTTATCATGCTTTGGTTTATCATGCTTTGGTTTATCATGCTTTTTATCCTCGTATTCACCAGTTGGAGTAGGCTTTTTATCCTTGTAGTCACCAGTTGGAGTAGGCTTTTTATCCTTGTAGTCGCCAGTTGGAACAGGCTTTTTATCTTTATAGTCACCAGTTGGAACAGGCTTTTTATCCTTGTAGTCACCAGTTGGAACAGGCTTTTTGTCTTTGTATTCACCGGTTGGAATAGGTTTAGGACAAGCTGATACCACCTTTGTTTTATAAACAACTTTAGTTACTGTTTTAGCATTACATGGTTTTGATGGTTTATGTTGTTGATATGGGTCATTATTATCCTCATAATTGTAATCATTACGAGCAGAGACAGCAGAGACAGCAAGAACAAGGGCAATTAAACTAAAGTATTTCATTTCAAATGAATATTAATTATTATCAAAATAAAATTTATCGAATTTTAATTATTTTGGAATTTATTTATACTTTATTTATACTATTTTTCAAAAAAGTAATATTATTTATTTATAGAACTTTATTAATTTATTTGTTATCACATTTACCTTTTTAATTATTTTATTATCGCATTTACTTTATTTAAATTAATTTTCTATTTTGATTAAATTATTTATTCTGCACGATTATATTGTTCTATTTCAATCTAATTCAACTAATATATTTTCATACTTACCTGTTAAATATTTTTATTAAGTACTTTTTGTATTCAATTTCAATATATTTGTTTTATATTTGTTTTATATTGTTATATTCATGTTAAATAACTAGCACGCTATTGTCAATGGGAAAATCCTGATTTTTGATTATTTAGCTATCCTTGTCAATAAATTGTTTTTATAAGTTCAATCAAACTTATATTTTAATTTGATTAAATGTCTATCAGCTTACTTAAAAAATATATACTATTATACATCAAGATATACAGCTTAATTAAAAATGTATTAAAATATGGACCAATTAATGCTTTTAAGTATAAACACCAGGCTAAAAACAAAATATTTTATTTTCATACCATAGATATATAGCACTGTTTATACACTGTATGGCAGTACACTATAGCTATATTTTTGGTGTTATTTAAGAAACAAATTATTATAAATTCAAAATACAAAACTTCAGTTTCTATTTATATTCAAGATTAATTGGCTAATTGATTAAAAAAAAGGTACAAATATATTGAAATTGAATACAAAAAGTACTTAATAAAAATATTTAACAGGTAAGTATGAAAATATATTAGTTGAATTAGATTGAAATAGAACAATATAATCGTGCAGAATAAATAATTTAATCAAAATAGAAAATTAATTTAAATAAAGTAAATGCGATAATAAAATAATTAAAAAGGTAAATGTGATAACAAATAAATTAATAAAGTTCTATAAATAAATAATATTACTTTTTTGAAAAATAGTATAAATAAAGTATAAATAAATTCCAAAATAATTAAAATTCGATAAATTTTATTTTGATAATAATTAATATTCATTTGAAATGAAATACTTTAGTTTAATTGCCCTTGTTCTTGCTGTCTCTGCTGTCTCTGCTCGTAATGATTACAATTATGAGGATAATAATGACCCATATCAACAACATAAACCATCAAAACCATGTAATGCTAAAACAGTAACTAAAGTTGTTTATAAAACAAAGGTGGTATCAGCTTGTCCTAAACCTATTCCAACCGGTGAATACAAAGACAAAAAGCCTGTTCCAACTGGTGACTACAAGGATAAAAAGCCTGTTCCAACTGGTGACTATAAAGATAAAAAGCCTGTTCCAACTGGCGACTACAAGGATAAAAAGCCTACTCCAACTGGTGACTACAAGGATAAAAAGCCTACTCCAACTGGTGAATACGAGGATAAAAAGCATGATAAACCAAAGCATGATAAACCAAAGCATGATAAGCCAAAGAAAGATAAGCCAAAGAAAGAATATCGCGATGATTATAGTGAAGAAGAAGAAGAATATAATTATTAAACGAGTGTTAAAGATTGAAAAGGATTGGATATTCTTTTCTATTTTTTACAATAAAATCTATTTAGTTTTAATTTTTAGCTAATGTTTACATTATTTGTATTATTTCAAAGTATCTATTTTATCATTGTCATTTATTTTATTTTAATCTGTATTTTATAATATAATATAATATTTTCATTAGAATAATTACAATAATATCTATACTAGTTCACTTTTCTTTTTAAAGTAATCTCAATTTTATACATTGTTACTTGTTACATAAATGTTTATGTTCTTATGCTTATATATATGAAAACTTGTTGTATCATATAATATTTTTAAATTTTTTGTTTGTTGACTTTGTCTTTTTGAGTTTTTTAGAGTTAAACTCACAGTTGACCTTTTGGATTATTATTACATTTGAAGAAGAACATCAGTTACCATAGAAAAGATGAAAATTTTCACTTGAATTGCTTTATTGTAAACTGATAGTTTTTTTGAAAGAGGTGATTTGAATTATAGTAAATGGGGATGTATTTTTTTGTTTAAGAATTATACTAACAATCTCCCCGCTCAAATAGCGCTTAAAAAGTGGAAAAAATAATGAAACCAAAAAAGACGCCCCCAAATAGCCTTTTTTTCATTTAATGCCAATTTAATAACATGAACATTATATAAAATTTTAGCTGATCTACGTTTAATAAAGCGCGTAACTTATTCTCGTTCATAGCAAATTAATTCATTCTTTATATTACAAAAAATATCGATGGGAATGCTTTATTTTAAGTACTAGGTAGAAAGTTATTAATGTAAACCTCTTTAATAGAAAACTAACTAATATCTTATCTCAACCTATTGATCTTTTAGATCTAAGTGATTTCTATACTTTAAATTAATCCGATTGGGTAGAAGGAAACTAATAGGCAGGTGCTTAGCTTTTCACTACAAAAAAACTCCTATATTAAATAGCATTTAACAATAAAAAAGAGGACTAAGTAGATTAGAAAAGTAGCTACAATAAACTGTTGATAAGGTTAGTTTAGGACAGCTTAAGGTTGGGTTAGGGTTTGAGTTTTTATTTTATCAAAATTCATTAACGATTTATTCCATAAAAATGAATACTTCATAAAATAAAACAGCCACCTGTCTATTCGTTACCCCTTCCTATCTAAATAATGTATAAATAGTTGAAAAGATGTAACTTTCTTTTTTAATATTTGCAATTATTCTAGTGAATTGGGTTATTCGACATGTATATTAGTTGAGGACTTTTTTAAGTTATTTGTAATAAATTATCAAACATTATCTTAACATTGTATTTTTATAAATGTAATATTAATCTAATATATTGTACATAATCTATTGAAATTTTATAATTTAAGTTATATGCGTTTTCTAAATATAAAACCACAATAGCTTCAAATCGCAAAATACCCTTCAAATTCAATGAAATTCGAAATTGATTAAAAATGTAAGTAGCATTTATTAACCAGAAAATAAGGAAAAATGTTATTTACTAGCATATATGCTATATAAAATATAAAAATGGATATGAAAATTTAATCAACTTATACTAGATAAACTCCTCTACCAAACATACAACATATTAATGTATATGAATTGGCCATATGCAATTAATTCATAACCACAAGGCAATGAAGTGTAAAATGTTAATATATGAAATTAAAATCAATAAATAACCATGTTATAAAAAGATAAAACTATAGTATAAATAGTCCAAACTAAACTACAATATTAGTTGAAATTCATCAAAACATTATCTTGATAATAACAGTAATCGCTACTCATTTTAAATGAAGCACTTTAATATAATTGCTCTCCTCCTTTCTGTTTCCATTGTTTCTGGACATAATGATTATAATGATGGTAAAGATCCACATAAACAAGAAAAACCATGTGATAGTAAAACAATAATTAAAGCTGCTTGTGTAACGAAAACTGTATCTGCTTGTCCTAACCCTATACCAACTGATCCATCTAAGAACTTAAAGGCTTTACCATACAAACGTCCAAAGGATGTGATTTATAGAAAACGTGAAAATAAGTCAAGCAAAAATGGAATTGGAGATGAAGGTGGTAAACGATAACAAACTCAAAATTCACCTAAAAGAAAGAATACAAAACATAAGCCAAAACACCAACCAAAAGAAAATCCAACTAGTCCACCAACAGATAAAGAGCTAATACCAAAACCAATCATTGTTTATGAACGTCAACATAATAATAGGAAAAATAAATCTCATAAGGAATTAAGATATAAACCTATTGATAGAAGACCAAGAAAGCAACATAATGAAGAAGAACAATTATTGTTGAATTTATAAAGTCTTATATAATATTTTTTAAATACCAAATTATTTTAGAATCTATTATTATCAAAGTATTTATTATTTAGTCTTACAAAAGTTCTAATAATTCGTAAAAGCTATTAACATAGAGTATAGTTCAAAAATTATTACAACTGGTAACTCATATAAATAATGCGATATACACTCCATTGTAATAAAATTTTATTTTTAGTATAAAAAGTTATTGTATATAAAAAGTATTTGATAAAAAAAATAGAAAAATCATTTTAAGAACTTAACATAAGGGACGTTTTTTTTGGTGTTATCACTTATCCATTTTCTGAATACTATTAAGCGGAAAAATGGTAATAAATTCTTTAAACAAAAAGTGACATGCACATAGTATAATATAAAAAAACTAAAATATTGATTTCAGTAGTAAGAAATATATATGTATTTGTTTGATAAATCGACACCTGCAGGATTTGAACCTGCGCGGGGAAACCCCATGAGCTTTCTAGGCTCACGCCTTAACCGCTCGGCCAAAGTGTCTTATTATATGTACCCACTATTAGGTAACTATATTTAATCATATAATATCAACCAACGCAATTACTAATGGTTTAGTTTTAAATTGGATTTTATTTTTATTGATAGTTTACTTTGATTTAGTAGCCTTTTATCGTTGTTTCTATAATCCAGATACATATGGGGATGTATTTTTTGTTTAAGAGTTTTACTAACAATCTTTTCGCTCAAATAACGCTTAGAAAGGGAAAAAATAATGAAACCAAAAAAAACATTCTCATATTTTATTCTAACTTACGTTGATACTTTAAGTAATTTATACCAACATCTTTAGAATAATAATATATTATTGGGGACAATATTAATTTTATTAAGTTGCCTTGATGTTTTCTTACAAACGATGTGAAATATACTAAGATTTTAAAGGTACTGTAAATAGAGCGAAATTTAAAAAATCCATCAAGTTTTACTATTAGACTACATTAATAATAATTCTAATATCTTATTAAACAAAGTATTATTTAGGAGTGTTTTTTTTAGCTTCACTTTTTCCATCTTTTAAGCGCTATTTGAGTGGAAAAATTGTTAGTAAAGTAAACATAAAAATACATCCTCATTTATAGCAAGATATTTATTAAAATTTAGCATTTTATTTCTACTATTCATGGATACAAAGAATTTAAAATATGTAACTTACAAAAAATAAAATCAAAGTAATGAATTATAAATTCAAAAATATAATTAATTTCATTAACAATTAAGAAGTTTAATAACAATAGAAAGTAAAATTCAAGAGGGAACTGATGGATTATATCTAATAATCAAACTCATCTACATTATCGGTCAACTTTATATATTGGTTATTACCTTGATTATAGTCCTCGTTACCTTGGTTGTAATCATTACCGTTTTGACTATAGCCCTCTTCATTTGAATTATAATCCCCATACTCCGGGTTAATTTCCGGAATAGTAACTTCACTTTCATAAGGTAAGATATGCATTGTTTCAGTAGGGCAAATAGAGATAGTAGAAGTTGAATAAGTTTCTACAACGGTAGTTTGAGTCACGGTAGTAGGCGGAGTTTGACTACAAGTTGGTGTATTTCCTGATGTTACAGTTACGGTTACAGTACTTGGTGAAGGTTTGCTTCCGCCAACTGTCTTGGTCACCCATTTAGTTTTTGTTTTACATTTATCTTTAGGTTTACCATGGGCCATGACGAGGCTTAGTCCTGCTATTGCTAATATCAATTGATTTAATTTCATCCCGGATGAGTTTTTATATCGATTTGTTTAAAGTTAATGTTGAAAGGCTCATTAGTTGTCTTTTTATACTTAATTGAAGCGTTGGTTAACTTATGGATTTATTTAGTAATAGCACAGATAGTTTTAATTTATTAATCAATTGAAGAATTTTTTCTTGTGGATACAATTATTGAATGTTCTATAATTTTATTACGTTAAATTTATTTGAGATAAATCAATTTTACATAAATCGTAATTGTATTAAGTTGAAGTAATTATCAAATTATGTAGATCAACTTTTTTAATTTGTTTTTATTGAATTTTCTAATAAATCGTTTATACATAAAGAAGTTTATTAATTATCAGTTTATCTATAATTTATCAATACTAATTAATTTATGTAGTTAAAAATAATAATCAAATATATTCAATCGTAATAAGTTTAAGGCAATGGAAATATTAAATGTAAAAGATTAAAAGTGAATAAAGAAATTAGATACATATTAGATAAAATAATGTTTTTATTAAAGCTCAAACCATTGTTTCATTAAAAAAATCTAATACAAAATGATGACTAACGACACCTGCAGGATTTGAACCTGCGCGGGGAAACCCCATGAGCTTTCTAGGCTCACGCCTTAACCGCTCGGCCAAAGTGTCCTTTGTATAAGAACGTTAGTTAATTTTATTTAAATTATTTGTTACAAATAATGTTTGATAAATTTAATATTATCTCTCTGTCAAAGCTTGATAATTCTCCCAGTTTATATTATAGTTTATATATACGATATTATAGTGCTATTATCTTTTAGAATTAGTATATATATATATATGTTACTTTTGAAGTATTTATCCAGACTGTATTTCGTTGAAAGCTTGTTTTAGAGCAAACTCAAACTTTTTTATAACATTGATACTTGTTTAATCAATAGTATTATATTAAACTATTCCAAAATACAAAAACCTTTAAAAAAATAAACTGTAATATTTATATTAAAGTTTTGTTTTATAATACATTAGTGTAATAATAGTCTTATTAATTAAACTATTAGACTTTAATCATAAGCACATTTGTAAAAATAGCAGGAACATTTGAAATTAAAAATTATTAGATTATTGTTTCTTTGTTCTCATTGATGATTTTATAAATACAGTGTCGATGGAATTATGCGATCTATTTTATAAATAATAACTCAATATTATCCAATTTATTAAAATTTTATACATTACTAAAATATACAAAAATGGTTGTATTTACCATATAAATCCGTAGAAATTCCTTAAACATTAAGTTGAAAAATATATAAATAGAACACATCAGTAATATTTTGAAAATTAATTTTAATATCTAAATACATTAAAAAGTATATTCATTTGACATGAAATACCAAAATCTAATTCCTTTATTACTCGCTTTGACTAGTGTAAGTGCCCATAATAAGCCAAAAGAGTGCAAAAAAACGGTTACAAAAACTAAGACCGTTACTTCAGATGATTATGGATATGGAGACGATTATGGGTATGGTGGAGATTACGGGTATGGAGAACCGGTAACTGTAACTATAACTGAAACCCCAGCTCAAGATGCTATTTGTACAGGGGGTTACGGAAGTGAAGGAAACGGAAACTATGGAGGAAACGGAAATGTTATTACTGTTACGCAAACCAGTATAAAACAAGTAGTTCGTACTGAAACGGCTTCTTATTGTACTGGAACTGAAAGCAAACCAAGTGTTACTACTCCGAGTACTCCATATACTGAGCCACAAACTCCACCTGGTGAAACAACCCCCCCTCAAACTGATATTACCACTAAGCCTAAGCCAACGATTGTAACTGAAAGCCAACCATCGGTATCAAAAACTACAACAAGTAATGATTCAAAACACTCAACCAATCCTCCACCAGAATATACTGATGGATATGATACTAATCCACCTGCTGAGTCAAGTACTCCAGCTGACGAATATTATATTCCACCTGAAGAATCTTATAACCCACCTGAAGAATCTTATAATCCACCTGAAGAATCTTATAATCCACCTGAAGAATCTTATAATCCACCTGAAGAATCTTATAATCCACCTGAAGAATCTTATAATCCACCTGAAGAATCTAATACTACACCTACTAAGTCCAATACCCCACCTGCAAAAAGTTCCACTCCGCCATCAGGATCTACTGAGGTATACGATTCAAAGGTCCCAAACACCCAAACAACTGTCAGCGAAAATTTACCAACTAGTTCCACCACCTCATCATGCTCAACTTCTACCAGCAGTAATTCTCCAAATAGCTCTAGCACTTCATGTTCAACAACCCCTAGCGGAAACGTACCAACTAGTTCTAGCACTTCTTGCACAACTACTCCTAGTGGAAATGTACCAACTAGTTCTAGCACTTCTTGCACAACCACCCCTAGTGGGAACTTGTCAATTAGCTCTAGCACCACTCCATGCTCAACTCTAACCGCTACCGTTATCACTGGTATGCCATCTTCCAATTTACCTATTAACTCCTCTTCATCATGTACTACAAAAACCACTGGTACTAACACTAATATTCCAAGTTCGTTACCTTCCGAAAGTACTCAGCCTGAATACCGTAAAAATAACCAAGGTAGCAAAGCGTATGACCCAGCTTGGATTAAGAATTATCTTAAAGCTGCCTTCCTCAATTGATGATTTAGTTATTTAATATATAAAAATAAAGCATTGGTCTTTATATTCTTTTTATTTTTTTTAAATTTGTCATACTAATCTAGTAGTTTATAACTTAGCGTATGGCTGAGTAATGGTAAAAAAATACTAAATGCTTTAAAATAAGATAGTACTTGAATTGATAATATAAAATGAAGCTTTAGTTACTTGATTATAGTAGCCTTAGTACATCTATACCCACTAATACCATCTATTATTTAAAAAAAACATGGAGGTATTACGCCTTTAAATGCTTTGCTACTAATGAAAATCAAGCATTAATCTGAGAAAGGAGAATTTAATCTAAAGTATTTAATTTGAAACTACTGTCTTTAGCCTTAATTAATATTTTCGGGGCTTTTTATTATTCATTGTTCTTTAAAGCATATACAGCTTATTAGGCGCGGTTAATCATTGTAATTGAAGTACATCATATCTTTTAGACATCACTTCTAAAGTACAATTTAACCTAAGTGAAAACAAGACCATATCGAGTAAAGCTAAAACCACCATTGGTAATAAATAAAATTTCATACTAATGGTTTTTAAATGCATAGAACCAAAGCCCCTATTGCAATACCCGAGACAACCCCTATACTTTTTGACTTATCCATGCCTCTAAAATCATCAATAGGACGAGACTTAAATGTAAAGAGGTTAAATGTGCTCTTTTCTCTGAAAACATTTCTAAAAAAAGTACTGTTAGATTTACAGCTTCAATAAACTCTCATTATTTTATAAACAATAAGTTTTTGGATAAAAACTATTAAGTCTGAATAATATTCAACTATAAATGGGGATGTATTTTTTTGTTTAAGAATTTTACTAACAATCTTTCCATTCAAATAGGGTTTAAAAAAAATGGAAAAAGCGATGAAACCAAAAAAAAACATCCTAAATATTTACAAAAATAATTATTTTAATTTTAAAAGCCCAATACAAACCTTAACACTGAAAGTTTAATTGCTTGTCTTAGAGACATGGTTATACTGCATAGGATAAAAACTTAAAAATAAATTCAATAATTAGATACAATCAAAATATAAAGAGCTTTTGTTTTAAATGGCAAGGGAAACACCAAAAAGTGTTTCCTTCCTCACGGGGAATCGAACCCCGGCCGTTCCGGTGAAAGCGGAAAATCCTAACCACTGGACCATGAAGAACTCGTTACTGTTTAAGTCATAAACAATAATATTTAACCTTTTGTTAGCACTATTAACTTTTGGTTTTCAAGTCTAATTGATTTCTTAAAGTATCTACAGATTAATTTGAATTTTGATGCTTTTCGACCTTTGCTTTTTACTTAAAACATAGCTTTTTTTTTAAAATTTTAATTGTTTTTCAATAGACATTTGGGAAAGGTTATTTAATCAAGTGTAGTCAGATAAATTATTAAGATCTAAAGTTTATAATGCTTTATTACTCTTTAATTTATATTTATTTCTATCGATAATGTTGATTTTCAGGCCATTTTATGGCAGCAGCTCTTATGACCTTTTTAACAGCATATTTAAGAAAAAAATTACACTAAAGTTCGAGTAAAATATAAGAATTAGGTATTAAAAATCTTATTATGAGAGTAATTTATTATAAAAACTACCGCTAAAAAAGTCGCAAAAAAGTTGCAACAGTTGTAAGTCAAACAAGTTTCTCATTTTTATGTAAGTTTTAGATAATTAAATGATGAATTAATCTTAATTAAAAAATTACAGTTGTTATTTATTCTAAACCTTCAAAAAGAATTTAGTTGTAAATGTTTAATTTTTTATAACTAAGAATTCTTTTGATATAAAATAAATCAACATTAAATAATAAAAATCGTCTACTTCAAGACTAGAATTAATGAGTTTACTTTTTCACTAGACCATTACTACGATACAAAGGGATTTATATGCTTAAAAAACACTTCATTAAAAATATGTTTTATAAAAATACTACATTTAAACAAATAAAATTATTAAAATAATTACAAGAATAAAAAGGGGCAGTTAAAAATCAAAGAAATTAATCGATACCACTTTATGCTTTTTCATTAAAATATTCATTTTAAAATGGTTTCATTTTAATACTTTTAGCCGCTTATTAAAAAATAATCGAGTATGGTGCTTTTTAAAAAGCTTTACACTGCTCCTAGCAGTTTTACTATAAATAACAAAAAATACATTTGTCTTTCAAGCTAAAAAGTAATTAAATAAAGATGAAGGCTTGCTTTTCAAAGATCATGTAAGCCTTTTGGTAAAAGAAGATCTCTAAACAAGCTAAAAATAACTTTGATACAGCTAAGGTTGGATTTTAAAAATAGTAAAGGGAGGAAAATATTGATAAAAGAAGGTATAAAAAAGCAGGATCGGAATTAAAAACTAATACATAAAAATCGAACTATGAAATTCACATCTATTTTTCTTTTGACTTTAGTCGCTTTGGGTTATGCTGGTGCTGATACCCAAGCTACCAGTAGCATCCCTCCTGCTGGGGAAGAAGTAACTCCAACTTTAGATACTAGCGCAAAAAATGGTGTTCAAGGAAGAACATTGGGTTTAGTTGTTCCTATCTTAAGTTCAGTATTTGGAGCTTTGTTCGGTGGAAGCAGTGGAGGAAGTTATAGTGGAGGTAGCGGTGGAAGTTATAGTGGAGGTAGCGGTGGCAGTGGAGGCTACTATGGGGGTGGAGGTTATTACGGTGGCTACCCCTATTATAGCGGAGGTTACTATGGTGGTAATGGAGGCTATTACGGTGGTAGTAGTGGCTATTATGGAGGTTATCCTTATTATAGTGGCATTGTTGGATCGAATGGTCCTAACCAATATTACGGAACTGTTAATAACTATTATACCATCTATTCTCCAAATATTAAATACATTAATAATGGAGATGGCACCTATACTCTTTACATTTTTAATATTAGCGGAGTTCAAGGCTCATCTGTCATTCAACTTACTTGCCCATCTAATACATTCAAAATTAGCAAATCTAATAGCGGTTATCTCTGCCAAGTTTCTCAAGGTGCCTCCTGCTACGTCAAATACTCATAAGAATAAATTATTGCTATATCTCAATTTTATTTTAACTATAAGGCTAGATTATCACTTTTTTCGATTTAAACTATTTAGTATAAATAGCATGAATATTTCATATTAACATATTAAACCACTTAAGCACAGTATAGAATACAATAACAACGATCAGTCATTTAATTTCTGACCTTCAAATCTAATATCAAATTTAATTAAATTAACCAGAATAAAGCACTTAGATATTATATATTTTCGTAGCTTTAGTACCTAGAATATTTATAAATTTTCAATATAGATAGCTTGAAACAATGTTACAATATTATGAATTTTTGTCATGTAAAGACAATAGTTTATTTATTTTAAAGCAATTTTATACTATGAAAATACTGACCAAAAACTTAAACAAACTAAAGGACTACTCTATGAAATGGATACTCTATTTAAAAATTATGAATTAAAAATAACAGTATTAGCTACTACTATATTGGACAAAACATAATGAGAATCATTATTGATATCTCTAATTCACTTCGATTTAAAGCACACTACTTTAGCGATATTACTTAATACTTGATGAATTTTGAAATTATTTTATTACTGAAATATTCTTTAATATGGGGATGTATTTTTTTGTTTAAGAATTACTAACAATCTTTCTGCTCAAATAGTGCTTAAAAAATGGAAAAAATAATGAAACCAAAAAAAACACCCCCATATACAATCTCAAACATTATTAGTATAAAACATCTATAGTTTAACATGAAGTGATAGCTAAAAGGCATAACA
The DNA here is from genome assembly GCA_030770535.1 of Batkoa obscura. Classification (NCBI taxonomy): domain Eukaryota; kingdom Fungi; phylum Entomophthoromycota; class Entomophthoromycetes; order Entomophthorales; family Batkoaceae; genus Batkoa; species Batkoa obscura. Next base: position 423,696 of record JASVEC010000025.1, on the reverse strand, counting down.
AGAAGGGTATTTTTGTAATACAGTATTTTTGTAGTACAGTATTTTTTAATTTAATTTTTATTTAAAACAGTTAGCCATAAGCCAAAAAAGGGAATATCTTAAATTCGAACTTGAAACTAAAACTAATTATTTTTTTAAAATAAAATTTGCTACTAATGATATAAACTATTATGTAAACTTAAAGGAGTAAAAAAATGTTCATTTTTATAGCTTCAAATACTATGCCATTACACAACCTAAATTAAAAAATTGATATCTTATTGATAATTACCACATAGCATACCAAACCCGATCATCAAATGAGACTTTATTTTTAACATTAAGAATCCTTAATAGTCCGGCTGAAACTATAAAAAAAGCATAGCAAGCCTAACTTTAGAGAAAAGGCTTTACTTTAATAAAAAAAGAGACAGCTATATAAACCGCCCAATTTAATAACATTTCTGTATTATTTGAAATACATTAACAATGAAATTTACACCAATTTTTTTACTTTTAACTGCTTTGGTTTACTGTGAAGACCAGCAAGCACCTAGCTTACCTTCAGAAAATCAAGCTCCCAATTTATCCTCTAAGAATCAAGCGCCTAGTTTATCTTCTCAAAACCAAGTTCCTAATTCTGAAGCTACTCCAATAGCGGAGCCTGTACAGGGTAAGACTTTAGGTTTGATTTACCCACTTTTACATGGTATACTTGGTGGTGGGTTTGGTAATAGCGATGGAGGCAGTAGCAGCGGTAGCTCTGGCTCATCAGCTAGTTCTACGGTAAATAATTATATTAGTTATAGTGGAGCAAATGGAGGTAGCGGTGGTTATCCTTACTATGGTGGAGGATATTACGGAAATAGTGGAAGCTATTATGGAAGTGGTTATGGAGGTAGCGGTTATTATGGCGGAGGTTACTATGGTGGCAATTATGGAAGCGGTAGTAGTGGCTATTACGGATCTGGCAGTGGATATACTGGGATCGGAAGTGGTAGCGGTGGATATTACTTTTAAACTGAATATCTCATAATCTAACCTGTGGTCACCAAATAAACTATTTATATAAATGCTATTATGAGTTTAAAATTTTGAATCAGCAAGTAGTTTTATAATTGACTTTGAAATTTGTTGTAAAAAAACTATTTTGGGAATTAACCAATTTCGTTTTATATCATGTATTATCGTTTAAAAGTAAATTTTACAATATGAATGAATATAAGTTAAAAAGTAATCGACACCTGCAGGATTTGAACCTGCGCGGGGAAACCCCATGAGCTTTCTAGGCTCACGCCTTAACCGCTCGGCCAAAGTGTCTTGTATTATAATCTCAGTTTAAAAATATATTACATTGAAATGTATTTTTGTTCAAAAATCTTGCTAACAATTTTTCCGCTCAAATGGGGGTGTCTTTTTTAGCTTCATTATTTTTTCCATCTTTTAAGCGCTATTTGAGTGGAAAATTTGTTAGTAAAATTCTCAAACGCAAAAATACATCCCCAAATACCGTTTAAAAAATGGAAAAAGTAATGAAACCAAAAAAACATCCTCATTTTATGTTTTATTTTTATTTTTATTTAAAATACCATACTAATATTTAAGATACTAAATATAATATGATCAATGATGCGACTAAATTCATTCTGTATACGTGGATAATTTTTAATTTATAGTCACTAAACGTTTGATGTTAAATTATGATTAGTTATAAAAACTACTTTTATAAATAAATTGTTAAGTTCAATAAAATTTTATAAAGTTCAAAATTCAATTCTTGAATATAAATTAATCAAATCCTAAAATATACTGAGCATGTGGGGATAAGTTTTTCTGTCTAAGAATTTTACTAATGAATTTTCTACTCAAATAGCGCTTAAAAGATGGAAAAAGTAATGAAACCAAAAAAACATCCCCATGTATTTTAGTATAAATGCCAATTATTTTTAGTTAATAAGTATATAGGAAAGTAATATAATCGGACTAAAATTTTAACTTATTTCTCCATTTATTATATCTATAGCATTTTGAAAGTTATCATAAGAAGGGCACTTACCTTATAATTGTCATTACCTTTGATAATTAACTTTGGCCATTGAATGTAGAATTATACAGTGATTAGATCAAACATTATACACATTACATACTCATAATCGGATACTAAACCTTATGACTCTATTAAGATTTGAAGATAATATAGATATAAGATTTGACAGTTTCTTATAATAGAATATTAAAATAAGCCTTGAGAACGCTTTGTTATAGATGACCAAAATGATTGGTATAATAAATAGCAATCAATTATATATAAGTGAAATTTGTTGAAATATAGTTTAATAATATCTTTATTTTTTTAAATAAGTTTTAATATAAAAATGGATATTTAAAATCGTTACCAAGGTAAGATAATAAGAGTATAAAATGTATAATGCGAATAAAGATTATTTTTAGAGTTTAAACTTTTTTATATAAATGTAAGGATTTAATTTAGTTATTATATGCTTAGTCAACTCTTTAATTTAACATCCATTTATTAGTTGAATTTAAAAAACATCCACTCATTAAATTGGAACAATCTGTTATACTCATGTAATAAGAGTTGAATGTCTAAAAATAAATTTATTATTAATGATATGCATGGTATTCTTATTCTTTCCATACATCCCAATAGCTTAAAGTTGTACCCAGTCTATTATTGATTGTTAAGATAATTGTTTTATTATACATAATAAAAATAACCGCAATATGTAATCTTAATAATATTTTATGGAAAACTACTGGGTCTTTTATTAATATCATTCTTGCTCATAATATTAGAGTAGCTTAAAAGCTTACATGTAGCTTAATAATATGTAGGATCCAGTACTTTATTACAAAGATAGAGTTGCTCACAGTACTCAATCAGGTATTATATCATCATACTGATAAAATAATATCAATTTTTAATTTAAGCAATAAAACGATTATGTTAAAATATTATTAATTCAAGTAATAAAAATTTGGAATCTACATTAAGCACTGAGTTGATTTTATAATTCTCTTATAATCTAAGAACATTAAAACTCATAAATTAATGTTATTTATATAATATCTATTTAGGCATAAAGATTCAAGTAAAAGTTATAAACGTATAGGTAAAAACTCAAAAAGTAAATAAGGTTGTTGAATTGTATAGTGCTAAATATTTTCTATAAGTAGCTTTAAATTTTTATACAAAAATAAACTGGATTTAACTTTTGTAAAAACAAAATAATCTAATGATTTGATTTAACTTACTACTTTATTACACTTATTAAACCTGTATTTATGTAAAAGCTTAATATTGAAATACATTGTGAATAAACGAACATAAATATGATATATTAAAAAGCTTAGCCAGAAAAGACAGCTCACTGCGTAGGTAGCAACTTGGTGCCTATAATGAGTTATAGTTAAAATTATAAATAGCCAAAAAGTTATAGAATAAATAAAAAGTCCGTCATGAAATCAGAATGACTTCAGTTAATAAACTGGGCTTAAAAAAATCACTAGCTAAAGCTAAAGCTCCGATTAAAACAATCTTCTGAAAAAAAATTTCGGTTTTATTCTAGCCAATTACAGAGGAGAAAATTAGGATTAATTTTTCAAAAGTTGATGAGGTGGATCATGATGAGATTATGGCACTCAAGCTGTTACTATGCGGACTTGAAAATTAGATTCTGAGAGGAACTTATCCTTATTGAAATCTACTGAAGATTACTAATTTATTATTTATGAGCTTACAGTTTGTCTACAAAATGCGTCTTCATTTTGGTATTAAAAATGGTAAGGTTACAGGTGTGAGACTAGATAACATTAAGTTACCTTTACACTACATACATGAATTAAAAAACATTAAAAAAGCTGTATTATTTTATTTTAAAAATAGTAGGGTTATAAAGTGAAAAAATAGTCTAAGAAAATTTAAAATCTTAAGTTTTGAAGGGAGAATAATAAAGAGTAGAGTGAAAATATCAACAAGAAAAAATAAGCTACCATTACCAGTAATGTGAACATGGACTTAGTGATCGTATATATATAAAGGTCAGATATAGGATAGAGAACGTTTTTACAACCCACCGTTTGTCATTTTTAAAATTTGATTTATACGTATTCCATTTTTAGCTTAATACATATATAACTTAAAGCGGACTGCAAAATCTACGTTTTAACTTGCCCAGGGGGTTCTGTATGATCGCTCTACAAGCCGATTGGAACACTTGATCTACCCCCTCGCGCGTGCGTGCAGAACATTCCAAATATTTTACTGCTCCTATTTGTCTAGCTGTGGATATACCCTAATCAATAAATTAATAGCTGATTATTACTTTAGCTTAATCTATTACCTGTTGTTCAGATACTGGCGCCTGTCCTAAGCGATCCAATTCGGTTAAAGTAGGAAGGTCTTTACGTAGATCCGATTTTAGACCAACTAATAAAAAGGGTACTCCTAAAGCAAAGTGAGATATCTCTGGATGCCACTAATAAAAAGTTAGTAAAGCTAAAAAAACTAAAAAATATAAAACTTACTCTTTCTATTACGTTTTTAAGTGAAAGTTGAGAAGCAATTGAGAAGGCAATGATCAATACGTTTGTATCTGGATAAGATAATGGCCTTAGCCTATCATAATCCTCTTGACCAGCGGTATCCCATAAGGCTAATTCAATCTTTTTACCATCTACTTTGACTTGAGCCATATAATTTTCAAATACTGTGGGTACGTAAGTCTAAGTTAAGTTATAAGTAAAAGATATATAGATAAGCTTAATCAAAAGTTACTTTTGGGAACTCATTAGTTGCAAACACAACTAATAAACATGTCTTTCCACAACCTCCATCGCCAACAATAACAAGTTTTTTACGTAAGTCTGGCATGGGGGCACGTCTTATCTTTATTTAAAATATTAAATAATGAAATGAAAAAAGGAGAGAAAGAGTTACCTTTCTAGTACTCATATATTTATATAAAATGGAATTAAGGTTATATTATAAGATCAAGAATAATAGTTGTAATCTTATAATGTAAAAGGAAGTTGAAAGTAAAAGATAACTTTTAAATGAGAGTTATTGAAAAGTTAAAGAAACAAATTTAATAAAATGAATTCGAATCTCACTTAGTTCTACTATTTAATAAGATCATTATTTGGCCTTAAGCCATATATTTCTATTTTAAGATAGGGGATGTAGATGTTAGATCAATGTCATAATCACCTAAGGTGACTATTTAATTGGAGGGTTTAATATCGAAACATTCCCTTGATTGGTTTTAACTTGACTTCAGCTCTTATTTGACTTCCCCTTTTTTTATCCTAAAGATTTAATAAAGTATGATTCTAGATTATAGCCAATAATAGCTAGCAATTTATTCTATATTTTATGGATAAACTATTATTGAAGCAACAAATTGCGACTAAATCACTCACAAACTTGATTACATTACTAAATAAAGTATAACAAGAAGCCTGTTTTCAAAATTAACCTTGGTGTTATTTATTGTTTATTATCAATTTTTTTAATTTGAGCTTTATTTACTTGCTCCCACACATCCTCTTTAAATACTGAAATGATAACGTTTATTTTGTTCGAGTTATGTCGCCACTTTATGACACCCCACTCCACTCTTATTAATTTTAAACTACTATTGAAATGGAATTTAGTACTTTTTAAAGTTATATGTCAAATTATGGCTCAATCAGAACCATCGGTTCTATTGTTACCCCTTTCTTATTGGCTCAAACTCAACCCCAACAAACAGACTTTATTTGCTTTGATTCTTTAATTTGGGAATTTATTTTCGCAATTTAAAAATGTGGTTATAAAGGAATTAGAATTTATATTAAAAGTTTTGTAGAAGTATTGGAACTATTAGAATTGTTTGATGTTGTTGCGTTTATTACTTTTATTGATTTTATTATGAAGTTTTAGTTATTCTTTTATGATATGTATAAGTGGTTTGTTCCTACTTACTTACTTTTATCTATTCTTTTATTGTAAAGGCATTAAAATTTTAATTTTATCAAGTTGAAAAAATTTATAAAATTTATAATAAAATTACATTCTCCTTTTTGTCTATGACAATCAATGTGATAATTAAATAACTTTTATGAGTAATTAGAATGTTTAAATTTAATTAAAGTTTGATCTTAATATGGTGCATTTTGTAAAATATTTTATGGCGTATTTGCTAGCCATATTATTTTTGTCCATTCTTGGTCATTATAAAGTTTTTATTATCATATGAACTTATTTAATTTAATAGATTAAAATGTGCAGTTATTTGATATTATTAATGTTGATAAAAAAAAGAAGTATAATTGAATATTATAATACTAAACAATCATAAGTACTTCAAACTTCGACAATATTTATTTATAAAATAGATATTCATTTAAGATGTCTAAACCTCAGAATTAATAAAATATTGACATAATTATTACTACATATAAGATAAAAGTTAAAAAAGCTAGTAATTTTGTTGAAGCTTTTAGTATTCTTGTTATTTATTATTAACAATCTTTATTTAAATTTTACACCGAGAATAGAATAGTTTAATCTAAGAGTTTGTCATTTTTAATAATAACAAGAGGCTAACTACAATTTTAACCACTGTGTTTAAAATTATACTATTAAAGTTTATTAAAATTAACTGAATAAATCAATAAAAGGCAGTATAGCACAATACACTTTAATAAATAACAAAATCTATTTATTTCTAACCCCGCTAAACTTGTCTTTCCTAATTTGTTTTATCTTTAAATTTTTCACATTAAGAGGTAAATAAACAGGGTTTCCTGAATTCAGCCCAGTCTGATTGAACCAAGAGTTCTCAAAAAGCTGTGTTTCAATTAAAGGTAAAACATCTGTAATATAATATTCAATTAAAGGCCTAAACGCCGCTGAGTCCTTCTAGATCGATTGAGTAAAAGACATTCGAAAATAAAATAAACCTTACTTTGATACCAAAAACACAGCATCTTGAAATATTGAGTTTACTTTGGAGTTGAAGCTGGCTCCCTTTAGGCATTAGCACTGGATAAATTTTCCCAGAGTACATTGATATTAATTGCAATATTGGATTCAATATCGATATACTCGAAAGATCTTCTTTACATAAGATTATTGCATGATACGGAGCTTCTTCATCTAAAACTTCTTTTTGTAATTTACTTAATACTTCATTTAAACCTATTGTTATCTCTTGTTTATGATTATCATGCTCGGTTATTGATCTAAATAAATCAATATTGGATTACTAACTTTTAAATTTAATTTACTTCAATGTTAGTTCCAAACACTGGTTTTGAATCTCGTTTGGTATCTCGGGCCTAAATCAATATTAGGTCAATTCAATTGTTAATTTTTATTATAGTTACCAAACCAATTTATACGGCGTGTCCATAATTTGCTTTAACCCAAAATTCCTTTGCATACTATTTTTATTTTTTACTTCTTTTATATATAGTTTATTATCTTTTTCCTCCTCTTTATTATCTTCATTTATCGCCTCATTCACTTCCTTCTTTTTCAAATCTATTACTTTGTTTTTATTCCCTTCATGTTTACTCTTTTTGCCTTTCTCTTGCTTACTTTTTTTCCTTAAATTTCCTTCAGTTAGTGGTAGTAAGAAACTGGCAATCTCATTTATCTTGTTTTTTATTTTGTAGTTTGCTTCTAGTTTTGCTTTGTTTTTTTGTTTATACATTTCAATATAGAAATAAAATTTATTTGAAAAGCGTTTTAAATTTATTCAACCATCGTTGTGATTGGCTAAGAAGAATTATTGGAAAAAATTGATGTTGACTTTCAATATGACTAATTAAAATTTAAGCAATTGGCCTTACTATTGAAATAATTAACTTATATATTATCTTTTATAAGAAGCTTTTAGGTCCTAATAGTATTACCGACACTATTTAGTTACCTGTTATTATAATCGCAAAAACAGCTAAATAATTTTAACTTTATGGTATAGTAATTTTCAATAGTGACTACCATATTAACAAAGTAAAATAGTGTAAAAGATATAAACTAAAAAAACATTACAACTTTTTGAAAGATCGTCAAATTATAAGAAACAAATATTAAATTGTAGAAAAAAAAATAATTAAAAATTTTAATAAATGAAAGATATTTTAAATGGTTAAGTTATCTAGAATTAATAGCTCCTGCCCAAGATGCCAACTAAAAAATATTGATTAAATAAAACATAGAAACTAAATACAAATCAAAATTACCTCTTCAGTTTCTCCTGAAAAGTAATAAACGGTATGATTATCGACTACTCTTAAAGCTAAAAATTTAATTTAATTTAATTTCAAAGTATAAAAATAAAAGTTAAAATTTACATTTTCCAGAGATAAGTCTTGCAGGTTTGAGTTTTGTACCCAACTCCAAAATACGATGGAGCTCCAGTTCTTTGCCAATCCTTTTACATTGTATCATAATATCATTAAACAAAAAATACTTAAAGTGTACACGTACATCTAAAGTATTTAGTTGAGGTTGGGAATGTCCCTGTTTTAAACTAACTATTCTTGATAGATATAAAAACCCTTCTTTAATAAATCGACGGTGAGGTTCAACCAAGGGCACCTTATTATAAGATTTATTAGCTATCCTATTTAAAGTATTATTCAAAACCTTACCTTATGATTTCCTTTTATTGAATTTTGAATCTCAATCACTTTATCATTGGCCTCTTTAACTCTTTTCCTCTCATTGATTTCCTGTGCTCTTTTAGCAATATCAGAATGTGCATCAATAAGGTCCTGTCGATCCGGGTCATCTAGAGGGGTATATTTTAACAAATCATACAAAAGCATTTTGTAACGAGGTATCCTTTGTACAGGCAATAATAGAAAGCCTTGTAAATTAAGTTGATTGTGTTTTGGATGTTGGCTACATTGTTCCAAATAATTCTTAATCCTTCTTCTCTGCCTTGATTGCGCACCAACTCCCATCTTATCCATCATCCCATTCTGGTTATGTAATATTAAGTTTAGTTTCTCTGCTTCAATGTTTGCTTGATCAAAATCATTGACATATAATGAATACATTTTGAGATACACTGATAACCTTTTAAATACTCCTCCAATTCTTCCTGAATCTGGAGTTAAAACTTCTTTTTTGATTTCTGGAAGGAGATGTGATTGATGAAATAATAAGATAGACTTGACATTAGAAAATAAGATTCGATTTTCTTCTGCTGTAAATATTTTTTCTCTTTCCGCTCCTTCTATATAAATCTCTATCAATGCTTTTAACGAATGAACGTACGTTTCTTCCGTGGTTAGTATCTCTTGCATTATATTCCTCCTCCTTTGTTCCTGTGATGCTTTATCCCCATCCAATTTAGGCGCTGGTGTTAAATCTGTATCATCCCCTGATCCATTTCCATCGGATCCTTTTATTAAGCTTAAATCTTTGACTTTACGTCGATGTATCCCCACCTCTTTACTTTCGCTTGAGGCTGGGCTCAAGTCCCATATATCTCGAAGCTGACGAAAAAAATCAATTAGTTTTGAGTGAGAGGGTAGCTGGTTAGCACCGACTGAAATTGGAGGCCAATTTTCGTGATTTTCTTGATATGGCGGTGAAAAGGGTAAGGGTGGTAAATTTTTTGACTCTTTAAGATGGGTTGAGGCATTGGAAGAATTAGTGTTAATACTACTCTTTGATTGTGACCTTCTTCTGGTTGGTAAACTGGGTGTAGATTCTACTTCTACAAGGTTTGAAAAGCCTAATTTTCTTAATGAAGTTGGTGTTCTTGGGGTAGATTCAATCTCTTCAACGCCAAAAGAAGGTGAATTTGGTTCACTTTCAGCCATAAAAACAAACCCGTCTAAGGTTTGACAACGTCGATTATCAAATGCTTGCCTTTCAACTAGGCTATCTCCCATAGTTGAAGAAGATTTTACAAACCTTCTAGGGTTTTTAGCTGGTATTTTTGGCTGCTCATCCCCATCTTCTTTTTTTAAAGCTAATTTTTTAAACTTCTCATGCATCCTTTTTTCTTCCCGTAAGTTCATCAGACTTCTCTGCTTACTCATCTGTATTTCCGGGTCTAAAAAATAATCGGCATCTTCATTATCTAAAGATATACTCCTTCGCATGGCACTACGAAGCCTTGACCATCGATTAGTTTTTGGTAAAGATAATTGCTGATTCTCTTGTAACAAAGTACCTAACTAGATTAAAATAAATGATTAAAGTTTATGCAATAAAAAATACCTATTAAGTTAATAAAATGACTATTATAAGGGTTGTTATCCACCAATAAAGTAAACAGCCTAGATTCTAAAACTCCTAAAGAATAAGGCAATTCTTCCAATAGGTTGTATCTTAAGTTGAGGTGGTGTAGGTTAACCAGTTTAACAACGCCTTGAGCTGATATTTTTACAATTTTATTGTATGATACATCTAAAATTTCCAAATTCTTCAAATGAGCTATTGAGCTTGGTATGTCGGTTAAATAATTATGGTTGAGATATAACTCTTTGAGTTGGGTTAGCTTATTAAATGTTGAGCTAAACTCTTCCAGCTTATTATAACTTAAGTCCAATACTGTTAAGCTTGTAAAATCATCCATTTTGAATTTAAATAAATTATTAATCTCATTAGAATCTAGACGAAGATGGGTTACAACTAGAAATGGGGATTAGATTGAATTATTTTTATTATTTTTGCATTTTTATTTTCAACTAGATTAAAGTAGTAATAATAATATCCATTTACCTCCATTAATGGGGGGTACTTCGCGTAAATTATTATCCGAAAGGTCAATGTACGTATCCAATTCCATAATTGATTCATTATCGTCTACCTCACCCATTTTAATTGAAAAAAAATAGTTATTAAACTCAGATACCTTCCACCAGCATATAATAATTTTTACTAAAGTTGGCAATTTGTGGCTCTTTGTAACTAGCCAATCCTTGCAATGGATGGCCTAATTTTTTTGGTATTTTTGAAATATTCAATTGGGATATTAATTAAGTTTTTAGAACAATCAATTTTATTTAATCTTGCATCTTAAAAAGCACACTTTTGTTATATTGATAAAGAACTTTATCGATAATTACTAATTTATATTATTGGTTATAAATTTTCAACTATTAATACTAACAAAACAAAACGTGGACTTGAATACAGTAAAAACATTACTAACAACTGGATTTTATTTCGAATACTTGACTAATAAAGCTTGAAAGGTTCACAACTAAGGTTCAAATTATGGGGCATTTTATAACTTTAAACTTAACTAAAATTTGCTTTCAAATTTAATATATTAGAAAATCAACACCTTTATGTCACCATGTAAAACTTAATTCATAAAAAAACTCATTTACAATTGTATCCTTATAAAACATATAAGGATAACATAAGTTTGTATGAAGCCGCTTTGACTAATAGTAAATTAGCACTTGAAAATTTGTAAGCTCCTTAAATGATCAGTAGCAAATATTTATTACAAATCAAATTCTTGACTTATACAAGTATGATTTTTAATATAAGCTTCTCAAAAGTATATTAATTGAAAACTAAGTTTGATATAAATTTTGAATAGACAATGGGGACGATAGGTACTTGAAGAGAATTACTGACACTCCACCAAGCCATCCAATACAAATAAATAAAATAAAATAGTTATCCAAACTAAAAGCAAGAGTATTCAGAAAAAAATTTGAAATTATATTATATTGTTTCTTAATCAAATTAGAAGAAGTCTTCTTCATGGTCCAGTGGTTAGGATTTTCCGCTTTCACCGGAACGGCCGGGGTTCGATTCCCCGTGAGGAAGTTATTAACTTGCTTTTTCTGTAAAAAAGTAATTCATGATTAAATAATTATTTTCAAGATTTCTTGTACATATTTTTGATAAGTATTTTATTATTTGAAAGCTGTCTTATAGCTAAAAACCATGTTCAATAAGCTTAATTGTGCTTTGAGTTTTAAATAAACAAATAAGGAAAATTTAATTTTAATATTAAATCCAAATTTAACCTACTGTCCCAAAAATTAAAGTAAGAAATTAAGATTATTGCAATTTCTAAAAATTTGCTTTTTTATTCTTAGCTGAATGGTAGATTGTAAAAAAAGATAAAAATGCTACACTATATATGAGGATGTTTTTTATGGTTTCATCACTTCTTCCATTTTTAAGCGCTATTTGAGTGAAAAAACTATCAGTAAAATTCTTACAAAAAATACATCCCCATATGCTTAAAAGCAGGATAAAACAAATTAAGACTAAATAAATTTAAGATGAAGATAATTACCACCTTTTGGCTTTTATTACTAGTAGTTAATACTATTATTTGTTTAAAACAAGGTTTGAATATTGCTGTTCATAGTGGATTTGGAGGAAGATCGCACGTAAAGAGTATATTGGATTATAGCGAGAAGTTAATTGAGCGTGGTCATGAAGTTACGTATGTAGGTGTTGATGAAAATATGAAATACATAGCAGGATATCAAGGGATGAAAAATTATAGCATTGGGAAAAGTATACTTAGTGAAGAAGAGGTATATACTATGGCTTATAATACAGTATTAAAAGAAGGTATTGAATACGACCCACTTGAAGGAATAGTTTTAAGATTTTCACCAATTTTGGAAGGCTCTTTTAAAACAATGTATCATAGTTTAAAGCCTTATCTAATAGAATCTAAACCGGATCTTATTGTATGTGATTTTTTTTCAGTTCCTTGTTTAATACTTGCTAGAGAAATAGGAATTCCTTTAGTTGTAAGTATCCAATCTACCGATATTGCTGAGTTCACTAATATACCATATATTACTAAGAGGTTAAGCTATGGACCAATAACAATGGATGAGTTGACATACTTTGAGAGATTTCATCAGCTTGTTGTTGACCCGATTCATAGTATATTTAAAGTACTACCGCTAATTAACACCATTAAAAAAGTAGAGTCCGAATATAAAGTTAATATAGGAATGAAATTATTTGGTGATAGTGTTTACCCTATCATTCTTGGTAATACTTTTACCGGATTTGAGCCTGCTTTACCATTGCAGCCTAATTTATTTCAAGTTGGACCAATTTTATCATATAAAAACAAGGAACTAGAATCTGAAGAATTAATCAACTATTTAAAAGATCATAAGCATATATTATATATCGGATTCGGGTCATTTTCAGTATTGAATAAAGAATTAGTCGAACGTATTTTAACGTCCAGTATTTTATTACTAAATGAGAAGAGTATTGATGGTGTTATTTGGGGATTAGGAAAAACAAAGTCAAGCGAGTTTCCAGCTGAAATTATTATAGATAATGAAACTATTCAAACAGGGCCATTTTTTAATAATCAACATCAACATATTAAAATTTTAAGTTGGGCTCCACAAGTTGAGTTATTAAATCATAATCATGTTAAAGTGTTTTTAAGTCATAGTGGTATGGAATCTATGGTTGAAGCTGTATCATCTTCTACTAAGATACTCTGCTTACCTTTATTTGGAGACCAATTCCGTAATGCGTATAAAATTGTTAGTAATAAGCTTGGATTATATCTTGATAAAATAGACTTCACATCATCTGATTTTATTGACAAAGCAAAGACATTATTAAATGATTCAGATCAAGAGTTTAAAAATAATATAAGTAAATTCAATGCTATGATGCAATATTACTCAAAGAGACTAGATTACGCTGCTACTTTAATTGAATCCCATGCTTATTTAGCTAAATCTTGCCGTCCTTTTGAAGCATTTGATCCAAAATTAAACTTACCACCTTGCGAAACAAAGCATTTGATACCAGTATCTCATAAAATGGGATTTATTCGAGCTTATGGTTTAGATATCTATATACCATTTATTTTGATGGTATTGTTTAGCATATATATAGGGACTAGTCTATATATCCGCTTTATTAATAGCTTTAAAGTAAAACTTAAAGATAAAAAGGAATAAAAACCATTTTTGTTATTTTTGTTATTTTTGTTGTAACTTTAATCTACTTTACTATTGTCATTTCAACCTTAAACATTTTTAAAATTATTCAAATAGCACTTCATAATACATTCAATAAATGGTGTTATACTAAATAAGATAGTGGAGATAAATATACATAATAAGTTCTATGGAATAAAAATATATCCTTACAAATGGGGATAAACTAGATACAATGATTAATATTACGTACATATCAAGTGATAATTAAGTAATAAAAAGACATTATAAATTAAACTATAAATACCTATAGGTTTTGTAATATATAAAAGAATAATTTGTTCTTAATAGATAGTATGTTACACTTAGGAATTATATTAAAATAGTTGATAAAGTATTTTAAACCTTAAGCCTTACACTTTGATTATAGATAAAAGTCTATTAGAACAAATTAAATAATAAATTAATTTGTAAAGCAGAATCATTTTATAAAACAAAACTATTCTATTAGCAAAATTATTTATGACAAATTTAATTTATGAGATAAGGTAAATTGATAAAAGCGGACGAATTAAGGAAGATATGATAAAAATAACTTCTTAAAAGGGATAATTCAAGGCTAGCATGATGAATTCAGCCAATAAAGTTAAAATAGATTCTGATTTTAAGGTTAATTTGATAATTTATTATTTAGGAGGTTCTTGATATTAAAAATATAGTTTAATTATAATATATATAAAGTTGGATTTAAATTTGAGTGTCAATAAAGAGAATATGCGATCCCTCATCAATAGACTAAGATTAAAAACAGACACTCCATGGGTAAAACAAATTTCATATTTTTGACTATTAATATCATTAACATTTAAACATTTAGTCAAAATCATTTAACTCAGTGATTTTTATATGCATTTCGTTTATACAAGGAGCTGTAGTTATAGCATTAGAAGGAATATTATATTATCAAATTATTTCATCTAAAAATGATACTGATGAAAGATTTACTAATGATGATCAGGTTGAACCGCTTCAATCTTATCTTATTATATTTATCGTATCCCAAGTATTTCAAGTCGTTATTAGTATGGAATCAGTAATAATATGTAATAATATAAATTTTAATTTAGACTAATCAATTATTTAGGTGTTTTTTAAAAATACATTACAAATATTTGGATTGATTTTATTTAATATTATGTCTTTTGTTTACTCAATATTTCAATATTTCCAATATAAAAGTATTGCTGAATTTTATAATGGTGATGATTACTTTTTTGATAGGCTTGAAATGATAAAAAAAGTAGTTATTTCAGTAGCATCAATAATAGCAATTTGTCAAATAGCCTTAGCTTATTCTGGTTTTAAATGTTATCAAGAGTTTGGATGGGATATTTATAGAAAAACGGGATCTGATTTAACAATGAGAAGTAATATTTTTTCAACATATCATTATTATTCAAATACTAATAATTGCAGGATATTATATGCTTTATCATTTATTATTAATGTTTTTGAAATTCGACGTTTTTTTCTTTTTTGGGTTTACTTATCAGTTTTTATGTTTATTTTTAAAGACAGATAATTATGAATATCCATTAACTATTGCATCAGTACCATTAGCTGTAATAATATTATTAATCGCAATAATATCAGTACAAAGAGAAAATTCAATTTTATGTTACATTTCTCTTTTCGGGTTAACAAGTGGAGCTACTTATTTCATATTTAAAATTTATCGTATTTATACACTAGAGGATTATAATCGATTTAGAAATTTTATGTCATTATTTTGTAAGTATATATAAGATTAAATATAACATTTAAAACTAATTATTTTATTAGGCTTTATATCATTAATTTTTATATTAATTACTATTGGATTGATTATTCAATGTTATCGTAATTTTGGTAAAGGGTTAGGAAAATATAGTAAGTTATATATTGTTAAATATAAACTAATATTAAACTTATTTTTTAGTTCGAGTTACGTTTAGTTCTAATAATACTATTCAAAATAGAACATCTTTAAACCTATGTAATGATTGAGGTTAATTATTATAATTAGAGCTGGATCTAATAATTATAATTTATATCAATACTTCTTATATCTAGTTATTATAATGAATATAAGAATTGTTTTAAAAAATAAATAATATTTTGTACTATTACTAACAATTCAAAAGTTTAATAAGATTTACAAGAATTTTCAATACAAAAAACAAATCCTTAAAATAAATACCTCAATATTTTAAAACCATTTTGCACAACAATGAAAAGCCATGAGGTTAATTACCTTCCAAGATTAAGAAACAATAGAAATTTTCATTAGTAGTATAATAATATCAATTTAAGCCTCAGCTTAATATGTGATCATAAATCAACTTATTTTAAAAAATAATAGCTAAAAATAGTTATAATAAAATATTTACAATTAATTTTTAAACACATGTTAATATTAATTTATTAAATCTATTAATTTATTGAAACCTTAATTAATTATTATATCAATATTACATTATTATAAACTAAAAATATATAAAACTAAACTTATTTATAAGAAATCCGATCCTCAAGCCTAAACTTAAGTTAATAAATAAAGCTGAGTTTAAAAAAAGTTATTTTTAAAGAGATTATTCAATTTGCCAAGTAAATGAAACTTGTAATAATATTAATATATAATAACAATAGATTGATTGTGATAATTCGATATTGGCTTCTGACTTGAAGGGTAAATCCGTCGATATAATAACTAACAAATTATGATATCTATCGATTTTAATCAACCTAAGAATAAAAGCCAAAAAGTTATTATAAAATAAAATAATAAATGTGGGAACGGGCAAAATTGAGACAAATGAAATTAGTTATTATTTAAGATTCATGAGTGAAAAAAAATTAAGGAGCTTGAAAAAATTAAATAGATAAATAGACATTTGAAATTTAAATAGAATATCAAATAGTTATATAATATAGTCTAAACAATAATAACATACTTTTATAGTTTAATAAATAATATTTTTTACAAAAGATATTATATTTGATAAGGAATAATGAAAATATCAATTATCTTTAAAACTTACCAATCACTTGATTAAATAAAATTGAAGTTAGGGGGTACTACCAAATCAACAATGAAATAATCATGACTTGGAATCTACCTTGATTGGTGCCACTCTTTCTTTTCCCCAAAATAAAAAAATAACACTTTAAATCTATTTAATAAAAATTTACTTTATCTCTCTTTTTTTAATAAATTTGTATTAATATTGCGTTAATTAGTTAGAGTTTGTACAATAATAATAATAATAGTATAATAAAAAGAATAATAATTCTGTATAGCCCAACTTGAGAAATTATTATTAATCATTATGTTTAATTTATTAGCCATTAAAAATAATAAAAAGGAGAATTACCCCAATTCAATAAGTTTAAATATAAGCGAAAATGTCAACTTATATATCTCTTTTTTGTTTATTATCTTTGGATTTATTCTAGGTTACACTACCTATTTTTTATATAGAAGATATTCAAGACGTAAATTAATAAGGTAAATTAAATAATTATAAAAATAATAATTTCATCCTAAAACAACTAAATTAGGTCTTTATATGATAGTCATTTTACTGATATAGAAGGGGAGAGAGGTCCTTTATTAAACCGATTATCTTCCGGTACATTGACACCTTCCTATGGTACTAATGATCTCCTCAATAACTATGAACCACGAAAACTATCTATCTCAAACCCATTAGCTTCATCTCGAAACAATAATATGGATGATTTATTTTCAACTTATTCGACGATACCAGCTTCCCAATTTCCAGAAATTTCTAATATTAATTTAGAAAGTGAAGTTCGATGGAAAGAATTTAATCGTAAAAAAGAAATAGCAAAATCCATTTTAAAACATTCGAATGAACCTCCATTAGGTCAACAACTTAGATATGCAGTTAGATCTTGTTTGTATTATGCGGAAGTATCACCAGAAACAATTGCATTAAATTCATCACTTTATCCATGGGAAATGACTAATAATAGTGGTGGAAATAATGGAAATAATAATAATCATACTAATAATAATAATCCTCATTTCAACCATAGTACTATATTAAGAAATAAATATGGACATCGACATACAAAATCAACTACATCAATTGGAAGTAATAATTTAAGTATTAAAATTAAATCTAATGAGGAAACTACATATTCAAGTCATGGTTCTATTTTAATTACAGGGGATAGTTTAAGATCTAGATCAACTTCTGTTATTAATAGAAATGAATTAGATACTAAAGGGAAAGATTTGGTAAAAAATAAAAATAAAATGCATAAATTAAAACAAAGAGCTACATCGCCGCCCATTTTTGATGTGTTTAGGGATAATGAAGAAAAGGGAGATGGTAAGTCTATTTTATATAATTTAATGTTTATTTTTATTTTATTTTATTATAGATGATAAAGTTAAAATACCTAATCGACCTAAAAGAATTCATAAAATTGAAGAGAGTATTAATAGTAATGAGAAGGATAATAAAGATAATACTAAGGAAAAGAGTAATAACAATAATAATAATAATGAAGTCAATAATAAGAACGTGAAATTTAATGATAAAATGCTATCTAATAGTGTATTGTTTAATGGGGAAATTAAAGAAAACAAAAACAAAAAATCACAATTATTAGTTAATAATAATATGTTATTTAAATCATTATTAGATCGTCATTATTTTACAAATGAAATGAATTATGAGTGGATAATACCTAATTATGGTAAAGTAAAGTTCACTGATCATGCACCTATAGCATTTCGAATGATACGAAAAAGTTTTGGTTACAACTTAAAAGAATTTGATGATGCCTTATTAAATCCCTTCGGTAGTATAACATCAACAGCTGGAAAATCAGAAGCTATATTCTTTTTAACAAGTAATAATGCTAAATTTATGTTTAAAACATTAAGAAATTCAGAACCAGATAATTTAAAGAACTTTTTACCCGATTATTTAGATCATATTAGAAGAAATCCAAATACTTTATTACCTCGTTATTTGGGTATGTATACATTTGAAAAAATTGCATCTTTTAATAATTTAAATAATAATAATCCCAACTTAAAAGATAATTCACCAAGTTTAAATAAACTGAATTCCAATAATAATAATAATAATAATAGTTCAATGGATTCTATGGAAGCAGCTGTGGCAGCATCATTTCCATTATCACAGCAACAAATATTACCACCTTCTGATGACGCATTCCCACAAAAAATGATCTTAGTATTAATGGCTAATGTATTTGATACACCTCTAACAATTAATGAAAGATATGATTTTAAAGGATCAAATGTAGGAAGACATACATTACCAGTATCAACTAGTAATATACCACCAACAATTGATGAAAGAAAACAAGAAGTTAGTCATTTAACTTTAAAAGATTTAGATTTTCAATATCGGGTATTTCAAGGTCAAACTAATTTGATTCATTTAGGTAATAAAAATAAACAAAAATTATTAAATCAGTTAGAAGATGATTTAGCTTTACTGAAAAAATTTGCTTTTATGGATTATTCATTATTAGTAGGAATACATAGAATTACTAATAATAATAATAATAATAATCAACTTAATAGTAGTAGTAATAGTCAACTTAAAGTATCACAAACATTAACTCCCCCTCAATCAATTAATAGTTCAAGACCAACTTCAGTTATATCTAATAGAAATAATAATAATAGTCCATTACCTTCTCCACATACTCATCCAAATTCATTAATTCAACCTTTTATTTCACAAGCATCCAATTTATTAACTTCAATATTACATCCGAATCAATTAAATAGTAATAATAATAATAATAATAATGATAACAATTCAATGAAAGAAAATAATGATTATTTTGATCCAGCATGTACATTACCTGTCCGTGATGAACAACCTACTCAATATTTAACTAGTAATGAAAACACGCCCTTTTTAGAATTTGAAGATTATAATATTAATGATTATTGGAAAGATGGTGTAAAATCCATTAAATTACCAAATCAAGAAATTTATTTCTTTGGTATAATTGATATTTTACAAAAATATACTATTGTTAAATGGTTAGAAAAAGGTATTAAAGGTTATAATGCAAGATTATTAGGTGGTAATAATAATCAACAAGGTAATTTGACTCCTTTGTTCTTACCTAAATTACCAAATAATAATAATAATAACAATAATAATAATAATAATAATAATAATAATAATAATAACAATAATAATGGAAGACCTAATTCGGCTGATTCTTTAGATTTTAAAACTAATAGTGTTAATGTATCAGCTAACAACAATAATAATAATAATCCAAGTAGATTACGTAAACAATCAATATCCTCTTCTTTACCTCAAGATTCTCCTTTTTTAACAGGACTTAAATTTGGATCACCAGAAGAAGAAGAAGAAGTAGAAAAAGAAAGAATATTAGAAGAAAAGAGAAAAAAGAATAAAATGGAATTAAATAATGATAATAATAACAAAGAATTACATCGTAGTCATACATCACCACACACTAAAGTGAAACAAGTTAATACACCTCATTCAACACCTACAATTAATACACCAAATAATAATAATAATAATAATTCAGGTTTCCCATTTCAACCACATCAATTTGAATTTTCAGTAGAAGAACCAGGGAGGTATTCAGAGAGGTTGATTGAGTATATTAGAGGTATTATTGTTTAAGCTAATTGAAAGTGGAATTTAATATATACATACTCTCTTTTGATTCATTCTTTTTTTGTATAGTCTTATTTTTTGTATTTTTTAAACTCATTTTTTGAAATAAAATTTTTATTTTCTTTTTTTTAATTTTCTGAATTTATAAAATAAGGATGTTAAAATATCATGAAGAGATTAAGTTGTTTATTAAACTTGTTTATACAATTAAAATTGGGTTAATGTTAATTATTAATTATTTACCAGATCAAATTAAATTGATTACACATTATGGTAAAACTAGAGAAAAATTAAAAGGACTTGAAGGAGTAACAACAAAAGAAGATAATACAATTTTTCATAAACTAATCAACTTTGGTTTAAATTTAACAATAAATAAATCTTCATTTAAATATTATTATATTTATTCAATCTCACTCACTATCCTATTAAATTTCTATCTATTCTTCACCACTTCAATCCCATTCAATTTTAATTACTTTTTATTCTCTTTCCTATTACCTTTCCATTTCACTCGAAGGGTATATGAGTGTCTTTATATTCAAAAATTAAGTTCTAAAGTTCAAATGCATATAATAGTTTTTATCCTTGGTTTAGTGCATTACACTTGTTTTATTCTAGGTTGTTTTTTAAAATTAATGGAGAATAATGAGGGGGGAATTACCTCCGCCACTGGTAGTATATCTTCACCTCTCCTTTTCATAATGCAAAATTTCTTCATACTCTTATTTTTCTACTCCAATTATCAACAATATCACTGTCACTATTGCCTATCCAATCTTAAAACCTCCTCCTCTTCTGCATACGAATTGCCTAATATTTCCTACTTCAGAAACTCCATTGCCCCACATTATTTTTTTGAAATCATAATTTATACTTGTTTTATGATATTGTTTGGAAGTACTATAGAGTTAGTGTTTTGTTTATTGTTTGTTGGTATGAATTTAAATATTACGGCTGGTCTGACAAAAGAGTGGTATGTAAAGCAATTTCCTAAACAGAAGGAAGAGATTATCAATAGGAATTTGTTGCTTCCTTATAGATCAAGAAGGGTTAATAGCAATAAACAAAAATAAGAATAAAAAATAAATTTGATTTAATTTAATTAAACAACTACTTTTTTATTTAGTTTCATCTTTTCACTGGATAATATTTAACAAATGCTGGATCCTCAATAAGCTCCTCATTCTCTCCTTTAAATTCAAAAAACTGTTTTATCTTCTTTAAATATATTTTTAACCCTTGACCCATAACGGTTAAGTCCAATTTAACTTTACTCAATTTCAATGTCTCAACCTCCTTTCCATCCACCAAAGTAAACTCCCCTCTTTGAAAAGCAAAATTAATCAAATACTTTTGATCTTCACTTTCAATGGTTCCTTTCACCCTATACACATCTTCCTTACTTAATGTTTTAATAAATCCTTCCAATTCTTTTAAGCCATTATTAAATCTCACGCCATCCTCTTGATTAACTTTAATCAATACCAACTCCACTTCATTAAAATGATGTTCATCATCACCCTTCCCAATATCCCCAATCAAGTAATCAAATCGACTATGAATCCCTAATACTAAACTACTATCCACCTCCCCATTTTGACCTACTTTAACTCTAGCTGTATCTTCATTCAACTCATTCACTTTATCAATGACTAAATCCAATTCCCTTTCCCCCACTAACTGCCATTTATTTAATAAGATCAAGTCCGTATATTGAGCTTGTAGTTTAGCTGTATAACTAGTATCCTCATAACCCATAAAATTAACACAATCAATAACAGTAATGATGGCATCGAGATAAATGTTGTTATTAGAGAGCTCTTTGATTTGCCAAGCTATAGGAGCTGGAAAAGCAGAGCCACTCGTTTCTATGATAATGAGATCTGGGTTGTATTGAGCTTTGAGATCAAGGAGACCAGTTTTAAGTTGACCGATGAGAACGCAACATAAACAACCATTGATAATTTCATTGATTTTAAAAGAAGTTGGGGGACTATTGTTATCAATGATATCTTCCAAATCTTTGGTTTCTTTAGTTTCGGTAGTTCCTTTGGTAATATTATTGCTATCATTTTCTTCTACTTCACTTTGATTTAATCGATCCATTTGTATTTGTAATAATTTACTATCCACTTTACTATCCCCAAATTCATTTTTTAATATAGCAATGTTAATATTTTGATTCAAATTTTTTAATAAAGAAATTAAAATTGTAGTTTTACCAGCTCCTAAAAAACCTGTAAAGACTGTTACGGCTGTTTTTTTCGGAAGTGTTGACATACTGATGAGCGTTAAGTGTTTATTAAATTGAGTGAAAAAGTGATAAAATAATTAAAGTTCAAAATTATGATTTTTAATTTTTTTTACATCATTCGCTTTTATTCCTTAATATATCCGAAAAAAAACACTTAATTATAAAAAAATCTTATTCTCTGCCCATCCCAACATGGCCTCTTCTTACTCATTTTAACCATAATTTTAATCTAAAAGCATCAATTCCAGTTAAATAATACCGATGCATTCTTTTATGTCGAATAAAACCTAAATGTTCATATAATGCTAAAGCACCTAAATTACTTGCTTCAGCTTCTAAAACTACTTCATCAGCTTCATTTTCAACCATAGATTGGATGCTATGTTGCACTAATTTAGAGCCTATAAAGAGAATATTAAGTAAATAAGAAAAAAAAAATAATAACAAAAGAAGAAGTTAGCTAAATGTGTATGTATGTTGTTATAAAATTAAAGGGTATATTTACCTATTCCCCTTTTCCTAAACCTAGCGTCTACAGCCAACATAGCTATATACCCTCTTTTTCGATCTTTATGAGTATCCAATTTTGCAACAACAACACCAACTAAAGTGCCATTAATATCATGGGCCTAGTTATAATAATAATAATAATAATAATAATTTTACATTAATATCATGTATGAATTAAGAATGATAAACTCTTACTAAATAAGCTAACTGTGGCCAATTAAATAAAAAATAACGATAAGTAAAGATAGAGTATGGTTCACTTAAATCTTTACTTATTAAACTCATTATATTAGGTAATTGAGATTCATCTTTATATTGAGTGAATGTGATGGGGTCTAAATTAGTGTTGGTTGTTGAAATAGTTGTAGAGTTTGTGGTGGCGGAATTCGAATCGTCGTTTAGTAGAATCATTTAATTTTTTTATAAGAAAAAAGAAATAAAAATGGGTTTTTTAAAATAGAGTTGAATTTTTATTTTAGGTTGAGAATTGAAATTTTAGTATTTTTGAATACAGTTTAAAGTGTTAGTTTGTTAGTTTGTTAGTTTGTTAGTTTGTTAGCTTGTTAGCTTGTTAGTTTGTTAGTTTGTTAGTTTGTTAGCTTGTTAGCTTGTTAGTTTGTTAGTTTGTTAGTTTAATTTGGTATTGTTTTTATTGTGATTGAAATTAAAATATTTAAAAAAATAAAAATGATATAACTAATTTATTCTTAATTTATTGGGTTATGAATTCAAGTGTTGATTTTTACTATATTTAGCTTGTTCTGTAGAAAAGTCCTAAAAACTTTCAAAACTCAAAAAAATAGCTTTATCTCTCTTTTCTTTTCGTTTATTTTCTCATTAACTTACACCCAATCCTCAACACTTATCAATATTCACCCTAAAAAATGCTTTCAATATTAACTAATAATAATCCCAATAAACGGTGGTATGAAAGAATAAGATTAAAAGTTAGTATTATAATAATAATGTTTTTTATATTTCAATTAATCTTATTATTAAATTTTTATTTTTTTGTTATTAACAATAGTAATTTATCAGATATAGAGAGGTTCAGTAAGAGTAGTAGTAGTAAAGATGATAATAGTAATGGGAAGAGCATTGTTCCAATGATTCATTTAATTAAAGTAGATACGAATTCTAGAACTTGTGAGTTAAAAGTTAAGTTGGAATTAGGAGAGGAGTATTTTGAAGATAACGATAATAAACAATTAAAACAAAATTTAAGTATTTTATTAAATGAAGAACAATATGATTTTAAAAAAGATGAAAATTTTAATTTGTATTAGTTTATTATTTTATATTAGTTAACAACATACTAATTAATTTTATTTTATTTTAGTGATAGACATATTCGAACTTCTATAATAGCTGGTAGTGAATTAATGTATCCTTTTGATAATTATAAATGTAATTTGAAAACAATAATAATGGATGAAAAGGAAGATTTATTATTATTGAACAAATTAAAGTATTTATCATTACCATTAACTTTTACTACTAATATAATAACGGAAGAAAATGAATCAAATACAACTTATAATATAATTATACAAAGAGATTCCATTGTTAAATTATTTTCCATTTTTTTAATTTTACTATTGTGGGGAATTTCGTTATCTTTCTTTGCTTTGTCTTTGCAAGTTCTATTGTTAAAAAGAAGTGTTGATGATCCTATGTTACCTTTAAGTCTTTCTATTCTATTTGCTACCCCTGCTTTAAGAGCTTCCTTCCCATTAATTCCTTCTACTGGTATTTTTATTGATAGTATAGGTTATTTATGGAATATTGCTTTAATTTCGTTAGCTTCTTTTATCATTTTAATTTGTTTCGGTAAAAGGCATATGACAAAATAAAACAATGAATAAAACATAATAAAATAAGCTTTTATTTAAATACAGTTTATTGTTTATGTGTTTTCTTCAAATGTTCCACGGTATCTCTTTTAAGCTCATCAATATTTCTTGTATTTTCAAATTCGGCTTTTACCTACCATTGATTATTAATTATGTTATCATATTATATATTATAATTTACTATTTCTTCTGAGTCTGTAGCATTTTCGATGTCCCATTCTTTATGTTCTTTCATAATTTCACTCTTCTTAGCTATTTTAGGAAAAACAGTAAATAAAAAATAGATACAAAATAAACTCGAGTTACCTTTACTACTGCTACCCTTAGTACTGCCTTTAATTTCATCAAACGTATTTAAAATCGAGTAACATCTTAAATTGTTACTGACGGATGATACCTTTAAACAGTTTCTTGATTTTAATAATAAACTTCTCATATTGATTTCTTTTTTTGTTATTGATATTAGTAATTTTTCATCTTTTTTATACCCTTCTACAAATTATTTAATATCAACGTCATTGGTTTTAGTTATTATTAAAGTCATTGTTACATCGAAATGACACTTAATTTCTTTAGCACACCTTATTTAATATGGTTCTAATTATGCTTATCATTCAGATTATTAATAGTTCTAATCGGAAGTTTGAAATAAACTGCATCAAATAATAGAACAATCTCAGCCTATTTATAACTAATATACCACTTCTCAGCTTACAGTATAATAAAAATCGAACATTGAATTGATTGGAGATCAGTAAATTCAACCAATCAGTTTTAACTCAGTTTTTAAAGCCAAGAAGTGAAACCAAAAAGAATTTTGATTTTTCAAAAGTGCCATTTTATTTTTTTAAATGTTTAGTAATTCATTATCCAGTCGACAGATTGATCCGAATAAAGCGGAGCAAGAGTTAGCTCAAGCCATTAAAAAGGCAACGAGTATTGAAGAAAGTGCGCCAAAGCAAAAGCATGTTAGAAGTAAGTGGATAATTTTTTAATTTTTTGTTAGTAGTGGGGTTTAATAAAGTTTTTATTTTTATTTTAGCTTGTATCGTATTCACTCAAGACTTCAAATCTTCTCGTTCTTTTTGGTCTGGCATGCAATCACAGCCTTTAAGTTCAGACGAAGTTCAATGTTTTAAAGCTTTGATTACCATCCATAAAGTTATTCGTGATGGGCATCCAAATGTAAATAGAACTTAAACTAGAAAAGACAATATTAATTAAAATTCAATTAGGTCTTAAGAGAAAGTTTTAACGAAATTAGTTTTATTCAAAGTTTAGGACGTAATTTATTTTCGAATGATAACTTTGGCTACGGTCCATTGATTCGTGGTTATATTGAGTATATACTTAATAAACTTGACTTTCATCGTCAAAATCCAGAGTTTCCTGCTAACTTTGATTATGATGATTATTTAAGTATGCGAGGTGTATCAGATCCAAATGCAGGCTATGAAACTATTGGACAATTGATTTCATTAGCTGAACGTCAAGATGGTTTCCATCGACAGGTATTTCGTTCACTTGGTGGATCCCCAAACAATGAGTGTAAGATATCTTGTTTAGTACCATTAGTTCAAGAATCATTTGCTATTTATACATTTATAAAATCTATGCTCACAGCTATGTATCAATCAATTGAAATCAAAGAAGCTTTAGTACCATTAAAAAATAAGTTTTATGAACTCCATGAAAATAATCGTCAATTTTATTTTGAGTGTTCACAAATTAGGTACCTTACCTCCTTAATTACCGTACCTGAATTGTCGAAAGATCCACCCTCTTTTGTACCTGGAGAACCAATTCGTAGACTTGAAGTTACTCGTAATGTACCAACACCACCACCACCAGCACCCTTACCTGAAATGAGCCAAGAGTTTCTTTTACAACAACAAAAAGAATATGAAAGATTACAACAAGAAAAACAAAATTCAATTTTATTACAACAAAGAATGGAGCAAGAACGTTTACAACAACAAAGAGCTTATGAAGAACAACAACGTGCTTATGAGGATCAACTCATCCAACAACAAAAAAGAGAACAAGAAGAACTTCAAAGAATGCAACAAAATCAAATTCAAAGACAGGTTCATGGTCGATTACAAGAGCTTGAACAAGAAATATTTAATTTAAGAGCGAGACATGAAAGAGATCAACTTTTATATCAACAAAATCAAGGTAGAAGCCAACAACTTGAAAGGGAAATTCAATTAAAAACAATACAATTAAATCAACAGGAACAAAATAGTACTGCTATGTTAAAATCATTGGAAGATCAAGTAAATATGTGGAAATCAAAATATGAAGTTTTAGCTAAATCCTATGCTCAATTACGTCAAGAACATTTGGATCTATTGAATAAATATAAACAAGCTACGTCTAAATTGGGTCAGGCTGCTGAAGCCGTCAGAGCTATGGAAAGAATGAAACATGAGGCTCAAACTAAAGCATCACAAGTCACTCAAATGGCTACTGAACGTGATCGTGCACAAGCAGAACTCAATCGATTAAAGGTAGCTCATCAAGAAGAAATGAATCGCTTACGTAGAGAAAGTGAAATGATGCGTAGTCAATTAAATGAACTTGGACAAAGTAAGGGAGCTGAAGTAGCACAATTAATGCAACGTTTTGAAAGAGAAAAACAAAATCTCAATCAACAAATCAATATCAAAATGAAGGAGATGATGGAACTACAAGGTAGTTTAGATACAGTGAGAGGAGAATTGAACAATTTAAGAACAAGTAAAGATGAAGAAATTAATGTATTACAAGCAGCTATGGACCAAACATTGATCGCTTTAAAACAAACACAAGATTCAACCAATCAAACATCCACTGGATTTCAAAGAAAATTGGTTACATTGAATTCAGAACATAACTTAAAGCTTAATAAAATTTTAGATTCCATTTTTAGAAGTTGTATTGAAAAAATGGATCAATCTATTTTTGATTTTGAATCTACTAATGCTCAAGGTAACGTAGCTGCTACACCAGAACATGCTTTATCTTTGATTGAAAGTACAATTACTGCTTCTAATGAGTTTTCAGCTATACTTTATGATTATCTTTCGGATCATGCAGAACATTCCGAAGTAATTAGTTTAGCTATTAACTTTACTCAATTATCTGATCAGCTATTAAATGAAGTTAAAGGAATTACTAGATTAGCTGAAGATAATATGGTAGAACTGTTAACTTCTGAAACATTATTGGGTGGTAGATCCATTAAAGCTTTCTTTACTAAATTACTTTCAGATAAGCTTTCAAGTGTACCAGCTACTTCTAGACCAGAAATTGTAGCTATGGCCAATAAAGAAATTCAATCTAGTCTTTCAGAAGTAGCTAAATTGACTGAAAAATTAGTAGTTAAAGATGCCAGCACTTTAGAAATCAAGAATTCCATGGAAGATTTAGGTGATTTAGTAGAAAGGGAGATGTTAAATGCTGCTAAAGCAATTGAAGAAGCTACAATGAAACTATCAACATTAATGAATAAACCTATGGATCCTAAGCTTACTACCATTGATCGCCAAGTTCATTCTTCAATTTTAGATTCGGCTATGGCTATTACTAATGCCATTGCTCACCTTATTAAATGTGCTACTGCTTCCCAACAAGAAATTGTTACTCAAGGTAAGGGATCAAGTACAAAAACAGCGTTTTATAAAAAGAATAATCGATGGACCGAAGGTTTGATATCAGCAGCAAAAGCAGTAGCTATGGCTACCAATTATTTAGTAGAATCAGCGGATGGTGTAATTCATGGTACTCATAGCCTTGAACAATTAATGGTTGCTTGTAATGAGGTATCAGCCGCTACCGCTCAATTGGTAGCTGCTTCTAGGGTTAAAGCTAGTTTACATTCTAAAACACAAAATCAATTGGAAGAAGCATCGAAAGCAGTAACTAATGCTTCTAAAGGATTGGTTAAAGCAGTTAAAGCATTATCGGAAAAACAACAAAGTAGTTCGATGGATTTATCCAATGTAGCACCACATGAATTTAAAGTTAAAGAAATGGAGCAACAGGTGTCCATTCTTAAATTGGAAAAGGAATTGGCGGTTGCTAGAGCACAACTTGCCCAAATGAGGAAACATTCATATCATTATTCTAATGAAGTGGAAGAACAATAGTTTTGGGGCTGAAATAAAGCATTTTTTTGTAATGATGATTTTATTTTTTGTATAGTATTAACCTTATGATACTTTTCTATTTAAACATCTCGGTTTTCACTTTGATCCTACAGGTTTATAAAATGACTGTATCGATTTTTTAATAATTTGTATGTCAGTTTCAATTGATGTTTTCTGCATTCAGAAAATCCAAATAGTAATATTAAATGAAAAACTGATGAACAAATGTTGAAAAACTGGGTAATTAAAAAAGAAAACTGGTATGTTTAAGTAAATGCTATACGTGTTAATTTAGTTACTTGTTTAATAATCATTGCTATTCTTTTAAATGGGATAAACAGCGCCAATAAAAGTGTTGAAAAATTGTTACGTGACATCATGAATTTTTTGACTCAATGCTATTGAGATTGATTAGTAATTTGAACTTTAGATATAAATACGTGAAATGAAAAACTATTTTTTTATTAAATAAAAACGAAATGAAAGAAACAGTTATTCAAAAAGTTCGTATTTCAATTGATCGAGGCGGTACCTTTACTGATTGTTTTGCTTGTTGGGAAGAGAAGATAGTAATTATTATTATAGTATAAAGAAATAAATAATTAAAATCAAAATATTTAGAATGATGAATGGAGTCTTCAAACTAAAGTGATTAAATTATTAAGTCAAGATAAAGCGAATTATGAAGATGCACCAACAGAAGGTATAAGAAGACTTTTATCTGATATCTATAAGGTGGATTTATCTCGAGATGAAAAGATTAACTTGGATAAAATAGGTTAGTTAAAAATTAATTAAATATAATTTTATCCTAACAAATTTTTAGAAAGTATAAGAATGGGAACTACTGTAGCTACTAATGCATTATTAGAAAGACAAGGAGAAAGACTAGGTTTAATTACTACTAGTGGATTTAAAGATGTTTTAGAGATTGGTACTCAAGCAAGGCCTAATATCTTTGATTTGAAATGTATTAAACCAAGTATTTTATATGAAAAAGTAATTGAAGTTGATGAAAGAATAGCCATAATTAAAGAAGGAGGTATTCAAACTGAAACTGGGGATAGAATAATTGTTGAAAAGGAACCTGAACTCAAAATAATTGAAAAGGAATTAAAAGAATTATTGGAAAGCGGAATTAAATCCGTTGCTATCTGTTTTGTACATTCTTATTTATATGATCAACATGAACAAATAGTAGCTCAATTAGCTAAAAGAATGGGATTTGAAAATATTACATTATCTTCCGATACAATTAAAATGATTAAATATTTACCAAGAACATCCTCTGCTTGTGTAGACGGTTATTTAACTCCACACATTCAAAATTATATAAAATCTTTTTCAAATAAATTTAAAGGTGAAATGAAAAATAAATTATTATTTATGCAAAGTGATGGCGGATTAAGTACATTAGATAAATTTAGTGGTTTAAAAGCCATATTATCTGGACCTGCTGGTGGTGTTATTGGTTATAGTAAAACAAGTTATAATAATAATTTAAAATTACCCATTATTGGATTTGATATGGGTGGTACTAGTACCGATGTATCTAGATTTGATGGTAATTTAGAACATGTATTTGAATCAAATACGGGTGGAGTTATTATTCAATCACCTCAATTAGAAATTTCTACTGTTGCTGCAGGTGGTGGTTCAAAATTGATTTACCAAAGAGGTTTATTTCAAGTTGGACCTTCTTCTGTGGGTGCTTCTCCAGGTCCTGTTTGTTATAGAAAAGGGGGTGAACTTGCAGTTACAGATGCTAATTTACTATTAGGTAAATTAAAATAGTTTTATCTTATATAAAAATAGTTAATAATAGTAAAAATAGGACGCTTAATTCCAGAATTATTTCCAAAGATATTTGGACCCAAAGAAGATGAAGCATTAGATTACAATAGTACTTACAAAGCCTTTGAAAAAGTACAATTACAAATTAATAATGAAGATAAAATTCAATTAAGTGTTGAAGATATTGCATATGGATTTATCAAAGTAGCCAATGAAGCAATGGCTCGACCCATTCGTGGATTAACTGAAAATAAAGGTTGGGATACTAGTAAACATATATTATGTTGCTTTGGTGGTG
Source organism: Batkoa obscura (assembly GCA_030770535.1). Classification (NCBI taxonomy): domain Eukaryota; kingdom Fungi; phylum Entomophthoromycota; class Entomophthoromycetes; order Entomophthorales; family Batkoaceae; genus Batkoa; species Batkoa obscura. The sequence goes on along the minus strand of JASVEC010000025.1, from coordinate 392,215 downwards.
CTGGTGGACAACATGCTTGTTCAATTGCTAATTTATTAGGTATTAAGATGGTATTAATTCATAAGTATTCGTCTATTTTATCTGCTTATGGATTATCCTTAGCTGAAATTGTTTATGAGCAACAACAGCCTACTAGTTATCCATTGATTGAAGAGAATTTTGATATATTGAATCAAATCATTCAACAATTAAAAGGAAAAGTTAAAGATGAATTTAATAGTAAAGGTGTTAATGAAAATAGAGTTGAATTTAAAGTATATTTTAATTTAAGATATGATAATACAGATTGTTCATTAATGATATTAATGAATGATAAAAATATCTCGGGTTTTGAAGAACAATTTAATCAATCTCATTTACAGCAATTTGGATTTTTGTTAAAAGATAAAAAAATAATTGTAGATGATATTAGAGTAAGTGGAATCGGTAAAAATGAAATTACGATTAGTGAAGATCAGGAATTAACAGTTTATGAAGAAATTGAAAATTGTTTAGCAAAAGGTAGTAATGTTAAAGAAAAGTTTATAAAAAAAGTATATTTTGAAAATGGTTGGTTATATACCAAAGTTTACTCGCTAAATGATTTAAATAAAGGAGATGTTGTTGTTGGCCCTGCTTTAATTGTTGAACCTAATTCTACTAATTTAATTGAACCTAGTTGGTTGGCTTTAATATCAAAAGATCACATTATTATTAAAAAGATTGATAATAATAATAATAATAATAATAATAATGATAATAATAATAATAATAATACCACTAATGCGATAGATCAAACTACCGAAATTAAACCAGATCCCATAAAATTATCCATCTTTAGTAATCGATTTATGGCTATTGCTGAGCAAATGGGAAGAACTTTACAAAAAACTTCAGTCTCAACAAATATTAAAGAACGTTTAGATTTTTCATGTGCTTTATTTGGACCTGAGGGTGGATTAATAGCAAATGCCCCGCATATTCCAGTACATTTGGGCTCTTTGTCTTTTGCAGTAAAATGGCAAATAGAACATTACAATGAATTAAGTAAAAAAGATATAAATTTAAGATTGAAGCCAGGGGATGTTATAGTCACTAATCATCCAGTAGCTGGTGGTTCTCATTTACCCGATATCACAGTAATTACACCAGTGTTTTATAAAGATCAAGTTGTATTCTTTGTAGCTAATCGTGCCCATCATGCGGATATTGGTGGTATTTTACCAGGTTCGATGCCACCAAATTCTAAATACTTGAGTGAAGAAGGGGCCTCCATTTTATCTTTAAAGTTGGTAGAAGATAATGTATTTCAATATGATAAGATTAGAGATGTTTTAGTTAATCAACCTAAACTAAATCATCCAAATAGTTCTGGTACGAGATGTTGGGAAGATAATTTATCCGATTTAAAGGCACAAGTAGCTGCTAATAACATTGGTATTCAATTAGTAAATCAACTTATTAATGATAATTCACTTAATGTAGTATTAAGTTATATGAGATTTATTAGACAAAATGCCAATTCAGCAGTAAGATCTTTATTAAAGAAATTTATCAAAGAAGGAGAAGAAAATCGAATCTTACAAAGTGAAGATTTTATGGATGATGGTAGTAAAATCAAATTAAAAATAATAATTAATAAAGATGGAAGTGCAGAATTCAATTTTGATGGTACAACAGAACAAGTTTATAATAATTTTAATGCACCAAAAGCAGTTACTCATTCTGCTATTTTATATTGTTTAAGATGTTTAATTGATGAAGCTATCCCATTAAATTCAGGTTGTTTAGAACCTATCAGTATTATTATACCAGATCAATGTTTACTTAATCCATCTCCTGAAGCTGCTGTAGTTGGTGGCAATGTTACTACTTCTCAAAGGGTATGTGATACTATCTTTAAAGCATTTAATGCAGCGGCTGCTTCTCAAGGTTGTTGTAATAATTTAACATTTGGTGATGCTACCTTTGGTTACTATGAAACAATTGCTGGTGGCTCAGGTGCTGGACCAAGTTGGCATGGACAGTCTGGAGTGCATGTACATATGACTAATACTAGAATTACGGATGTAGAGATCTTAGAAAAGAGATATCCAGTGATTTTAAGAGGATTTAGTATACGTGAAGGTGATAGAATTAATATAAACAATTGATTTATTAATAATTAATTTATAATAATTAGGTTCTGGGGGATTAGGTCAATTTAATGGAGGTAATGGAGTAAAGAGGGAAATTGAATTTTTAAAATCAATGGATGTTAATATTTTATCTGAAAGAAGAGCTAGATCTCCTTATGGCTTAAACGGTGGTTTAAGCGCTCAACCAGGCCAAAATCTTTTAGTTAAAAAAAATGGATTGAAACTTAATATTGGGGGCAAAGCATCAGTTAAAGTAGAAAAAGGGGATAGAGTTGTCATTTTAACCCCGGGAGGTGGTGGGTTTGGTGCTCCAGATAATTAAGTAGATTTTAAAAACATTACTGGCTTATTTTTTTATTGTTTGTAGCTTTTTGATATCTGTTTATATTATATTTTATTATTCTATTTTATTTAATAAGTTAATTGATGATAACTATTTTTATGAAATGCAAAGTGAAATTTTTCAAAAATATTCCATTATAAGCTATTTTTGTTATTAATTTACTATAATATATAAATTTTTTATGTTTCAAGCTAATAATATCTTTACTATTATAAAGCATGATTGTGTAAAATTAAAAAGACTGAATTCTTTTCAAATTGTAGTATGATAATTTAATTTTTAATATAATTAAATTTAATCAACTTATTTAATTAAAAAACAGATAATATAATAAACATGCTATTAAAAATTATATAATTAAATTAAAAAATACTATCAGATAAAATAAACTTATTTAGATATACTATATATTATAAAATAATAAAAAGTTAGCAAGTTTTCATGTTTAAAAGCTGTAATTTTATTTTTCTATTAAAAATATAATGTTTTAATTATTTTTATTTAATATTAAAACAAAACAATTAAAAATAATTTATAAAGCTAATAAAAAATATTTTTAAATAAAAATTTATTTTAATTAATACATTATATTATATTAAAGAATTTACAAAATAGAAATGATTAAAAATAAAAATATATTATATAAGGATATGGGGATGTATTTTTTTGTTTAAAAATCTTACTAACAATCTTTCCGCTAAAATAGCGCTTAAAAAACGGAAAAAATAATGAAGCCAAAAAACGCCCCATATGTTTTTATACAAGTTTTAAAATCAAATTATATAATTAAGCTGCTATACTTTTTTTTGCATTAAAGTTATTTTATTAATTTTTTATTAAATAAGTAATTTAATTGCAATTTTTTAATAATAATAATGCTAATAAACCCTTATTGTTTTAATTTTCATTTAAAATTAAAATTAAGTATATTTAAATAATTGAATATTAATTAATAATTAATATATTTCAAAAAAGTTATAAAATAATATATAAAGATTTTTTTTTTTGTTTAAGAATTTTACTAACAATTTTTTTACTTAAATAATGCTTAAAAAACAGAAAAGGTGATAAAACCAAAAACATCCCTTTATATATTCATTAAATAAAACTTATAAAATTTATTTTATTTTATTTTATAGTTTATGACTTGAAACTTTTAACTGAATTATTCAATCTATAAAATAATAATTTAAAAATTATTTAAATATATAAAATTCAATGATTAAAGCTTAATGATTTTATATTAATTGTAAAAAGCTGAAAGTTAGAAAAAAAAGTCTTAATAATTTATTAAAAAAACGTGAAAAATATTTAAAAAAGTTATTCAGTAAAATATAAAGTTATACTAGCAATAATAAGAAGGAAAAAATATAAATAAAGGAAATAAATACTTATATTAAAATGCTACTTAATATAATTAAAAAAAATAAAAAACATTTTACATTAAAAAGCTGAAAATATAAATAAAGTTTAGCATTTGATTATATAATAAAATATTATACTTTATAAATTGTGAAAGTTGGTACTCAGTGGTAGGAGTTAAAAGCAGTTCTTGGTTGATTAACTTGCCTTGAGTCGAACGGTCTTAGTTTATATAATTAAGATAGACTTAACTTAATAGAAATAATACGTAATAAGCTACGAATTATGTAAAACAAATACAATGGAAAATACTACCGTAAAATCTATGTAAGATGTTGTCAGAAAGACTTAGTGACTTTATTAATGATACGTTATCAGGGAGTAATCCAATTAAAAAGCCTCGAGTTATTGTGTTGAGTAGTCTCTTTTATACTCCAACTGAGTGGCTATATATATGGAACACAATAACAGCTGTTCCTTATTATAGTTACCAAGTATGAACATTAAAACGTGGACAATAAGTTCTTCATGATCAGGTGGTAGCAATTCTCACAGAAAATCCAAGTAAAGAACTTTGGATTGATTGTATCACATGGATCACGCTCAAATTGATTACAAGACTACATCTAGTTTTGTAAACAAGTTAAATGATTATTATGTGATAATCAATTATAGAACTGATAAAGCAATATTTTATAAATAATAACAGCTACTATTTACAATATTATAATTCTAAATAAAGCTGATAATCAATAAGTTTTAATTTATATAATTAAAATAAATTATAAATTATAAGTACAAAATATTTATTAATATGTTACATAAAATACGTAAGTATAAAATATCCATTAATAAATTATATAAAATATCTACCAATAAACTGTATAAAATATCTACCAATAAACTATATAAAATAATAAAAATAAATCAAATAAAAAATATAAGTTTTAATATAAAAACAAAGTATAATAAATAGTTAAATAATTGAAATATAAAAAAATATAAATTTAGTTTTTATAGTTTGTATTACCTTGCTAAACTATTGAAAACTATTAAAAGTTTAAATTAATTTTAAAACTTTTTATTTAAACTAATTTGCATAAGTAAGATTATTTTATTCATAGTATTTTTAATCAAAATATAGCAATTGTGAAATATTGCTTCATTAGCTCTAGGATTGATTATAATATAATAACCAATTCAGAGTTCTTTACTTGGATTTTCTGTGAGAATTGCTACCACCTGATCATGAAGAACTTATTGTCCACGTTTTAATGTTCATACTTGGTAACTATAATAAGGAACAGCTGTTATTGTGTTCCATATATATAGCCACTCAGTTGGAGTATAAAAGAGACTACTCAACACAATAACTCGAGGCTTTTTAATTGGATTACTCCCTGATAACGTATCATTAATAAAGTCACTAAGTCTTTCTGACAACATCTTACATAGATTTTACGGTAGTATTTTCCATTGTATTTGTTTTACATAATTCGTAGCTTATTACGTATTATTTCTATTAAGTTAAGTCTATCTTAATTATATAAACTAAGACCGTTCGACTCAAGGCAAGTTAATCAACCAAGAACTGCTTTTAACTCCTACCACTGAGTACCAACTTTCACAATTATTAAACAAAAAAATACATCCCTAAATAGTTCTAAAAAAAAACAAAAAATTTTAAAGCATTTTATTATTATTTGAACTATAATAAAAGATAAAATCCCAAGTTTAAAATCTAAAAAGATATGGGGGTGTTTTTTTTGGCTTCATCACTTTTTTCATTTTTTAAGCGCTATTTGAGCGGAAAAATAATGAAAGCTAAAAAAACACCCCCATATAGAAAAGTAAAAAGTCGTTAATACTAAATTGAAATGACTATGTAGTTTTAAACTTATACCCAACTAATATTAGTTTTATTTAATAAAAAGTGGTTTTAAACAAAAGGACTTAATTTATTGTTAATTTTTATTAATTGGCCTAATTAGCTATAAAATAAGAAAATCTATAAGACATTAGCTAGTAGCTGGCAACTTTCATAATTTGTATTTAATCAAAAATGAACTAAACATGGAGTAGTAAGTACTGGAGTTTAATTATAATGCATATTTCATAAATTAGTTTGGTTAAAAAGGAGATGGTGTATTAAAGCAAGATGAAAATTATACAAGTATTATCATGCTACAACATGTTATTATCTGGCTTTCTAATTAGGAATCTTACAAGTAAAAAATCCAAATAATTCAATCTGAAGCCGACATAAATTTTAGTTCACTTTTCAATGTTCCAAGTTCTTATATTGATTTGATCTTAATAAGTTTTGTATGCTCTGGTTAATCTATTTGCTATTAATTAAATACTTTTAGTATATTACATTGTAAGCCATAGAAAAGCCACAAGTCAAGAATATAAATGTGATATGATATCATTTGTATCATAATATGAAATTCTGTATCTATGTTATAAATATATTCGAAATCAATAAATTAAAATTTACCAATTAGAGTGCAAGGTAAGTTCTATGTTCCTTTAACTTTAAGGCCCAGTACCCGGATAATACTTTATTACCAAAGATTAATTCCTCGCTAACAAACAAGTTGTGACAGCTGGTTTTCTAATGCGACTAAGAATTCAATAGGCGAAATGTTCGTTGCCAAATAGGCACATTATTGTTTTATTTTGACTATAATTTTACTTATTTTAGAATATCAGAAATTACTCCATAGTTATTGTCAATGCAAATAGTCCCAAGTACCACTATAGAGATCTGATTTATTTATGAGTTCAACCAAAGATATTAAAAAAGTAAGTTATGCTGTCCCGTATTAATACAAAGCTCATTCACAGGAGGGCTCAAGCTTATAATGTGATAGACACAGGCTTTAATAAGTAAAAGTCCAAATGACGAAATTGCTTAAAATAACATTGGAACAAGGATAAGAGTGGTTTTGAATAATATTTTTCAACTAAACTCTAATGAAAAGGTTGGTACCTTGATTGGATACAACTGTAAGTTGGATTTTTGGATGTATATTTAAAATAGCCCATTGAAGGAGAATATGGGGATGTATTTTTTTGTTTAAGAATTTTACTAATAATCTTTCCACTCAAATAGCGCTTAAAAAATGGAAAAAATAACGAAGCCAAAAAAAACACCCCCATATGCTACTTTTAAAGTTATGATTGATGAGGATAGCACCTCTATGGGCTGTTAAAAAATAAAGTTTTTATATGATTGATTTGAAAATAATCTATAATAAAAGCTGATAAAGTACAAACATATGGTTGAGGAATAGTCAATATTTAAATTTTATTCGATTTAACATGAGTAATTAAACTATATTAATAGTTAGGCTTTTTTATAAAAGAAACTAATGATAAAATTAGATAAAAAAGTTGTTTATAAACGATAAAAATATACTAACTTTAAAACAAAAGCTATATCTATTGAATATTTTTTAGTTTTTTACTGTTTTCTTTGGCTCTTAAGGTACTCTTAACCTATTACACTTATTTCAAGGAAAATTTAAAATGAAATGAATTTCCCCAATAATTGCTCAAAGCGAAGATAGACAAAGTATAGAATTTGTAACACAAGTTGTTATGACCTTGACCATAATAATTTTTATTTACATTATGATATTTTAACTTTGTTTACTTTTATTTAAATAAATATTGAGAAAAATATATTTCATTTTGTTCAATTTTTTTTCTTGAAATAGGCGTGATAGGTTAAATATATGAGGATGTTTTTTTTGTTTCATCACTTTTTCTATTTTTAAGCGCTATTTGAACGGAAAGATTGTTAGTAAAATTCTTAAACAAAAAAATACATCCCTATATTATGAATTATTTTTCATATTGTCAATATTACTTATGAGCATAGCCATTTCTAAAAATGATCTAATTTTCAAGTCCGCATAAATGTTATTACCCTATATGAAAAACACATATTAAGTTCTATTTTTGATTCACCATATATAACATGGAACTAATTATTTTCTCCGGTTCATTGAAAGTAAATAACAAGAACTCACTTTTTCCAAATCCATGAACTTATGTCTAATATAATTTGTATATTAAGATATATTTATATTAAACCATGAAATTATACTCAGCAACGTGATATGACCCATATATATGGACATTTTATCATGGTGTGTTTGTCATTATAAATACTCCCATTTTCCTTGTAAAATAAAGTACTAAATAAATTTTTACATATACAGTATTAATTCTTATTACTAGTATATTTAGCTGTTATTTATCTATTCTACTTTACTATACACATTAGGTTACTCAGTTATATAATGAAATTGTCGTTTTTTGCACTGGGATTTTTGAATTTAGTTATTTTTACTGATACAGTAATGTCGAGAAGATGGTTTGCTAATTGTTATTTTGAAACCAGAGTTCAAACCATGGATGCTCATTGCTCATGTTATATAAGAAGTGCAGAAGGAGGTACTGCTACTTCAAGTTGCGATATTCCACGAGCGCCTTGGAATCTTCAAAATGAATGCTCGGGTTCAAGAGCAACTTCTTCTCAAGGGGGATATCAAATTGAAATGAAGTTCTGTAATCAGGCTAAAATGGACGTTCAAATATATGGTCCTAACGGAGAAGAATGGAGCTCTCATGAATTTAGAACAGAATGCTACAAAGAAAATAAGAGAAGAGGCTTTAAAAAGCTTATAGGATATTTGAGGGATAAGGCTCCACATGATGGGGAAGCTGCTATTGAATTCTCCAACAATAGTTGTAACGTTAATCAAGAGTTTGACGTGACAGGTTAATAAATTTATCATTTCTTTAAGATTTTTATTTTGAAAGCTGTTTATGCTTTAAAATTTGTATTTATTTTATTTTTAATGAGGGTTCAATTATAATAGAACTTGCTTTGTTGACAATAAGGCAAGATAAAAAAATTAAATATTGAGCATAGTAAAATAAAAGCACATCATATAGGTATAATATCTTTGGTTTTATAATCGATTAAAATATATAGAATTATATTAGGTTATAAAGCTAATTTTTTAATCTACTCTACTTTATAAAACTCAACGCAAAGTAATTCTATTATGACGAGCAAAAGTGGACTTATATTGTCAACTTTTTAACATATACTTTGTTAAATGTCAACAAAATAGACTGAAAAATAACGAAAATAGATTCGTTTTTATCTGTCACTATAACTAAGTACGTTATATAAATATAACACATATTATAATTTTATAGTTGGAGCATTTAGATTAAAGCTGTATTAAACCGTTCATTCATAATGTTAAGAAAACACGTTATAAAGATAGTTAGAGTAAAAAATATGAAATATATCTAGTTTAGTTTATTAAATTTAACAAAAAGATGTTAGTAAAAATCTATTAAGCATAGGCGTATGGTGAGCAACACTATAAGGATTCTACTGACTTTGTACACAGTTAGAATCTCTATATAAGACTAACCACAATAAACAAATCCTATTTTCCCAAAAGACAATTTAAGCTCATAAATTTTAGCTGCTCTTTGAACGTAACTAAAGCTTCTTGATGAGAAACGGGTTACAATGTCATTTAAGTTGGAGTGACAAGTATATGAACATTTGGCCTCAGTAATGTGTTGTGGAAAACCTTCATTATCTACTCTTATATTTGAGTATCCAAATACCTCAATTTGGTTGTTTAAATTATTTCCTTGTAAAAATTCTTTCCATTTTAAAGTAATACCCAAAGAAATACTGATAATTAGAAATTTGTAATCCTTACACTTTGGATTAGGGGAGAATTGATTTTTCAAGTTTTTCCAATGCAATAGTTGTTTTATAAAATCCTGTATAGACTAAAGCGTTTCCTTTGGCACCAGGATATTGAATGAGCTCACAATCAAAATCAGTTATCCAGTTTTCTAGAGTGATAATTCCACGATATGAAATCAATGCTATTTTAATAGCTAGATCAGCTCCAGTTACCGCATAAAGATTTTTTGGTTCATCTTTAATAAATAAATCATATGAAAACGTTTTAGAATAGATAAAATTATTACAAGCTAAAACTTTAGGATAAAGGGCAATTGTTGAGTGTTTATAATTTAAAGGAAAGCTTTCAATAGTACCTGAAGTAAAAGTATATGGCCTAGCTAATTATTTACTTGGAAAGCATTTCTCTAATGACGGAAAATCTAATGATTCACACCACTATTATCTAGTAGTAGACTCTTTGCCAACTAAGATGGAGTAAAGAACATTCTTCTTGGCTGGTTAATTTCGATTGATGCTTTCAACAATATTAGGACTTTGTGAGTTGTAGAAGCTAACACCAAAAGCTAAACTTAGTAAAACTACGTTTTTTATTGAAACCATTAACTACAAAAGGTATATATAATATCTCGAGAAAGTGATATTTTATTTATACTATCTGAAATTTGGCCAAAAAATGGTTTTGTTTTCACCCAGTTTAACTATATCGCACTCGAGAGATACATATATCGTGGTTCAATATGATACTTTTATACAATTACATGTGAAATATGCCAAATAATATGATCCACTAGTTAACTTTTGTATTGATCTTTTTTAAGCGTTTTATAGAATTAATACCAATTTTAAAAAAGGTAAAGTCCATTTAATTATAAAATATACTAGTACACTAGTTTTATTTTAAAACAAATCATCACATCGAATAAAAAGGATCTAGAGCATTTTTAATGTGATGTTAAATTTTTTAGTTTTAATTACTGCCATATAAAATATGTACTTTATTAACCTTCAAGTTAAGACTAAGAAAAGGTTTTTTTAATATGAGTAAATTTAAATCTAAAGTTAAACTTTTAATTTTATTTATTGTGAAAGATAAATTGAAATATTATACCTATTCAAGTTTTTATAATTATTTTTAAATGAAAAAAAAAGAAACTATAACAGTTGAAATTTAAAAAAAACAAATTCTAATTAATGAAACAATAATCAAGTAAATAAATTATAGACTGTGAAATATTGCTTTATTAGTCCTAGGATTGATTATAATATGATAATCGATCCAAAGTTCCTTATATAGATTTGCTGTGAGAATTGCTACCACCTGATCACGAAGAACTTATTGTCCACGTTTTGATGTCCATACTTGGCAACTATAATAAGGAATAACTGTTATAATGTTCCTTATATATAGCCACCCAGTTGGAGTATGAAAGAGATTGTTCAACATACTAACTCGAGGCTTTTTAACTGAATTGCTCCCCGATATCGTACTGTTAATAAGGCCACTAAGTCTTTCTGACAATATCTTATGCAGATTTTACAGTAGTATTGTCTATTTTATTTGTTTTACATAGTTCGTAGCTTATTACGTACTATTTCTGTTAAGTTAAGTCTATCTTAATTATATAAACTAAGACCGTTCGACTCAAGGCAAGTTAATCAACCAAGAACTGCTTTTAACTCCAACCACTGAGTATCAACCTTCACAAGACATAACTATTTATTTTTTATTTTTAACCTAAAAAACAAGAGGAATTTGTAAAAAATTTCAATATAAATTGTTGTTTTTTAAGAATTATAATTATTAAAATGCTAAAAATTAATTTAAAAGCTAACTTATAATTGTGATTTTAATATTTTATTAAGTTTTATTATTATTTATAATATCAAAATACTATATAATGAATATTAATATAATATTATTAATTTTTTAAACATTGTAAATATTTCATTTATCAGATTAAATGCTCTTTAGTATACTTTTTTTGGTTACTGCTGTATTCAAATACTCTAATCTTTCATTATTAATATTTTTAAGCATTGTTAGTTAATTATTAATTATTAGGTTAGATGTTCTTGACTTGTTTTTTTTAGTTTCTATATACAGATTTTGTACCTTTGCTGCTGTTTGTTTTGCTATGATAGGTGCTTGTTAGCTTGACAAGATCTCATATGTATTATATATTAAATTATTCTTTAATAATTTGGTTAATCAGATATGTCATCTCTAATTCAACAGTAGAAAATAAATGACTCCTTGGAAAGAAAGGGGATATAGTATGCCTTTGTATGGTTTTTGGTTAGAACTGAATTACATGAATTGAACTGCTATATCTCTTTTATTTCAATATTAATATAAAACCAAGTTTAAATATACTATAAATAATTTAAAGTCAATTAACAATCAATGTATTTAATGGGAGTTCTAAAATAATACATGTTCATTAAACGAAATTTCAAATCTTGTTTTATTTCAAGAAAAAATCAAAAAATTAAAACCTTGAAATTGAATCAACTAATCTGTGAGTTAAGTAATTATGAAATTAATCGTTGAAATAAATATTAATTTCAATTATAGATTTATTACGCTACCATGATAAATGATCAATTTTACACATGTTAGATGGCAAGCTGTAAGTAAGTATTTTAAAAAATAAATAGAAGTTAATAAGTTTAAGTATTTGAATGAAATTGCCAAATAAAAATCAGCTTAACTATCTTCAAATAAATAAACAATTCAAAAGTTAGGATGAGCTTACGTTAGTTTAAATTTAATAGCTGGTGGTTCGAAATACGAGAATTTAATAGAAACCCCATTTCTATCACGGTTTTATCAACTTCAAAAAAGATAAAAGTAACGTTGAATATCAATTAATACAGAGACTTTCTATGGATTACATTTAAATAAAATAATAATTAGGTTTTAAGTTGATAATATTTTATATTTAATAGCTTAATTAAATTAAAGGGGTGCTGTTACATTGATATAAGGGCAAGGTTTCTGGTCTATTACCAAATACGATTAGTCTTTTTAATAAGTTAAAATTACTATAAGCAAATATTGACTACTGTATAAGTTTATACTATTTTCAGTTACTTTAATTCTTCAAAAAATTAAAAGTTATTTTATAGTCATTGTAAATTAAACAATTACAAATACTTATCCAGAGAGCTAGTTTACATAAAGTAATAGCCAAAAAAACTGATAACTGTGAAGTGCAGTACTCAATGTTCCTCTAATGTTTATTCAAGTAAGAGATTATTTTATAAGTAATAATAGGAATGTAATTTCAAAAAAGTCTAAAATAACGGACAACTATCACCTGAATAGTTTCGAAGAGAGAAAAAGAGAAAAAGAGAAAAAGAGAGTTTGAAATGGCTTTTTATTGTTTAAATTATAGTGAGAAGTTAATATTTGAATTAGATATAATGAAAGACTTTTATTTTTGATGCAGATTCAAATAAGGTTTATTATAATGAGGAGAACTATCAAAATAGTTCTACTTGATAACATGTTATTGTAGAGATTTTGTTAAAAAATATGACATTGATTCTTATTGTTTTAATAAATAATTTTGTGACAAATGTATATTAAACTTTAAAAGCTTATTTAAAAAAAGTTAATATTCGATTTTTAATAATAAATATTAGGAAAGATATGAAAAAGATATTTGATCTAAATAATATAGATCTTTGTTGTTGAGATAAGAACAGGACCAAGAGCTTTATTAAATCTAAAATAACGAAATATTAAAAGTTGAATCAAGTGTAAATAATGAAACGCTTTCAGGGATAAAGTAATTTATTTATTAGACCTAAATCTTGACAATAAGTTTTATCAATTTAATTCGAGCTTCTATATAGTACATCAATGGTTAGCCCTTATAAAAGATAGAAATAACAAAAGAAGATTATATTGTTATTAATGTTGAGTAATTGTTATGTCTGTTAAAATAATAGATCTTTTTAATTTATTAAATTATTAAAGGTTTTTATTTTATTGTCACTAATTACGTTATCATTTTTATCATATGCTAACAACACTTTTATACCTTCCTATTTTTAATGTCCAAATTGGCTTTCTTTCAAAAGCTTTTGTTTGTCTAGAGCTAATTGTTTTATTTATTAAAAATAATGAAAAATAATAAAAAATAACAATTAGAGTAAGAAAAAAAGTGTGGAAAAACTATATTTTACTAAAAATTTTATACAATTGTTAAGTCCACAATAATACAACTACATTGAATAGTGAATGCCTGTTAATTTGTTCATGATTTAGCTTTCTTAAGAATTTAACATCGGAAAAATTGTTCTTTATTAAAATTAAGCATAAGACTATAAACTGAAACTATATAAGAACTCTTAAAAATAAACTATATCTAATTATAAACTATACCAAACCGTACGGCTTTACCAAATAATGTGATTTAAACTGTATGGATAAATTTTATATTAGACTAAAATCTGACAATATAAATAACCCACTTTTTTTTGATAAAAAAGTATCAAAAAATATTTATAATTATATAATATTAGTTCTAAATGTCAACATAGTTGCTTGTTGATTATTATATTCTATTTTATTCTCAATCAACCTGATTTATTACAAAACGAAATCGTCTTTTTTCTTATTAGGATTTTTAAATTTCATTGTCTTTACAACCCCAGTAATATCGCAGAGATGGAAGTTTAATTGTGCTTTTGAAGCCAGAAGTCAATATATGAATGCTGTTTGTTCATGCAATATAAGAAATGCAGCTAGAGGTACTGCCGGTAGTAAATGCTATATTACATGACAGTCATGGAATCTTCAAACCGAGTGTTCAAGTCCAAGAGGTACTTCCTCTCAAGGTGGATATCAAATTGAATTGAAAGGTTGTTCATAAGCTTAAATGGTAATTCAAGTGTATGGTCCTGGGGGTGAATATTGGGATTCCTATACACTTACAACCGATTGTGCCAAAGGAAATAGGAAGATTCTCCGAAGTTATATAAAATCACTGTTTAAAAAGGATATAAAAAAGGATTCGAATTCAGTAATTTTAGTTGTAATTCGCATGAAGATTTGATGTGTATGTTTAATTTATTACCATTTTGAAGTTTTGGCATCTTGAAGTTTTTTGGAACGGTATTTGCTTACTTTTAATTTTTTTATATGGTCTAATACAGTGAAAAATATAATACATCTGATACTAAACTTAATAAAAGAAAAGCATATACTGCAATAAATATTTGGATTTTGCAATTAACGTAAATGAATAGTATCACTTTGAATCATAAAAATAATGTTTATTTATTTTTCTTGCTTATTAAAATTTAACATTCGATGCTTATTTTATAATTAAACTTTGATTGATTTTATAATTTTATAAAACATTACTTTATATTTGTTTCCTGATAACTAACATTTCTAAAAATAAGAGTTGATAATAGCCCAGATAATGTCAGTGGATGAGTACAAAACTACAACAATTAAGAGAAATCAAGTTATATCAATTAGAAAAGGCTAAAAAATGGCCTTAACAGGCGAGGATGATTAAGATGCTTCCATCTATTGGAAGGATAATACAACTGTTTTGATCAAAAGTGTAAAACTCATATCAAGGCTAAACATGTCTTATTTTTTTCTATTTAAAATACTGATTTTCTTATGAGAGTCTTAAATTCTTTATTGTTTTTTCGAACTAAAATAGAATATTCCATACATTGTTATTAGTTTTTTAATTTCTTGAAAGGACTGAAGTTTACAAGTGCTTTATTTATGAATAATAATAAAACAAGCTAAAGGGAAGGAAGGTAAGCCCTAGATAAAAGGGTCTACCTTATACGTCTACTCCCGGAAAGACAAGGTTTAGCATAACTAAAATATCTAAACTACACTATTCTCTATTCAATGAAAATAGAACTCAACGAAGGTAAGATTGGTTCCTTATCAAAAGATAATCTGGGATGAGTCCTATAAATGAACCAGAGGACTGACAAGTACATTGTTATTAGTTATTTGTTGATTTATTTTAAATTTAAAGTATAACTTTAAAAAGTTAATTAGTTAAATTTAATTAATACACAATAATTTATCAGGCACAGTGGTATTAAAAATATCTATTTATAATCAAAAGAAATTTTTATTTTAGCCTTCAAGCTTAAAATAAGTGAAGATGTTTTTACTAATTGTTATTTTTTGTTATTTTTTTAAATTTAAAATTAATTAACTAGTATGTTATTTAAGCTTGAGTATGTATTAGTTAATTGTTTATTTTAAAATAAAAATTAAATTAATAAGCCTTAAATTGCCATAATAAAGTAAATAATTGATTATAAAATTTATCGTTTGTGACCACACGCTTGAACTTAAACAGTTGCATTGACTAATTAATTTCTAAATTTTAAAATAATATAAAAGGGTAATAGCTAAAAAAATATTCCCATATAATAATTAACTTTAAACTGAATAATACTAGCACTTACAGTCAAGTTAATTATCTTAGTTAATTTAGAGCATAAAGTGTATGAAATAAAAAACTATTAATAAACTAGATAAAGCAAATGACATATATTCACTTATTTATAAACAATATTCGACATTATTTTTGAGTTAAATCTATTTAAAATAATCGTTATTAATACCTTTCAACTTTTACCTTATTTAAAAAATATAAGAGGACGTTTTTCTTTAGTTTAATCACTTTTTTCATTTTTTAGGCACTATATTTGAGTGAAAAGGCTATCTCAGTAAAATTCTTAAACAAAAAACATATCTCCATAAAGATATTTCAGTTAACAATGAATTGAATTGATAACGCGTTATTAGTTATTATCATTATTTAGAATAAAAATAATAAATTATTTAATATGATTACAACAAATTAATCTATGAATAGCTTAACTTTCAATTAATTAAATTTTAAATTAGTATTATTTTAATAACTATTTCAAATAAAAATATCAATTTAAATTTTTTCAATGTTTTGATACTTTTTTATATTATATTAAATATCATAAATTAAATTCTAACAGTCAAACTTAATGTACATAGTCAGTCATAAACTAGTCTCTCCAGCTATTTTTGTAAACTGATAAAGCGTCTTAAGTCCATTGTGTTATCTTCTTTAAAAGTCAATAAAAATTAATTGTAGCTTTATTAATAGATTCCAGGTCAATTTAACAACTTGATATTATTTTTTTCCTTTTATAGATAACAAAGAATGTAATCAAACTAAGCCAACAAGCATCATAAACTTTCAACTTGATCTTAAACTCTTTTTTCTTTTCTTAAAATAATTAACTTAATTCATTTAATAAAATTAATAAATAAATTAACCCTTTTAACATATAACAACCTTCAAAAATGAGTGTTAAAAACAATCAAGGAGTGCAAGGAATGATTAATTTACGCAAATTATACACCACCGAAATACAATGTAGTTTATGTAAGACCTCTTATTTAGGTACTCAAAGTTTGAGAAATCATTATAAATCACGCCATCCAACAAAAATGGAACAATGGACTAAAGATTGTAAAGCAAGAAAAAAAGTCAAAACAAGTAAATATATGCAATATACTGAAATGGATTTGAAAAAAGGTAAAAAGGTATCTTTTCGGGAAGAAGAGGATAAGAGTATGAGTAAGAAAGAGAGAGAGGAGAAGTCAATCTATCCGGGTGATTTAGAGTTTATACTTAATAGAGATGGGTAATAAGGTCGGGAATAGATAATTGGGAGGTTAATAGGAAGTGAGTATAAAATCTTATTAATCTGGGAAAGTAACGTTATTAACATAACATAATGCATGTTTCAATAAAAGTTTTATTTATAAAAAATGATGTATGACTTTATTACAATTTAACTGTTTTATTTATTGATCGAGTAAACATTGTTTATAATTATACTATTGATTTAAGAAATAAGAGGGATGCATATAGTATTTTCTAAAATTAGAATTATTTAGCAAGTTTTTTTAAACAATTGAATTAAAAATAGATCAGAATAAATTTTAACTATAATATGATTTATCAACTATATAAAAAAAACTTATTAAATATGAATAAATGAAAACAAAATAAAGTAATCTTTCTGGGAATTGTTTTTATATGTTATATTTTATAATGCTAAAAATTAAGCACAATATCTTCATTTTATTAATGATTTAGATTAAAGTACTATTTTAATACTTATTTTTATATAATTAAGGAGCTAATTGTTAAATAAAATGATTAAAGAATACTTGATGCATCATGAGAAAATAATAGTTTAAAAACTAGTTTATTTAAGAGCTACAGTTATAAATTTAATTTTTATATAAGAATCATTTAATTGCTGTTTATTTTATTATTATGGACAAGTTGAGTTCGTATTTATAAAATTATTTCAAAATTTATAAAAAAGTTATGATTATTATATTTATAACTATAAAATAATTTAAAAAATGAAAAATTAATAATAAAAATTTCAAGGTTTAAATATTCAAGTTATCAAACTATAATAAATTGACGAGAATTTAGATTAATCTTTATTAAATTTATTTTTTGTATAAATCTATTAATGCCTGACTCTTTATTTAGAGCTTCTGAAGTCAAACTGATATATAAAGAGCACTAGAAAAGCTCTATAATATAAGCTATATGGGGATGTACTTTTTTGTTTAAGAATTTTACTAACAATCTTTCCGCTCAAATAGTGCTTAAAAAATGGAAAAAATAATGAAGTCAAAAAAAATACCCTCACATATTAACTGTATAATTTGATCCAATTTAAAAACACCTCAAAACGTATTAATGGTGTAAAAACTACGTATAAAATTCAATCTTTTAGACAATCTTATTCTTCTTTCAAACATTTTTGATAGTATAATATATAAATGCTTTAAAAAGTGTATTGTATTTGCATACTTAATTTATTTACAATAATACATTTAAATTATAAATTTTATGCTAATTATTATCGAAATAGAAACATCATTTAAACCTCATGTTGTAAATAATACTGATTGTTTATACAATTTAATCCATTTAACTTTTGTAATAATGATGAGAACATTGAAAATAAAAAAATGCGTTTTAAAAGGGATAAGTATACAAGGAAAGTATATAAATGAAAGAAATATCTTGATGAAAATATTAAATTATATATCAATTGTTTATAAACTACAATTTTACAATAATCAACATTCGAAAATTTACAATTTATGCTAATTTACCAAAAATGTATGTTATTTATCAGCCAATAATCAGTTTTAGCTTGTACATTTAGCAAAATTCTCGCACCTCGAAATTCGAAAATTTTCAAACCCAATGGAACTTCTTACAAATCCAATAAATTATTCATTTCATATTCAGTAATTGGCTAATAAAGAATTGATGATGGGACTTAAGCCAATGAAAGTACAATTTAAACAAGTAAATTGTAATGCAAAAATAATGATTAAATCTTCTCTTTTTTATTCTGTAAAAGATGGTTGATAGTGTTGAAAAGAAAGTTACCATGAAGGAAACCAACGGAGAGGGAGTAAAAAGTAGTGGAGATATTATTGATAAGATAAAAAAAGTAAATAGGCAACTGGCTTCTACTGGTAATTTTTACAATAAATAATCACTTAAAATAAAGGAAGATATTAATTTTTTAAAGAACCAGAAATTAGAGATGCAGCTTTAGCAGAGTTATCTTCCTTTTTAAAAGAAAATGAAAATGATTTAGATGAATTGAAATATATGATGATTTGGAGAGGATTATTTTATTCTTTTTGGTTATGCGATAAACCAATCAACCAACAAAATTTCTCTTTAAAGATGGCCGAGATAACATTGGAGTTATCTAGTAACTTAGCTTTACTTAATTTAAAATGTTTTTGGAATACAATGTCAATGGATTGGCCACATTTAGATAAACATCGGTAAGAGTAATTTTAAAATTTATTTAATATACAATACTAATTATTATATTTTTATTTTTATTTTTATTTTTTTAGTGTTGATAAATATTATTTATTAGTACGTCGATTTGTTAATGTTACTTTCCAATTACTCAAAAAGCATGAGTTTGATAATAGTTATATTGAAAGTGTATTTGATATTTATAAAGCTGTACCATTCAATACTGAAGCAGATTTTAAAAATATTGGATTACAATATCATGTGATTGATATTTATTGGGATGAGTTAGTCAAAGTATTACCATTCAATGAAGATAATGATGATTACCCATTAGATCAACTATTATTACCAATTATTGAGTTAGTATCTCATACTAAAAATAAATTAGTTATAAGTAAAGTAAATGAAATGGTTTTCGATAAGTTAATAAGTGCAGTAGAAGAAAATTTAGAATCGAAAATTTTAAATAAACATTTACCAAAGTTTATTGAAGGATGTTTTAATAGAGTAACGAAACCCAATATTACTGTTAAAGTACGTAAAGCTGTATTTCCATTGGTTGTATTTTTATCGGAAAAATTTAATGTAGAAATTAAAATGCCAGAAGTAGAAGAAAAACAGGTAAAAGAAATTGAAAAAGTAACAACTCCAGTCAGTAAAAAAGTAAAGAAAACAAAAGTAGAAAATCAAACTAATAAACAAAAACAAGAACAAAATAAAAAAAGCTATTTAGAATATTGTGGATTATATGAAGAAGATTATAATAACAAACAAGAGAATGAAGATGGAAATGAAAGTATTTATTTTTCTATTGATGTTACTGAAGTAGATGATTATGCACCAGAAAAAGAGAATAATTTAGATAATGAAGATAATTGTATTTCAACAGCTGATTTTTATGTAGAAGATTTATCAGATCCAATTATTGCTTCAATTGCACTTGGTACAGCACCCCCAGTAATAAAAAATGGAGCTCAAATTAAAAAGAAAGTTAGATGGGTACTTGATCGTAATCAAACTAAAGGTAAATAATTAATATTAAGTATAATAATATAATATAATATAATATAATATAATAATTAAATAATTAATATTAATAATATTTTATATAGTATTTGATAAGACAAGTTCATTAGGGGATATTAATTATTTACAAGAAAATAAGAAAGAACTTAAATCTTTACTTAAACCGTCTTCTCTTCCAATTTTAATTGATCACAATAAATTAAAAGGAGTTAAAAAATTACCTCAAACGGATAGAGAAAAGAGATCGATTAAAAGAAAAGGAAATGGTAGATTTTAATATAGATAAACTAATCCAATTAAGTTGAATATTTTATACTTTTTGTTTAATTTTCTGATTTTTGTTATAATTTTGCTTTTTAATCTAGACAATAGTTGTTTGTTAATATGTTGAAGTAAGGTATACATAAAAAATTACATAATTTAAGTAGATAGTTTATTGATGTCTTTTATAACAAGTTATTAGTTTTCAAACTTGATAGCTTTTAAAATCATAGTAATTAATATTAGTTTATATAGTAGAAATTATAATTTTGATAAGTTAATAATTTTATATGTTCAATGTTAAAGATAGCTATCAAAAGTGATTTAAAAATAATTTTTATTTTATTCCATTTTATAAATGTATTATTAAATCATCTTATCACATTATTATATGGGAATATTTTTTAGCTATTACCCTTTTATATTATTTTAAAATTTAGAAATTAATTAGTCAATGCAACTGTTTAAGTTCAAGCGTGTGGTCACAAACGATAAATTTTATAATCAATTATTTACTTTATTATGGCAATTTAAGGCTTATTAATTTAATTTTTATTTTAAAATAAACAATTAACTAATACATACTCAAGCTTAAATAACATACTAGTTAATTAATTTTAAATTTAAAAAAATAACAAAAAAGAACAATTAGTAAAAACATCCCCATGTGTTAATGCTTTGTTAAAATAAAATTTTAATTTAAGTTTTATGATAAATAAAAATATCGCAAACTATTTCAAATGTTTATATGTATACTATCATATGGCTTTATTAATCTCAATTTCATTATGTTATTATATACTATCTTAGGTTATTATCTATTTATATATTAAATATTTTATACTAATAACTATTCAATAAAATTAAATTAAAAGTTTAATTAAATCTTAAACCAAAAAATGACTAAAATCTACCACCAATAAAAGTCTTCCAGTGAGAATACTATTTTCCAAATAAAGAAAAGATCCTAACAATATTAAAATGATAATGACTTCACAAAAACTAAAAATCATGATAAAAAGCACATGACATATTAAAAAAAACAAAATCATTCATTTCATCTCAATTAAAAGAAGAAAGAGTCCTTTTAAACTCCAACACTTTGTTTGCATTATCTTTCTATCTTCAACATGGATACTGCTTACAATCAATCGATCCCCGACCTTTTAATCTATTTTTCAGTAGATCCAACTGTTGGCCTAACTTATCAACAAATACAAAAAAATTATCAAATTTATGGGTATAATGAATTTGAACCTGAAGAAGATGAGCCTTTATATATGAAGATATTTAATAATTTAAAAGAAAATCATATGATTTTATTACTGTTAATTTCTGCTTTTATTTCTTTAGTGATTGGTAATAAAGAGGATGCAATTTCCATTACTTTGGTAAGAGAGGATTCGATAGTTTTAATTCAATAAATTTATACTAATTTATTTTTTGTTTTGATTAGGCTATTGTTTTGGTTTTTACAGGTAAATAGAATTTAGTCATTGCGAAATTAAAGAAAAGTGTTTTATTTAATTCCATTTTTTTCCCATATAAATAGTGGGTTTCATACAAGAATATAAATCCGAGCAATCTTTAGCAGCATTAAAAAAATTAACACCAAGTTATTGTAATGTATTAAGGTAAGTAAATTTACATTGTAATTGATTTTATTTTTGTTTAATTATCTTCAATTTTATTCGACAGAGAAGGTCATTTAAAAACTTTATTAACTCGAGAAATAGTACCTGGAGATATAATTATTTTGAATTGTGGTGATAAAGTACCAGCAGATTTAAGAATAATTGAAGTAATATTAATTATAATCATATATAATATTTAATAGTAGTAATAATATTTATTATAATATTTTTATTTAGTATGTTGATTTAGAAGTGGATCAATCTACTTTTACTGGTGAAAATGAGCCAGTTATTAAAAATAACCAAAAGATTGATAATATTAATATTTCAATTAATGAACAAAATAATATGTTATTTATGGGTACTATTATTAATAATGGTAAGTATTACAATAATACAATTGATTTATATACTTATAAGCCATATATACTATATAGGTCATGCCAAAGCTATTGTTATAAATAATGCCAAAAAATCTCAATTTGGTAAAGTAGTTGAAATGATGCAAGATGTAAGTGATTTAATAAAATTATTATTAATAAATAAATAAATAATAAATATTAATACAATAATAAACTATATTATGTTTAGATGACTCAACGTAAAACTCCATTACAACAAGATATGGATAAACTAGGTCATCAATTGAGTTTAATTTCATTAATAATTATCTCCTTTATATTCATAATTGGTTTAATACAAGGTCGACCAATATTAGATATGTTTAATATAGCAGGTAAATTATACACTTCTATCTTATCTAAACCCAATAACCCCCTTATCCTTTTATATAGTGAGTTTAGCCGTAGCAGCTATACCCGAAGGCTTACCTGTAGTAGTTATGGTTACTTTGGCCCTGGGAGTGTTGAGAATGTCATATCATAAAGTAATTATAAAAAAAATGGCATGTATTGAAACATTAGGTTGTATGGATGTTTTATGTATGGATAAAACTGGAACATTAACCGAAAATCAATTAAAATGGACTAATATTTATTTTATTCAAAATGAAATGAATATTGATTTAGTGAATAAAACGGAACTTTCCCAAATTGAAAACAGTTTTTTAGGAGAAAAGATGTTGGAGATTGGTAAGCAGATAGTTTGAATATGTAATGAAATAAATATTTATTATTTTTAGCTTGTTTATGTAATAATTCTTTTATTGCTGAAGATAATAAAGTGATGGGTCAATCAACGGATGTTGCTTTAATGAACTTTTATTTAAGTTTAGAAAAAGAAGATATGAGAAAAGTAAATATTATTAAGTAGCTTACTAATTAAATAATAATGATAATAATACCAGGAACTTATTAAAACATCGGAAATAGCGTTTCACTCAAATCATAAATTTATGCAAATAAGTTATTCTAATAATCAAACGTATTTTAAAGGAAGTATTGAAATAGCTTTAAAAAAATGTTTGTATTATTACGATAATGGGGAAAAATTAATATCATTAGCAATTAAGAATGAATTATTAAATAAAAATTATGAATTATGTTCAAAAGGTTTAAGAGTATTGGCTATGGCTTATGGTAAAGATGAAAATAATTTAGTATTATTGGGATTAATTGCATTGTCGGATCCACCTAGATTGAATTTATCGGATACAATGAATCAACTTATTATGGCAGGGGTTAAAGTAGTTATGATTACTGGGGATTCAGGTAAATAGAATTAATATTAATAATAAAATCTAATTTTAATTTCTATTATTTATATAGAACAAACAGCCAAAAGTATAGGACAACAAATTCATTTACCAATGACAGGAAACCCAAATGATTGTATAACAGGGGATTCCATTGATAACATGAATCAAGAAGAATTTTTAATTAAAATGAAAGATTGTATAATATTTTCAAGAACAAGTCCTTATCATAAAATGAAAATTATCCAATCATATCAATCTTTGGGATATAGAGTAGGTATGACAGGGGATGGAGTGAATGATGCAGCAGCCTTAAAAATGGCGGATATTGGTTTAGCTATGGCTAAAAATGGAACGGATGTAGCTAAAGAATCAGCTGATTTATTAATCTTAAATGATGAATTAAATGTATTATTATTGGCTATTAAAGAAGGTAATGATTTAGCTTGATTTAATAAAATAATTTATTTATATGAGATAATAATCTATTAAATATATAGGAAAAACAATTTTTAATAATATACAAAATTTTATTACATTTCAATTATCTACTTCAATGGCTACATTATCATTGATTTCAATAGCTACACTATTAGGCTTTGAAAATCCATTAAATCCAATGCAAATATTATGGATTAGTAAGTTTATTTTATTGAAATAGCTTAATATAGTAATATATAATAGTATATAATAATAATATATTTATTGTTTCTATATTTATATATGTAATATTTTTTTTTATTAATAGATATCTTAATGGATGGACCACCCGCTCAATCTTTAGGTGTTGAACCAAGTAATGACGAAATATTATATCAAAAACCAAGGAAAAAAGATTCAACGATAATTAATAGAAGAATTGTTATAAGAATTATTACTCATGCTATGATTATTTTAATAGGTAAAATTATTATTATTAATATTATTATGAAATAGAATAGAATAAAATAGAATGGTATAGTATAGTCAATAGAAGAATCAAGTGCAAAAGTATAATAGGGCTTAATAGGATTTTTAATTAATAATATTTTTTTAGGTACACTTTATATTTATACTAAAGAACTAGAAGATGGTATTATTACTAAAAGAGATACAACTATGGTAAATAATAATAGAACAACATAATACACATATACTAACGTATATCTCCCTTTTATAGACATTTACTACCTTTGTGTTATTTGATTTATTTAATGCCTTGAATTGTCGGGATTTAAACTATCCTTTATTATTGAAATTAATCACTTCCAAATCCAATAATTCCACATCACCAAAATCAACCAATCGAATGTTTTGGTTAGCTATCTTATTTTCGATTATTGGTCAATTGGCAGTGATTTATTTACCTTTTTTTCAAACAATATTCCAAACAGAAGCGGTGAGTTTACAAGATTTATTCTATTTACTTGGGTTTACATCATCTTTGTTTTTTATTATGGAAATAGTCAAGTTTTGGGAATTAGGGAAGAAAAAGAAGATGGAGGAATTAGGGGATAAGTTTGTTTAATCGACAGTTTATCTAGGTTTTACCTAGGTTTATCTTCTCTGTCTCCTCTTCTCTGTCTCCTCTTCTCTTTTTTTTTGATGATTACTTCTTGTTTATACAAAAAAAACTATTATCAAATTTATAAATATAAAAATTAATTAAATATGCACACAATAATAATAATTATTTTATATTGTTTATTTTTTAAAATATTCATAAATTAAATTAGCTACATTGAAACACAGATCAATTATATTCTGATGAATATTTAGTTTTTTACAACCTAATAAATGACTTTTTAATTGATTAGGTACTTGTTGCGGTACAAGTGCTGCTATCATTATTAATTCGGTTTGTTCCAATGTTAGGATTTTAGATTCAGAAATAATTTTACTATAGGTTTCTAAATAAATTATAAAATAAACAAATATGAATTAAAATTCTATTGAATATTTACCATTAACAAGAAATAATAAATCAGGATTACTTTGGTTTATTATAGTTCTTACTTTATCAGCTAAAATAAAAAATATTAATCTGCTGATACTAAAAATTTTAAATAATCATTAAATAATATTTTTAAATTTACTTTAATTAAACTAACCTTGTTTTGTATAAATAGTATTAAAAGTTTCTTCTCCTCTTTTATAAATATCTTCTAAATTATCTCTTTTTCTATAATCACGATTAATAAACTATAATATTAGAATTAATTAATAAAAATAATCTTACCTAATTGCTTCTTTGTTTAATCTTTCACTAATCTCTTTCGGTATTAATCTAAAAATTTCATTGGAGGCATTGATACACTAGTTAAATCACTATAATTAATAAAAATCATCAAAATAAAAACTCCTCGATCTTCTTACCTTCGGTATCCCAATAACACTTGAAATCTTCACCAGGCTTTCTCGAAACATTTCAATCAATTTCACTCTCTCATCTTTATCTTGTATTTTGTCCAAACTTTTATTTATTAATAAAGAGATTGATTCCATATCATTGTTGGATGTTAAGCTAACTAACTAAAAAAATGAGAGTTAGTTAGGGGTGATGGTAACTGTGTTAGGTAAATGAATTACTATTATATTACTTGCAAGTAAAATATCTATGGATGATAATAGATTGAAACATTGGTCGATAATAAAGTCCATTTTTGAAGATTATATTTAATAGAATAAACTATATAAAACTGATAAAATTAAAAAAGTACCACATTAACAATAATTTTTATTTGGTGATGAAAAAGTCTTGAACTTTTCCATCTAAAAGTTTGCAGAAAGTATCGAACTTCCCTTCAAAAATTGCAAAGTATTAACAAATTCCAAAAATCGTTCCTTTACAACCTTTTATCCTTTCATCCATTTCCAAAAATGCCTAAAGAAATGCATTTATATAATTTAACATTGACACCTACATCCCATAGTATATGTCAATGTATTGGCAATTTTTCAGGTTTAAAACAACAAGAGATATTAATAGCTAAACATGATCGTTTAGAATTAGTTAAAGTATTAAGTGACTCTGGTAAATTTGAAACTTTATATACTAGTTATCATACCTTTGGTATTATTCGTTGTATTCAACCTTTTCGTTTAACAGGGGGTAATAAAGGTAAGTTTAATTATATTCATCTTTTTAATTTATATAATTTATTTATTCAAATTTTAATTTCTTTTAATTCAGATTACGCCATCATTGGAGGTGATAGTGGACGTATAGTCATTTTAGAATATGATCCAAAACTATGTGTATTTAATAAAGTACACCAAGAAACTTTTGGAAAAACAGGTGTACGTCGAGTAGTACCAGGTCAATATATTGCATGTGATCCAAAAGGAAGAGCAGTGATGTTAGGCGCAATAGAAAAACAAAAATTGGTTTATGTATTAAATCGAGATTCATTAGCCAATTTAACTATTTCAAGTCCATTAGAAGCCCATCGTACTAATACTATTTTATACTCTTTAGTTGGATTAGATGTTTCTTTTGATAATCCTATATTTGCAGCTATTGAATTAGATTATACAGAAGCAGATACTGATAATAATCCAGATGCTTTAGATAGTATTGAAAAATTATTAACTTATTATGAATTAGATTTAGGTTTAAATCATGTAGTTAGGAAATGGTCTACACCAATTGATCCTAGAGCTAATTTTTTAATGGCTGTACCAGGTGGTAATGATGGTCCCTCTGGTGTTATTATCTGTAGTGAAAATTCTATTTCTTATTTACATCAAGGTAGTGTAGAACATAAAGTACCTATTCCTAGACGTAAAATACCTATTGCTGATTATGATCGTAGTATATTAATTGTTTGTGGTGCTTTACATAAAATGAAAAATACCTTTTTTATTTTATTACAAAGTGAAGAAGGGGATATTTATAAAGTTACTTTAGATCATAAAGATGGTGAAGTCAATCAATTAAAAATTAAATATTTTGATACTTTACCAGTAGCTAGTGGATTTTCTATCTTAAAATCAGGTTATATTGCACTATCACCTGAATCAGGTAATTTCGGTTTATATCAATTTATCGCTTTAGGAGAAAAAGCAAATGATGAAGAATTTTCAAGTTTAAATTATTTAGAACAAGAAGAAATTGAGCCTGTTTATTTTCAGCCTAGAGCTTTGGTTAATTTACAACAAACGGATGAAATTGAATCCATATCTCCGGTTATTGATTGTAAAGTTATGAATTTAACTAATGATGATACACCTCAATTTTATACTTTATGCGGTAAAGGTAGTCAATCTAGTTTTAGAGTATTAAAATATGGTTTATTTGTTAATGATGTTGGTGAAATGCAATTACCTGGTAGACCAACTGCAGTTTGGACAGCTAATTTAAAAAAGAATCCAGTTTATATAGCTTCATTTACAAATGCTACGTTAGTATTAACATTAGATGAAAATCCAGAAGAAGTTAATGATTCAGGAATATTAACAAATACACAAACAATACATATTCAAGAATTAAACAACAATTCTATTGTACAAGTTTATCCCAATGGAATTAGACATATACAATCGGATGATAGAGTTAATGAATGGAAACCACCAAAAGATAAATTAATTATTAATGCGGTTGGTAATAGAAGTCAGATATTAATAGCATTATCAGGTAATGAATTAATTTATTTTGAAATTGATAATTCTGGTTTATTATCCGAATTAAATGAAAGAATGGTGATGTCATCCCAAATTACCGCTATGTGTTTAGGAGATATTAAACAAGGTAGAAAGAGATTTCCTTATGCAATGGTTGGCTGTGCTGATCATACAGTACGTACCATTTCATTAGATCCCAATACACCTATGCAAGCTTTATCTATGCAAGCTTTAGCAGATACACCATTATCATTGTGTACTATTGAAATGAATAGTAAAGATGCCAATTATACACTTTATCTTCATATTGGATTACAAAACGGTATTATGCTAAGAACAGTAATGGATCAAGTATCTGGAGCTTTAAGTGATACACGTAC
Organism: Batkoa obscura; assembly: GCA_030770535.1. Classification (NCBI taxonomy): domain Eukaryota; kingdom Fungi; phylum Entomophthoromycota; class Entomophthoromycetes; order Entomophthorales; family Batkoaceae; genus Batkoa; species Batkoa obscura. Next base: position 363,212 of record JASVEC010000025.1, on the reverse strand, counting down.
AAGATTCTTGGGTAGTAAACCAGTGAAATTATTCCAAGTTATTGTTAATGAACAGCCAGCAGTTATGGCATTATCTTCAAGACCATGGTTAAGTTATCATTTCCAAAATAAAATACATACCATGCCATTACAAACAGATGCATTGGAATTTGCTGCTCCCTTTTCAACAGAAAGTATACCTGAAGGTATAGTTGGTATTTCCGGTGATTTATTAAAAATTATCAATTTCGATCGATTAGATCAACAATTTCAACAAGATATAATACCCTTAAAATATACCCCAAGAAGAGTTATATTAAATCCATACTCCAATCATTTTGTAGTACTTGAAACTGAAAATAATACATTTTCACCATCTGAAATTAAAAGAGTTATAGAAACTGAAGGAGAGGATAATGCACTTTCTTTAGACCCAACAGAATTTGGTTTACCTAAAGCAATGCCTGGTAGATGGGCAAGTCAAATTCGTATCTTAAATCCATTAACAGGTGAAACTACTCAAGAAATTGAATTAGATGAAAATGAAGCTGCATTTTCAATTTGTTTAGTTCAATTTCATAATCAATATTCGGATATTATGGTAGCTGTAGGAACAGCTGTTGAATCTATCTTATCCCCTAGATCTTGTTCAGCAGCTTATATCAGATTATATAAATTTGATGAAACTGGAACACAATTAAGTTTAGTTCATCGTACTCAAGTAGAAGATATACCAATGGCTTTATTACAATTTCAAGGACGATTATTAGCTGGTGTTGGACGCTTGTTAAGAATTTATGACCTTGGTAAAATGAAATTATTACGTAAATGTCAAACAAAAGCAATACCAAATACCATTGTAAATTTACATTCTCAAGGAGAAAGAATTATTATTTCTGATATACAAGAATCTATCCATTTTGCTGCTTATACACAGCTAGAAAATCAATTAATGGTATTTGCAGATGACACTTTACCTGCATTTACATCTGCTACTTGTTATGTAGATTATAATACGGTGGCTGTAGGTGATAAATTTGGTAATCTATTTTTAGCACGATTACCCAATGATGTAGTTAGTGAAATTGAAGGGGAAGGCGAATCCAAATCAAATCATCATAAATTGCCCCCAACTAATCGAGGTATCTTAAATGGAGCTACTTATAAATTAGAAAGATTATGTCATTTTCATATTGGTGATGCACCCATGTCAATTGAAAAAACATCATTAATAAGGGGTGCTAATCCAATCTTAGTTTATATTACTTTATTAGGAAGAATTGGAGCATTAATACCCTTTTTAACTAAAGATGATGTGGAATTTTTTCAAACCTTGGAATTTCATTTAAGAATTCAATTACCTCTTTTAGCAGGCAGAGATCATCTCTCATATCGATCTTCTTTTGCTCCTGTTAAAGCAGTCATTGATGGTGATCTTTGTGAAACTTTTGGATTATTAGATATGAATAAAAAACAAGAAATTGCAGAAGAGTTGGGTTGCTCTGTTAGTGAAGTATTAAAAAAAATTGAAGATATGAGAACTTTGGTAGCATATTAAGTACACTATAGATAAGACAAATATTTTGATATGTCAATTAAAGTTACTTTTTTTGAGGATGAATAAAATTTTATTTAAACTCATTAATTTATATAGTTAAGATTGGATTTTAATATCTAATATTCAAATCATTTGTTAAGTATTTTAATTATTTTCAAATTTGGTACATTGATTCAAAAGAGTTTTATATAGTTGTTAAATCAACATTTAATTTAAAAATGACTGGTTTTGTTTCAACAACAATAGATTTTAACAGTAAATAAGTTGTATTTAATTATAGAATATAATATAATAAAATGTTGTAGTTTAAAAAATCTATTAATAGATAATTTTAAGAGGCTTAAAATGAAGTTTTTTGAATGTTCTAACTTGCAATAATTATAATCATTATGATAACTGTTAATTCTTTGTTTAAAATTCATTATTAAAATTAGTTGGAAAAAAAGATTAAATCAATGACCAATTAATTAACAGTGTATAGAATACTAAGGTTTAAAATAGAAGGGAAGAAAATTAAATTTTTTTTTAAAAAAGAATATAAATAGTTGATAAAAGAATTTATTTTGTTTTGTATTTTTTGACAAAAAATAAGTAAAAAAAGTTAAAGATAAAAGATGATAGTAGAAATGCAAATGACTAATAAAGAATTATCTGATTTATTTGGTTATTTCGGTTTATTTTGTTGGTTTATTGTAATGACACCGTAAGTATTATTTATTGAATATATTCAACATTTAATTTATAAATTTTCGATTTTTATAGTCAAATATATACCAATTATAAATTAAAAAATGCATCTTCCTTATCTCCAGCTTATGTATTTTTATGTATGATAGGTAAATAAGAAAATAATAAGAAAATAATAAGAAAATAAATTAACATTTAAAATTCAACTTAATATAGGAAATTTAATAAGTTGTATTGGAGCCATCTGGGGCAATTTAATTTTAAGTACGATATTAGTCACTGGTTATTTAGCTATCTTAGGCAACATTTTATTATTACAAATTTATTATTATCATAGTAACAATCATATTAATATTCAATGGAAGATTAAAGAAAGTGATAGAAATAGTATTTTATTTCCAGAATATGAACCTATCATAGAAAATGATTTACCGGCTAATGCTAATTTAGCTAATTATAATCAAGATTTCGATAACAATAATAATAACAATAATAATAATAGTTTAAATGACCCTCATTATTATGGTAATACAAGTAGTTATATTGATTCAAGTAGTCGACCATTATCTTATAATCGACCATTATCTTATATGTCACAAACAAGTTATCATTCAATTAATAATAATAATAATAATAATAATAATCAACAATATACAGATTCAATTAGAAGCAAAAGATCCAGTATTATGCAAAGGATAAGACCATTATCAATTAAAAGTTCTTATTCTTATCCACCAATTAAACCCTTACCAACAGAAAACGAAAGTAAATATGCTAAATTAATTTACTTAATAATAATTATTTCATTATTTATATTAATACTAAATATTAATATAAACAGAATTCAATTACCTTTGATACCCATGTATCAAACATTAGGATGGATTTCTTCAATAATCTTTTTAATTGGTAGATTACCTCAAGTTTATAAAAATTATCAAAGAAAATCAATTGAAGGTTTATCTTTTTTTATGTTTTTAATATCTATTTTAGGTAACTTATTTTATCTTGCTGCTATCTTTAGTTATTCTATGGAATCTCAATATTTGAGATTAAATCTACCTTGGATCTTAGGCGCTGTTATGGGTTTATTTATGGACGCTATAATCCTTTTTCAATTTTTTAGATATGGTATGAATCATTTAGATCTTTTATCTAATGAGGATTATTAGAATAAAAATATTGTATTAATATATATATTATATATATTATTATTAATATATTATTTTATTTATTTTATTTTATTTTATTTTATTTTATTTTATTTTATTTTATTTTATTTTATTTTATTTTATTTTATTTTATTTTATTTTATTTATTTTATTTATTTTTGTTAATTTAAAAATTTAATAACTTGTTCATATACTGAAAATACAATACCACCAGATAATAATAATCTACCTAATCTAGGAGTAGCTCCATTCCATAAAGAAAGTATCCCTGTTTCTTTCACTGTTCGTATTAAACAATCATATGAATTTTTATATTTTAAACTAGCTTCTTTACTTTGCATTTTAGTTTTAACATTATCAATTGGCATAGTAGTATAAACAGTAATGGTACCTGCTATCATACCCAATAAAAAGGTAGTTATTATTGTTAAATTTTTTTCATCTTTAGATATACCAAGGGAATGTTTATAACAATAATCTTTTAATATTTGATAACTAGTTAATCTTATTGCACTGTTACTTCCTTGTCTTAACATTACTGGTACTACCCCTCGATAAATTCCTATTAAACCTTCACTTTTAATAATACTTTTAACGCCTAAAATAAATAATTAATGGAATATAATATAAAATTAAAATTAAACTATCTTTAAATAAATTAATATTCGATTATTTACCATGAATCATTCCGTTATATTGTTTAATTTTATTATTTTGATCTTGAATCAACTTAGTTTTAATAGTTTCAGCCGGTGTAACCACTAAAAACGCTTCTGATAATCCAGCCACTAAACCAGCCAACACTGTATTACCGAAGGATAAACTACCATTTTTATTTCTTAATTGATCTTTGATACTATCATAAACCACAAATCGAATCCCTGCTTTAGCTGCTGTTCCTAGAATCATAGGACTTAATCCAGAGTACAAAGTTCGTATCCCTTTTTCTGTGATTGTTTTTTTTAAACAATCGATAGGACCAGTGAATAACTAATTTTATTAATTGGTTATAGTCGTATGAGTGTGAAAATTAATCATTAACTTACTTTATTACTATCAGGTAATTGTAGTTGTGTTTTGACATATTCTGTGGGATAAGTTATAGTGGCTTCTATGGAGCCTGCTATCATACCTGCTGTTAATGACTTTAACGGGTTCTAATGAAATTAGGTTAATATTTAGTTTTATCATGACATTTTTATGGAATTACCATTCTCTTTTGTTCACTCATTTGAAATATTCAATATCAAACTCATTCATTTTACTTATGAATGTTTATATACTATAAAAAATTAATGTCTAGATGACCTATTATGAATCACGCTTATTTTAATTGAATTAAAATTCTAAGTTCTTAACATCTCAACTCATTCATTGGTAGATGATAATGCATAATTTTTAATGACGTTGCAAAAAAAATAAAAAATAAGGAATAAATTGATAAGTATTTTTTTAATTGATTTATGAGCTCTAAAATTGTTAAAAAAATCATGGACTCCAGTTGTATATTTTGTAAAATTATTGAGGGTAAAATCCCATCTTATAAAATTATTGAATCAGAAAAGAGGTAAATTTAAATCAATTAATCTATTTGAATTATTAGATTCCTTATTATTCAATTTTAGTTATGCTTTCTTAGATATTGGTCCATTATCTAAAGGTCATGCTGTAAGTGTTTATTTTTATTTTAATCTTATTTTAGATTATTAATTCATTGATTTAGTTAGTTATACCAAAATGTAAAATGAACTTTTATTATAAAAATTAATTCATTAACCATAATTCAGATCATGCCGAATTTATGCATCAATTACCCGATGAATACTTAGCCGATTTATTACCATTAGCCAAAAAAGTAGCCTTAGCTTCCAACTTTGAGTTCTATAATATTTTACAGGTAACTTCATAACTCTCATTTAAGTTGTTAACTCATGGAATTAATTTTCTAATTTAGAATAATGGTAAAATTGCACATCAAGTAAATTTTATTTTTAACTTTAATTGAATCAAAATATTCATTATTTTATTATTAGGTTGTCCCTCACGTTCATTTCCATCTTATTCCAAAACCTGATATGGAACAAGGACTTGGTATTCAATGGCCTGCTCAACAACCGGATCAAGAAGAATTAAAAAAATATCTGGATAGTATTAAACAAAATCTTTAAGTTAAATCGAATAAAAAAAGTATCTTGTTGCTAATTTTTGATCTTATCTTTTATCTATTTTTATTATTCAAATAGTAATAATATTTTAAAATAAATTTTGAGTTCATCTTGAAATCAAGATCTGTCATATTTTTATTTAGTACTATTTATTAAACTTATCAAATTTAATAAAAAACAAATTATGTTATATTGTTAGTTCTTTCTTTAATTAATTTTATTGTATTTCTAATTTATTAAACAATCAAAAACAATAATGTTAAATTTAAATCAAGAATGTAGTTTTTATTAGCATAAGGATTTCAATAAATTATTAAAAAAAATTAGTGGGTAGGGGTTTTTTTACAAGAGCAGTACTCACCGGAGCATCAACTCAGTCCCAAATCAAGTATATAATTTTGTCAAATAGGTATGTTACTACCTAATGCGAGTTTGACCATATGCCATTAATCCTTAACTTTAATAAAAAAGTTGGAAAAAAAGCTAATTTTATAAAAATTGATAAATTGCCAATTTATAGGTGGTGAAATATTAATTCTATGAGATTTAAGTGGTAGTGTTAAGTTTAAACCGTTTTGATTGGTGGAAAACATGGTTAATTTTGTCCCATTTTTTTTGAGATATGGAACTGAGTAGAAAAATGGGATAGGTATTGTTGATGTAATGAGTACAGAGAAATGATAATAATCTTCTACTTATTAAAAAATTATTCTCCCTGATATTTCAATATCTGATATCAAGTTAAGAGAATGTTATTAAAAATTACAAACTTGAGTTTTTAATAAATTGTTTATTAAATAAGAATATTAAAATCTTCACAGTTTATATTTATTATAATTTCAATCTTATTTCTATTCGTATATAAAACATTCCTTAATCTTTAATTTTTATATTAAAGTTGCTAATGTTTAAAATGGATTTACTAATCAAAAACTTGATTATAGTATTGACAAAGATATTCTAATTAAAAAAATTAACTGTTGTTGGTGTTAGAAACTTAAGTCAGTTTTTATCATTTTAATGTAAAAAAAGAAAGCAACATTAAAAGATCAAAAGTCAAACTACTGATATGTAATAAAACTGTTATTGAGTCAATGTACTCTTACTTTTGTTATCCTAGGAACTGTTAATAATGTTCAATTCTTTTATAATCACCTACTTTTTCAGAGTTTATTGAATTTTAAGCTATTATTAAATTAAGTATCGCTATTTTATATGTTTAATTGATTCTAATATTAGTATAAATCGATTATGAGACTATAGCTTCCTTTATTATATTTGATATTATAAAAGCTATTTCAGTACTTTATAAAAAGGAAATCAAGATTTATTATCAATAAAATCATATAAAAGTTAAAAACAATAATATGGGTTTCAAAATATAAATAGACTATAAAGTAAAAAATTATAAAGTAGTAATAAACTTATTCAACATATACATCAAACTCTTCATTTGCTTTACAATTTTTAAAGCCTAATCCAAATGAGTTCTCTTTGTGTCTTTTAACGTTGCTTTCTTTTTTTACATTAAAATGATAAAAACTGACTTAAGTTTCTAGCACCAACAACAGTTAATACTTCTCTTATTTTCAGTAATATAATTGGTTTTAAATTCATGAGAAGTCCATTCTTTTCCTTCCGGACCATACATTTGAATTGCCATTTTATCTTTGGTACATTCTTTAAGTTCAAATTGATATCCACCTTGAGAAGAAATTACTTTTAGATCAAAACGTTTGTCATTGAAATTCCAAAATTGTTTTTGAAAATAACATGTACTTTTAGCTGTATCTCCAGAGGGACTTTTTATACTACCATAACAAGTAGCTTTATCTTGAAATTTCAACCCAGGAACACAATCGGCCTTCCATCTATCTGATATTACTAAGTCTGTTAAAGCAATTAGATTTATTAATCCTAATGCAAAAAAAGATCATTTCATTTTGTGATCGATTAGACTGATAGTAGGTATAAAAAAATATACTAAATTATAACTAATTAAAGTAGCAATAAAAATTAATACTGTAGATTTGAAATTATTTGTGATATTTTGTTTAATGAGAAAAAGCAGCGTATTTATAGTCTCAAGCCAACGTATGATATAATATATATTCATATGATTTAAGTTATATTACTGATTGTGGTTACATAGTTCAATGTAATTTTTATTAAGGTATAGATTAATTTAGTAATATGCTCTTATGATGGATTTTTAAAAGATGAGTTTTTTATATTTAATTTCACAAGACGGAGAAATGATATTGAGTTCTTTATCAGACAAGCTAAACTTTAATAGTAAAATTGATGAACATTTTACATATTAATGTCGGTGTAATAATATGGGTTTAATACTGGAGTGGTTTTCTAAAAATTAGTTAAGCTTAATTATTGTCATAATACAATAAAAAATAACAATTAGGAAAGACTTGATAAAAACTATTAAAATCAATAAAGTGGACAAATAATTTACTTTGAAATAATTAAAAACTTATTAATTAATAAGTAACGCTATTACATTTTTTGATATTCTTTTATAAAAGTTTAACCATTGATATCGTATAATCAAGTTTATATTAAATTGGTTAAACTCATTGTTGAAAATTGACTCTTAAACAAATAAGTTTATTATTTAAAACATAATATTATTTATTCTTGATTTTAACTTTATGATACTTGATTATTGTAGGCTTTATTAGTACTGTTTATCTATGTTCTTGTCCCAGCAGCCAAAAATTAATATAAATAAACAAATACTTTCATCTCATTCTTTTTAATATTTAACAATAAAACTCAAATAATGATTGTGACTTGATTTTAAAAAATTGCTATTATTAATTCGAACCCATTTTCAGAACCGTTGTAATCAACCCATTGTTCTCTAATAAAATCTCCATAATACCTTTATTATAAAGCATAACTTCATCAATAGCCTCCCACATTTTAGTAAGCCCCTTTCAAATTCGTATTGAATATGTTCCTTATTACCGTACCTAGCCAAAACTTCAATCTCCTTGCTACAGTTAGGTTAATAAAAATCTTACTCAAAGTTATCTTTATCTTTTTTTTTCAAACTATTTTGAACAATACCTCTTTTTCAAATTGATTGAATACTTCAAACAATTTTATTGATTTTTTAAACTTATAGATCAACTTTTAACAAAACTTAACAAAGTTTAAATTACATTAACTCATCTTTTGAATAAAATTAGCACAATTTGCTCCATTGTTGAGGTTGATTTTGTAAAAACAATAAAAATCATGTAAATCACTAAGAAAATACTGTTTCAGGGCCCATAAGATTCTCTTAATAGCTGTTTTATTACTTAAAAGGATATTTTCTTTTATTTACTTTTGATAATAATTATAGCTATACAGTCAAATCAAAAAAATAATTGCAAATATACTTAATTTATTATGGGTGCCTGAAAGTCAAACCAATCACTTGACTTATAAGGACAATTTGAAAAAAAAAAGACTTCATTTCTTAAACTAAAAAATTTCAAAATTGGATGGATAAATACTTAACGAATAACAAAATATCATCAATAGAGAAAGAACGAGATTGGCCATCAGAATACTCCTATTTGAAAGAACTTGAAGATTACTTATACTGTCCAATATGTAAAGAGATTTATAATGGCCCAGCCACATTGCTTTGTGGTCATACCTTTTGTTCATTATGTATTAGAGTTTCTTTTTCTAATCAACAAGTGAAGAAGTTCTGTCCCCAATGTACAACACCATCTAACGAAAATGATCTAAGGAGGGTTGTTCAGCTTGATGCTATTGCTTTAAGGCTAAAAAGTTTAAAGTAAGTATTGTAACGTTCAGGTTATTATTTTATATTTATAAATATTTTAGAAGTAAGTTGATCAATGGGGCGAAAAAGGATGATAGTGATTTCCAAATAGTTGAATCGAGTAAAAAGATAGGTACTGATATATTGATTAAGTAAACAATTTGGTTGATTTTTTATTTAAGAGAGCGGACAAAATGGTAGGATTATGGAGGAATCAAATGGTAAATTGATAACTGAGAATGAAGCTGATACAAATAATAAATTAGGTAATATGTTTTTAAATCTATTTTGTACTAATGTTTAAAAAGGGTAAAAAGTGGAAGGTGAATTTCATCCTTGCCCGATATGTAATTTGATTTACGATACAAAAGAAGGTTTAGAAAGTCACATGAGCAATTGTTTTTTTGATGACAGTGATGGAATACCATTGGATAATGAAGTGCCTATCGAAGAACCAATAATAGATAGGTCTAAGTAATAAGCTATGAAATCGAGTTAAAATAAATTTATCTCCATACTTTTTTGCAATTAGATATTTGCCGAAAGTAGCGTACAACTTAATGACGGATAAACAATTAAAAGATTTATTAAAGGTAAAAAGATAATTGTGTACACTTTACTGGTATTAAGTGATTTAGAAATATGAATTGAGTGCTAAAGGGGATAGAAGTGCATTACAGAAAAGACATACCCATTTTACGAATTTATATAATTCTAATTTGGATGTATTAAATCCAAAGCCTTTATCTACTTTACTTAAAGAGTTGGAAAGTTGGGAAAAGATACAAAAGAATGAAAATAGATTAACGATTTTAAATGAAGTGGATTGTATTAAACATCATATCCTTTTTTTAAAGCTATTTATAGTTTTTGAAGTTTCTATATTTTTTTCCCTTAACTAATTTGTTTTTACAAAATAAATATAAAGATCAGTTCCGAACTCTCATTCAGAATGCTAGGAAAAAGAGGAAACAGAAATTTCATGTGATAGATGTGTAACCATTAACGGTTTTGTATTATTTATTTTAGGGTAATAAAGTTTTTATGAAATAATATGGTATTTACTTTGTAATGTATCTAAATAAATGACGATATTCATATAGCTTTTCCTAATATATTGGTTATTATACGATTTAGTATATTTTTTATGTTTATTTTATAATAAAATAGGTTTTGCTTTCCTTTTAATAAAAATACACTTGAAAGAACTAAATCTTTAAATGGTTTATTTTTGAAAGATAAAGTGATATAGAGTGAGGAAAGTTGAGGATTAAATGGAAATGTAAAGCTTAGTATTAGGTATTAAGTTTTAGGAAGTAGCTCTGGTCAAATAAATAGGTATTAGGTTTGGACAGATTATAAGTAGAACTTCGTTTTTATTATTATTTAAATTGAGTATCTTTATATTATATTTTAAAAAATAGATTAGGTTTAATAAAAAAAAAAGTAATAAAAGCAATTTACTATAAATTATTTAAGTATTTAGAATAACAATTAAACAAAACTTTAAATTAAATTATTATCAAATTTTTAAAATATAATTTCTAAAAATTTACATTAAAAATGTTATAAAGTTTTTATTTTAATAAAATAATTTATTAAAGAGCAATTTATGAATCTTTATAAGTTTTATCAAAAACATTCTTAGTATAGGCAAAAAAATATATCAATACTTAGTAATATTACATTATTGTTTAGAGATAATAGTGTATATCAAATTTCTAACTCTATAAAGCTTTTCGATAGTTAAATAGTTTAAATCGAAGAAATGTCTACTACGAAAAAAAAAGAAAAAAGAAAACAATTTAAGGTGTAGCTTTTAGAACCTTTAATTATATTTAAACTATATAGGGGGGGTGTTTTTTTTGGCTTCATCACTTTTTTCATCTTTTAAGCGCTATTTAAGCGGAAAAATTGGTAATAAAATTCTTAAACAAAAAAATATATCCTCACATTCTCATATTATTTTTAAAAAGTTCGAATTTCCTTAGACTTTTGGAAACTAATTTAAAAAAATTTAAATTTTACTAAAATAATATTATTACTTCAGATACATGCTCATTATATTATTTATTGCTCATTTATTTGTTTGTTACATAATTCTTAAATAAATACTAACTTAACTTATTTTACTTCATGTTATTTTTGGACTAATTAATCTGAACCACTATATGTATAACTTTTACCGGAAAAACCATCTAATCATTTTATAAATATCATAATAAGAGAAAATTCAAAAAAATAAAATACTCAAATCTTAGATTATTATAAGCTTTATATTTTATACCTTACTTTTGGATCAGTCTATAATTGAGGTTCAATTTTCTTATCGCATTATTTTTATGAAATTTCTAAACTCTATATAAACATTAAAATAACCACTTTCTTGGCCACTTTTGAAACTAGCCATATAATTTTGTAATTTTAACTTAAATCAACTCGTTTGTCCCCAAATTATATCAGCTTTAGGACTCACGAAACTCAATTCTATCTACCCAAATCGACCAACTCCAATGATTCAGCCTTATACATCATGATACCCACTTTCCTTGAAGTATTATCCGTCCAATGCTGGACGAATTCACTGCCTTCAACAAACGTCGCCCTTTGTTTGACTATACTCTGTCTCAGTTAAATATCTTCACATATATGCAGCCAATTCTGAAATAAAATCACAAAAATTTTGGACTTTATGTTTTTAAAAACACTCAAATCAAGTTAAAAAACTTTATTTACAATTATGTAAATATTTTAAACTCATTCATTTTCAAAACTTACTAAAACTTAATACGCTAAATTAGAACTCCGGTTTGAATTCATTTAAAGTGAATCGGAGATAGGAAATACCAAGTGGAAATAATTGTTATAGTTGTATTATGCGTTTAATGTAACTATTCGTAATATGTGAGTGGTGCAGTATTATCTTTTTGCTTTAAAATAATATACTTTGGTAGTTCTCAAAAACAAAGGTTAGCGCCATATTTAAGAAAACAGGAGTCTACTTCTAAAGTTATTCATTAACCACTTTTTCGTGATTGAGCTTTTAAAGAAAGGGGATTCCGACGGTTATTTGGCTCTTTAAACAATTTAGTCATTTGTTCTTGAAACCTAAAAGTATCAAAAATATCTTATACTTATCTAACTTGTAAAAATTAGTATCATTTATTGTTATAAAAAACTGCATTGAACTTTAGGTAAACATAATATTATAAATATAATAATAGAAATCACTTTATAACTCTTTTCGAGATAAATAATTTTAAATTGGTTAATGAACTTTAAAGTAATTTAAACATTATGCAAGGCTTTTATATCAGTTCTTGCACTAGTAAATAGATCACGACAAAGAACATCTATAAGCACCAACCATTTCACTATGTTTGGTTTAAATTGATCCATCATCCCCATATTATCTATTTTTTACTAATTAATATAAAATTTAAAAAGTTTATAAAGGACGAATTTCGAACGAATAAACCTTTGTATCGACCTAGCTACTTAATTCATTCTTTTAATATAAATCTAATATGATGAAATTTTTTTATAGCTTAATTGCCTTAATTGCCATTGGAATTTCTCCAACTTCTGCTGCATTAGTTCCTACCATCACTGAGTACCAAACCGCTACTGCAACTATATTTCAAAGATGCCAGACCACAGTTACCTCAATTATTACAAAACTAACTACATTAACTTCTACTAAGGAAATAACTAAAACTGAAACTAAAACCGAAACTACTCCTGTAACAATTACTGTTCCCACTACTGTTACAAATGAAGTTACATCTACTATTACTTCAAAAGAAACTGTTCATGATACAGTCACTGCAACGGAAACCGAGACTGATACAGTTAGTGTAATAAACACTGAAACTGCTCATGACACTATCACTAAGACTTAAACTGATACTGCAACTGTTACTACAGCTGTAGCTAACCCTGAAATCACTACTGTCACTGTCCCAACTACTGTAAGCAAGACTATTACTGTAACCAGCGTCAGTCCATGTACCCCCACTCCAACTTACACTATCCCACCAGCCACTAAAACCATAACTAAAACTGATACCAAAATCCTTACTTAAACTAAGACTGATACTAAGACTTTGACCCAAACTCAAACTAAGACTGATACTAAAACCAAAACTGATACCAAAACTTTGACTACCACCGTCAGTACTTGTCCTAAACCTACTACATCAATCGATACCTCTATTGATTTCCGCCAATCTATGACTAAAGCCGTTAAATGATTACTTAATGAAAGCGTGGTATGTATAGTATATATTTTTTATAGCAAATAAATACAAAATATTATCTAAATTGTGAACATAATCCTACCAAATGAAGGATTTCAAAAATTACATGTTGAAAAAGTATTAAAATAAAAAAACTACACTATTAATATTAGTGGTATGACAACTTAAAAAAGTAGTATCTGTTGTCATTTCCCTATGCTATTTTATTAAATAAATTTTATTTTACTTTACTATAAGATTGTATCATAAATTATCATATTTATAATAAGTGTCGGATTGGTTAATTAAGTGATTATTGTAAGCTCTTAAATTATAATTTATTTTATAATTTCTAGTTCTTACTATTACGTTTTCTAATAGAATTATTTTATTATTTTGCTTTTAATGAAAATTAATATTGAATAAACAAATCTAATATTGAATAAACAAATCTAATATTGAATACATAAATTCATAGTACAAATTATTTATAGTACTATAAGTTGATTAAATCAAATAAGTATTGATAAAAATATAAATGTTTAAAGTTTTTTATTAAAGTAAAGCTAAGTTATATACAAATGTTTTTCAATTAAATACTCACTCTGTTTGGAAAAGAATGCCTAATTTAAGGCAAATCTTGTATTGTTATTAAAATAAGGAGAAACTGTATATTTTTTTCAAATTGTAGCTTACATCCAAAAACTTCTAACAGTGATAAAATAAGACTTGTCATTACTAGAAAGTATCCAATATAAGGTATAATTTGAAATATACACGGCGTGTCTTTTTTTGTTTAAGAGTTGTGCTAATAACTTTTCCACTTAATAGCGTTTAAAAATTGGAAAAAGAATTGGAAAAAGAATTGGAAAAAGAATTGAAACTAAAAAATATCATAAGAGAGTGTTTTTTTTGGCTCCATCACTTTTTCCATCTTTTGATCACTATTTGAGTGGAAAAATTGTCAGTAAAATTTTTAAACACAAAAATACATCCACATATAGTCTTATTAAATTCTAAAAGAATTATAAACTTTTTTCGCAAATCAAACACTTATTTTGGATAGGTAGTATTTTTTTTTTTAAAGATTGATTTTATCTGACTTGCTCTATCTTAACTTTAGATCACTTAATCTCAAATCACAATTGTAGCTTTTACTGAAAAAACTATCAAATCACTCTATGAATAAAATATTTAACCTTCATACTTTTTATAAGTTTTGCGCTTTTTTTTTTTGGAAAATTTTGAAGAACCCAAAGGCTACCCCACTAAGCGTTTTATTGTTGGAAGAAAATTTTTTGAATGATTAACTGATAGAATAGAAGAGATACAGGGGAAAAAAAGAAAGGGGAGGGTAGACTAGAAATTCAGTTAAACGAAAGGAGGGAAAAAGAACCGGTATACTTTATAATTTATATTTAGGTTGGTTTATAGTTAGAGTTCAATTTTCTTTCAATTTTAATTTTATTATAAAATTTGTAATCACCCGTAAACAGCGAGAAAATAATTGTTTCTTTGCTTAATTTTGAAACTAGTTGATGAATTCTGCAATTTAAATTGAAATCAAACTGAAAAATTTTATTTACAGTTTGTTTTGGACATGATTCAAACTCACCTGTTTCTAAACTTACTAAAACTTAATATGGAGGTATATTTTTGTGTTTAAAAATTTTACTAACAATTTTTCCGCTTAGATAGCAATTAAAAGATGGAAAAAGTGATGAAGCCAAAAAAAGCACCCCCCATATAGTAAATTAGAACTGCAGTTTGAATTCGTTTATTAAAATAAAGCGAAAATAGGAAATATTAAATATAATTACTATAAACGTATAACATATTTTACACATGCATCATTTTAAAATAACTATTTGTATTATGTGAGTGGTGCAGTATTATCTTTTTGCCTTAAAATAATATACTTTGGTAGTTCTCAAAAACAAAGGTTAGCACCATATTTAAGGAAACAGGAATCTACCTCAAAAGTTATTCATTAACTATTTTATTTATAATCAACTTTTAAAAGAAAGGGGATTTCAATGGTTTGTTTTGGTTCTCTAAACAATTTGATTATTTATTCTCTCAACTTGAAAGCATCAAAAATGTTTTATACCTAACTAATTTGTAAAAATTAAGGCTATTGAATACTTTAATAAAACTGCAGTGAACTTTACATAAACACAAGATTATAAATAATTTAAAAAAATTACTTTAATAGCCTTTTCGAGATTATTTTTTTATTTTAAGTGGAACTTAAATAAAAGCGAATATTGATCAAGATTTTAATTAGCCCTCACATTAGTAAATAGATCACAACAAAGAATACCCAAATGCGTGAACCATTTTACTACGTTTAGTTTGATATAATCTATCATCACCGTATTATTTATTATTTACTAATCAATATGAAAAATTGAAAAGTATATATAGTGGTGAATTTCATAGTAAATTTGTGTATCAACTTAGCTACTTAATCCACTCTTTTAATATAAATCTAATATAATGAAAAATTTTTATAGCTTAATTGCCTTAATTGCCATTGGAATTTCTCCAGCTCTTGCTCACTATACCGTTACTATTACCAAAACTAAAACTAGTACTGTATCTAAATGCAGTTACACTAGCGTAGTTACTTCAACTCTTATACAACCAACTACATTAACTTCTACTAAGGAAATAACTAAAACTGAGACTAAAACCGAAACTACTCCTGTAACAATTACTGTTCCCACTACTGTTACAAATGAAGTTACATCTACTATTACTTCAAAAGAAACTGTTCATGACACTGTCACTAAGACTCAAACTGATACTGCAACTGTTACTACAACTGTAGCTACTCCTGAAATCACTACTGTCACTGTTCCAACTACTATAACCAACACTCAAACTGTTACGGATACTGAAACCAAGACTTTGACTGATACTGTAACTTCAACCAATGTAAGTACCAAAACTGATACTGTTACTGATACCCAAACCACCACATTAGTCTCTACTAGTACCGTTCCTACTACATTAACTGAAACTAAGACTGATACAGTTTCTGTTACCATCACTGTCCCAACTACTTTGACCGAAACTAAGACTGATGTTTCTACCTCAACTGTTACTACCACCGTCCCAACTACTTTAACTGATATCAAGACTGAAACTTCTACTATCCATGATACTGTTACTTCAAAAGTAACTGAGACTCAAACTCAAACCAGTACCACCTCTGTCCTTGTACCAACTACTACTACCGTAACTAATGTCTCTGTATCAACCAGTACCATCAGTGTACCAGTCACCACCACTATAACTAAAGATAATACTAAAACCCAAACTGTCACTGTCCCAACTACTGTAAGCAAGACTATTACTGTAACCAGCGTCAGTCCATGTACCCCCACTCCAACTTACACTATCCCACCAGCCACTAAAACCATAACTAAAACTGATACCAAAACCCTTACTCAAACTAAGACTGATACTAAAACCAAAACTGATACCAAAACTTTGACTACCACCGTCAGTACTTGTCCTAAACCTACCCCACCAACCAAAACTACTACTTATGCTTACCCAACCTATTCCTATAAGTACTAACTGACTACTCAATGAAAGTGTGATGTGTATAATATATTTTTTATGTCAAATAACAAACTTATACATAATAGTTTATGAGAAATAAATGATGATAATTTACATTTAACATTTAAAAGCTTCATATTTTTGAGTAAAAACTATTTATGGATATTTTTGAAATTGATTGTAAAAGCTTCTTCAAATTTTGTGATAATAAAACAACCGCATCCTTTTAATGTGGTATTCATGTAACATTAGACTTTATAATACATTCTTATCTAAGTTTAAGTATCGACTTTTTTATAACAACTTTACTTTTGAGAAAATTAATAGTTAGCTTTAAGTATTGTTTTTTAATTAATAGCATTTATATTAAAATATATCAACGAATAATAATAAGGTAAAGATACCGATTAAGAATGATAAAGTAACTAAATTGATCAGCTTACTTTAACTTATTTACGTTACAGTATGTGTAATGCCAGAACACTTAAATACAAAAGACTAATTAAAATTAATTTTTAACTTCCTATTAGTTAATGTATGAGAAGTCAAAAAATAAAGAAATATCAAGAGCTGCTTGTTATCATAAAGCTCGAGGAGGGGTATAAATATCATCAAAAGTTATTTTCCATGCTCATATAAATATAAGATAGTGAACATACAATTTATTAAATTTAAACAATCATTATTAAATTTAGAAATTATTATTTCAGTTTGAAAATCTAATGAAAAAAGAAGTGTTTTTAAAAACTATATTTGAGTAAAATATATTTGATTGAAAACAAAACACTTTTGTGTAAGGACTATTAATTTTGTCTTAAGATATTGTGGTGAAAAATTATTGAAGACACATAGAAAAGAATGTGAGGGAACGATTGAACGATATATTTCAATAAAGTAGTAGTTTGATTTAGTATAATTTTCTATTGAGTTTTGTCACCGAAGCCATAAAAACCTTCGTAAAATCATTTAGATCCCTGTCAAGAGCTTGAATTAATATAATAATTTAGTATTACAGGGAGAACTTTCATAAATAATGATTTTTATTTTTTCTATTAGTTTACAGCTTAAATAAGGATTTAAAAATTTATTTTATTAAATTTGTCGAACTTTTAGCTTTAGAACTTGAATTTTAATTCTTAAAATAATTGTTATTTTAAAATTGAAATAATTTAAATATTTATTTTTAAAACTCATATATAGTTGAACAATTAGAACTTTTATCAGGGTCAAAGGACTTAGATTACACCACTTTCCAACTTCGTGATTAGGTCTAAAAATAATGGATTGCTACCTAAATTTTTAACCATGGCTTTTATTTCTTTTAGAAGCTGAAGTAAATAATCTCTAGTATATCCAAAAGAATTAGTTTCATCCATTAATTTCAAGGCATGCTTCTTTAAATCAACGTTCTCACTATGCTGCTTCAATATGTTTTCTAACTGATGAATATTATCGGATGTCCTCAAAGAGTGGATAATTGGAAAAGAATACTTGCCCTCACTTAAATCCTCACAAAATCCTTTAGCAGAATGATACTCATCTGTTTTTAAATTAATATAATCATCTCTGATTTGATAAAACGTTCCTAACAAATTAACTAATGGTACGTAATCTTCCTCAAAATTCGAAACTTCCTGCATCATTTTAACTCCTAACCTTAATAAACCACCAGTTTTATTCTTCACTATATATAAGTATTCCTCCTGGGTTGGGCATATACTTCTGTCCCTACAATGTAATTCCATACCTTGCCCTTTATGCAAATTAGTTAATTCTAGTGAATAAATTTCAATTAGCTTTGGATTATTTAATTCACATATCTTTTGTAATGCTAAAAAGTAAATATAATTAGCACAGTTAATTGTTATTGGTACTCCATAGATGCGATGGGCTACTGGAATTCCTCTTCTTAGTTCTGAATTATCTTGCACATCATCAATAAGCAATGAAGCACTGTGTAGCATTTCCAATACTTCGCCTATCGTCTTTAAATATTTATTATCAATTTTAAGCCATAGTTGAAAGGCTTCCAATAATTTTGTACAAAAAGATTTTCCTGGGTTACTAGATAGATAATTGTAAGGTTCTAGTAGTAATTCATTTTCATTAACTTTACTAAAATTCATTTTTGTCATACAAATTTTGAAAAAGCAATGTTTAAATTATAGCTCAAGAATTTTATAGTGTTGAATTTGATGTTGTTTTTCAAACATACGTAAGCAAAGATTTTAAACTGTGATTTATACAATTTCAATAAATAATCTTCAATATTACTCACATATTAAATGAAATTTAAAATTTAAACATTTAACATTAAAAACTATAAACTGAAATCAAAAACAAACAAATAGAAACTATACTATGATTAAATAACAATTATATCAATTAAAAGTCTGAAGCTTTTTTAAACCTTGAAAAGGAAGTGGAACCAGAAGAAGATTGTTGGTTAAAGCCAACTCCGAACTGTTCTTTGGGTCTTGGTTTAAAATTTTTGTTGTTGTTGAAACTAATTTTCCCTTTCTAAAGAATACGTTAGAACTATGGTTAATATTAAAAATGTAATTACCCTTTTAGCAATTGTGAATAATGAGCTAGGTATATTAATGTTTTGTTTTTTGAATGAAGTAACAAATTGATGAGCCATAAATTGGTCATGATTCTCACTTTTTATAAGCATTGTTAAAGCATACCCTTTGCTTCCAGCTCTACCAGTACGCCCAATTCTATGTATATGGGAGTCTAAGTCTTTGGCAACATCGTAGTTAACTACCACCTGCACTATTGGCACATCCAACCCACGTGCTGCTACATCAGTAGCAATTAATATTTTAACGCTTCCATTTTTAAATTTACTCAGTACTTCATCCCTTTCATTTTGCATCAAATCACCATGAATCGAAGCGCCTAATTCAATTAATATAATATTATAAATATTTAATCTTATTTACATAAATAACCCATTTGAACTAAAGAGGCTTGTAATTGCTGTGTAGCCATAATTGTAGATACAAAAATAAGGACGCCATATTTATTAACTAACCAATCAGGTAAATACTTTAATAAAGTAGGCCATTTTAGATGAGGCTCGTCAAGTACTTCAAATTCCTGAGTAATATCTGGATGAAGCTAAATGGTAGTTAAAAATGAATAGTTATAGAAATCTTATCAACAATATTACCATTCCAACCCCACCAATCGTAACTTTAATAGGGTCATTTAATAGCCTTCTTGATAACTTTTCAATACTTTTTGGTAAAGTTGCTGAAAACATTAATGTTTGTTTATCTGGACGAATATTATTCGCTATAGAAACTACTTGAGGCTCAAAGCCTAAATCCAACATGCGGTCTGCTTCATCTAATACTAAAAATGAAGTTCTGTATAAACTAAACGCTTTCATTTTAATCAAATCAATCACTCTCCCTGGTGTTCCAACTAAAATATCAGCACCACTTCTTAACTCTCTAAACTGTTGCTGTTTAGAAATACCTCCACATCCAATACATACATTAAAATGATAGCTTTTACTGTATTTTTTTGCTTCATTTCCTATTTGGATTGCTAACTCATGCGTAGGTGCTAATACAATACCGATAGGCCCTTCTCTATCCTTCTTTTTACTCTGTTTCAATATGTGATTAATAAGCGGCCAAAGGTAGGCTGCTGTTTTTCCACTACCAGTTTGAGCGATAGCTATCATGTCTCTCCCTTTTAAGCCAATAGGTACGGCTTGCATTTGTATTGGAGTTGGGCTTTCATATTGTGACCTAGCAACTCTATCGATTAACTTATCTTCAAATTGGAAGTGGCCAAACACTAAGCATGGTTTTGCTATGTCTCTTCCCTCAACTTTGATATTATATAGTTCCCTTATTTCTTTAACTTTATCAACAGATAAGTTAGAAATGTCAGAGTGCTCTTTATAAACATCTTTAACTATTTTTAAATATTCTATTTCTTCGTGATTTATCGGTTTCAGTGGCTCAATATCTTTTTTGTTTTTAATAACTATTTCATCATTCGAATCATATTCTACATCTCCTTGTTCATCAACAGCTCTTGCTGTTGCATACACTTCCTCATCAGAATCCATTTCTTTATTGGTTTTTATCACTGGAATTAGATTGATATTCTTTTTTCGGTGCTTCAAAAAGGATTCCATTACATCCTCTTGCTCTTCTCCCATTCCTAATGATCTTGGTCCTCGACTTGGTTCACTTGCTTGCTTTTTAGTTTCATTTTCTATTCCCAACATAAATGCTTCCAACGGATCTTCTTCTTCTTCTTCTTCCTCTTCCTTCTTTTCTACTTTTTTTTCTTTTTCATCGTTATCTTGAATATCCCCCGGTTCTTTATTTAAAATATGATCGTCTAAGAAAAGAGTTAAAGAAATTCTTTTATTTATTAAAACTTACTTTGAGCTAATACTTCATTATCTGATCCTGATAATTTAATAGGCAACTCGGTTACCTTTTCGTCATTATCTTCTCCTAAACTTATTTTTGTTGCATGAGTGGTATTAAATTTAAATTTCTTTTTTTTAAAACCTTCCATCATATGATAAAATAATAATTGAATTTAGAAGGATTAGTTCGAGTAGCTGATTCAAATCTTAAGTATAGCTTAAAAATAAATATTTCAACTCAATATACTATTTTAATTTTTAAGATCACAAACTAAAGTTCACACTTTTTACACCAATAATATTTCTAACGTAATCTACATTAAGTAAAGCGCTTATGAAAAACTTATAAAGTAATTAAAAATAATCTTGTATTATATTTGGTATTTTTTTTTTGGAATAATATACATCTATCTATTACAAGATAAATTTTATACATAGATCAAATATAAACTATGAATGAATTTTTAATTTTTAATTATAATTGTGAAATTTTACAAGGTTGTTTAAGCTTATAAATACTCTATTCAGAAATATAAATTCTGTTGATATAAAGGATTTATAATCTTAGGTAGAATATTCGCAATTATGAATAGGGCATTTTCAATCCTGAATAACCTAATAAACGGACATGTCAATTTTAAAAACAACAAATGCTAATTATAGCCAGTATTTTGCAAGTGGCTATTAAAATATACCCTTTTCATAATCTTTTGATTGAAAATAACGCTAGTAAAGATTGTCAAATATGTACTTAAATTTAAAATATTTCCTTTATAAGTAACTCATAAAACCTATAATAAATTATATAAATTTTCTTAAAGCTTGTCAATTTAAGATTTATTCCTTTACTTGTTTAGGATGGAAACATAATTAAATGTAATAAGAACAGTTATGGTTCATGTAGATTCTCACCTTTTGAATTACTCCGCTGCATATGATTAGGTTCATATTTGAAGGTTGTTAACCTATTGTGACACATGATAAATCCGAAAATCTAGACAAAATAACTTATATTTAAGGAATAAGTCAGCTTCTACAAATGTATATAAAGCGAGGATAGAGTAAACACTTTACTGACCAAAATGATCATCAAACCATTAGTTCCTTTGCTCTTATCATTCATCTTGATTAATTCTGCCGAAATTGAAATACCTGATCCTTGTGCAGCAATTTCAAAAAAATTAATAGTAAGCTATAAAGATGCAATAGCCTGTTTAAATAAAATCGAATTGGCGCCAGAAATAAAAAACTCAGTATATGATAGTATTAACAAATCACTTCCATTTTATGCTTTCATTGATTCGGCAGAACGTTCCCCGGAGCCCAACATGCCTAGTTATATTAACATTAGAGCAGAGTTAGCTACAGTGGTATCAAAGTCATATAAATCTGAAAATGAGTTTCATAATTCGATTACAAAATTTTTTAAGTCTCTTTATGATGGTCATCTTAGATATAAGTCGAAATGCGCTACCTTGTTTGAGTTTAAGCAGCCTTTTCCAGTATTCACAGAAGAAAATCAATGGGGAGATGTAAAAGTCAAAGTGCTTGAAAACCTTAATTATCCAAACGAACTCATTCAAGCATGGAACTCATCAGGGATAGACGTAACTAAGTATGCTGGAAAAGAAATCTTAGCTATTAATGGATTCCAACCTTTAGAATATTTACAAGAATATACCAGGGAATATGTTGGAATTTCTAGAGATCTTAACTCACGTATTAATTTTTCTACAGCCAGAGTTATACAGAAAGGTGGGAAATGGGGCATATACCATGGAGCATTTGCTTCAACAGATATTCCTCCCAAAAATGAAACTATAAATTTTATTTTTAGAATTGACAATCAAGAGAAAAGAGTTGCTGTTCCTTATATCGCTTTAGTACCACAACAATACAATCTTTCTATGGATTTTATGAAAATTTTTTGTTATCGCCAACCATTACTCAATGAACTTCAAGTTGGGGATATCAAATTAGGCTATAGTGAAATATCTGATGCTAAGGAAGTAAAGATTGACCAAGCTCTGAATCTCGAAATATCTGATGCTAAGGAAGTAAATAACAGCCAAGTCCCGAATCTTGGAATGGTGAAAGAAGTCCATCCTCTTTTTTCACCACTTTTTGATGGAATTTACTTAAAATCATATTTACTTAATGATAAAGTAGGAGTCATTACTATACCTGATTTTAGCCCTCAAAACGAAAACCTTTGGAATGATGAAATCCGTAGTGTATTTCAAAGCTTAAAAGACAAGAAGGCCAGTAAATTAATTCTAGAGTTGAGTAACAATGGTGGCGGAAAGATATGTCTTGGGTATAATATCTTAGAGTATTTATTCCCTAATACAGAGATCAAGAAATTTGCCACCGATATGCATTACAATCCACTTATTGCTGATATAGCTAAGTATTTTAGGTATCCAGATTATAATTTTAAAGATAATAGTACCCAAATAGATGGGTCTCCAATAAGTAATGCAGATTTTTTTAAAGAAACTAAAACCTATACTCGTGGACTAAATACAGGTAGCAAATATACAAATTTATTCCTTGACAATTGCTTCCAAAATCCATTACGATCTTTACTTAATAATAATACTCAACCATTTAAAACAGAAGACATAATAGTATTATCGAATTCGGTGTGCTATTCGACCTGCTGCCTTTTAGCTTATGGATTACAAGAAATACATGGTGTAAAAAGTTACTCTATTGGAGGACTTAAAAACCAGCAAGCCACTGTATCGTCAATGGCTGGTGGAATGGTTGCTCCATTTGAATTGATAGAATATGGCCTTAAATCATCAAACTTATCAAATCATCCAGATGTTCCAAAGCCTTTTAAAACTAACTCTGAGTTTTCTTTCCCTATTCGTGAAGCTTATTCTACAAAATTTAGTGAGCTTCGCCCTCTAGAGTTTACTTGGATTCCTACAAGTAAGCGCTTTCCATATAATCCTAATACTACTTTTAACCCTTTCAAAGTTTGGGAACAA
Organism: Batkoa obscura; assembly: GCA_030770535.1. NCBI lineage: Eukaryota > Fungi > Entomophthoromycota > Entomophthoromycetes > Entomophthorales > Batkoaceae > Batkoa > Batkoa obscura. The sequence continues at coordinate 338,637 of JASVEC010000025.1, read as the reverse complement.
GTTTCTTTAGACGCTTTTGGTATTTAAATTTATTTATAACTAAACCTATTAAATATACAATAAAAAAAGCAATATTTGTAGCGTGAAGCTTATTTAGTATTTTTTATGACTTTCTTTAAATTCGGAATGTACATAAATTAATTGAAACTTTAAGGTAAGTTTTTAATTGATTGATATGATAGCTTAGAAAATAATTTAGTTCATTAAATTCATTCAAATATACTTGTTTTTCATTATCATTAAAATAAAATAGTCAATATAACTTTTACTAAACCTAGTTGATTCAGGTTGTTTAAGAATGTTTTTCACTATTTTTTCTATTTTTAATCTTAAAAATTAAACAAATCATTAGTTAAATTAGTAATAAAAAAGGCATCCACAGTACATTTATAAAAGTTTAAAACAAGCTAAAAACCTTTAATAAGGATCCTTTGATTTCAAAACAAGCTTTTAAGACAGGGATACTATCAGGTAATTGAAGGTGCTATTTAGTTTAAAAGCAAGTTTGGCTTGTTTACTTAATTTGCAAATTTTAAAATGAATTTTGCACTCGGAAAACTTAAACCATAAACTAAGCATTCCAATATGCAGAAACCTTTTTATTTAAAAATGTCAGAAAAAGAGAAGATTGCGGAAGGATTAGAAGCAGGAACTAGTGATGAAAAAAAGTTTTCAAGCTTGTATTTGTTAAGTAAAGTTTTAGATAAGGAAAAGGAAGAGGACTTGAATTTCTTATTCCAAAAAATGAACTTTAAGTTTCTAGATAGGCTATTGAAACAAGGTAATTAGTTTAAATTTATTTATAACTATTTGAAGCTAATTTACAGGTATGAGTAAAGATTTGGATAATGAAAGCGAAGAATATGTTAAAAACAAAACGATGAACGATCTAGGAATAAATGTAATTTCTCATCTATATTCCTTAGAAAACCAATTTAACAGCGATATTCTACTTGCAAGGATTCCATTATTGCTAAATCATTTAGTCAAAAAGAATCATGAAGATCTACTATTAGATATATTTTATAAGCTAAGTTTAGATTTAAAAAGTAGTTTGTATGTAATTAAAGGAAGACCATTGTTTGAAAATAGTTTAATGAAAAAATTAATAGATTATGGTCATCAGCTAATAATTAAAAAAGATAACAAGAAAGATAAATGGGCTACATTAATTTCAAACTTTGGAAAAACTTTACTAAATCAAGAAAATGAAAAAGAGTATCAAGTGGCCATAAACGAATTTTTAAAATACATTGCTGTTCAACTGGACGGTGTTGATGTTGAACATAAGCTGGACTACATGAGTGTAATAATTGATTGTCTCCAAGATTGTAATACTAAAGTTTTAAAGTATTATTTGAATAATAATAGCTATGATTTCAGTCAATTAAGAAACAACATTTACTTATTATTAAATAGTAGGCATTCTACAGAATATAAAGATAAAGCAATAATATTAAGTAACATTTTAATTCGACATTTTTCATTTGAATGGCTTAAAGACGAGAAGAAAATAGCTATGTTTTTGGTTAGAATGTCAGCAATCGAAGTAAGAACTCTTCTGGAAGTGATTCAATACGATAGTTATGATAATCAACCATTCTTTTCTTCGTTGGAAATATTGGGTCATATGACTCAATTCTTGAGCTTAGAGGACTTTGCAACAATCATAGAAATCGATACTAGTAATATTGTACAACTCATTACTTGGTTGAGGGAATCTTATTTGGATTTGTTATATTTTTTAACAGATCATGTCGAGGTAATTGTAGTTAAAATGATTATGATTTTATATTAATATTGAATAGTTTAAAGACTCAACACACCATCCATTATTGCTACGATTAGCTAATGATATCTGCCAGTATTTAATTGAAGATAGCTATTTGCTAGAAAATGAAGTATTTAATAATCAAACCGTTCCTTTAAATAAATTTTTTAATTATTTAGTTGTAGTTCTAAAAAGGTAATTTTATATATAAAAACAAATTAAAGTGTTAAAATATTTTATAGCTATGAAGATAATTTAATAGCCAAAAGTTGTGAGATGATAGTTAAAGTTAGTGAAGTTATATTAATGACAAACTCAATTCCAACTCAAAATTTTGAAGAGGTCATTCTTAATTCAATTGATGATTTAATACCAACTTTGGTGGAGCATTTGAATTCAAGTTTCTCAGGTGTGAAGTTAGATAGTAATAGTACTCAATTTATTCAATTGATAAATGAGAATTACCCCATAATAGATGCTCTTGAATTAATCTTTCAATTAATTGAATCGAATAATTATACTGAATATAATTGTGAAGATGCTAATTTGGACTTTTATAAACAAATTGTAAAAGTTTACAAAAGTTTAGATATTTAATTAAAATAAAACAAACTTTAATTATAATAACAAATATAAATTATATTCAATTTTTTGAATAATTAGATTTCCTCCTTTGATTTTTTAAAGTTAATCGACGCTGCCTTATTTGTTTAGATTCCGGCTTTGGTGAATTGGAGCTTGATTCACATGACTCCCATACCTTTTGAATTGCTGAATCTGAAATAAAATTAATAAATCGATTTGCGTAAACTTTAGGATGTACAGCTGAAATAGCATTCTACATGAAACCAATAAATATATAAATCAAATTTTAAAATTAAATTACTTTGTCTTGGCTCATGGATTTCCAATAATGTTCCACTTTTTTAGCATAATTATAAGGTGTTAAAATATCAATGATACCAAAATAATAAATGATATCCCCATCCATATCATTTTCATCTGATGAAGAAAACCCACCAGAATCTCTATAAAACACTGCTCTATTAACAAAAAAAGTTTAGCATAATTATCTTATTCGATTTAATTTTCGCTTACTCGTTTGGTATCCCTTTTAAAGACTTTCCAGACAATGCCACCGGATCAGATACTGCTATTGTCCTTCGTACCATATTAGCTAACTCAGTACCTTTCTCTTGACCTCCTTGTAGCACTTTATTTAAATCAGGCTAATAAAAATAACGGATTAAATCACTATTTTATAAACCATGATAAAATAAACCTACCTGAAAGATAGATAAGGATCTATCTCTAATACCATCTTGATTACCACGATCTTTAAAATGGATGCCCACTAACAAAGAATAGTCCATAATTTTTAAAGTCTTCAATAGCTATATTATATTAATAAATTATGCTAATAACGATAATAATATAATTGCTTACTTTTGCGTCTTTTTCTAATTGCTCGAGAAATATATTACGCTTTTGAGGTCCAAAATGAAATCGCCTATCTTTTTCCATCCAATTAAGGTCCTTCATTGGTATAATTGGGTTCCTTAAAAATATGCTTTCGTCTACTTTACGTCCCAGAGTAGATCCCTATTACAGATTAGTAAGCTTGAACTATATATATATATAAAACAATTATTACTTTTAAATCATATGACTCATGAATATCCTTATTAGGTGGAAAAATGTTTGCCATTACTACGAAATGAATTTTTCTAGAATATGCTACTTTAACTCGATGCAAACCATAAATTCTAGTCAATAAAGTGTTTGGATTTTCTTGAATATACTAAAATTAAAAATAAGTATTCATAAGTTACAACAATATAGTTCTTATATCTACCTTAAAATAATCTGGTAGAATTTTCCTCATAAATCGATGTTCTACATGATGTACCGTTTTGATAATAAATCTATAATCTCTAGAATAGTAAAAGAAACTTTTGCTTTTCCCTGGGGAAAACAATTCGGATACAATATATTTGTGAGTTAATGACATCTATTTATATGTGTTATTTAATTAAAACTTGATTAATTCCAAGGCTTACTAAATACTCCGCTGGGTCAATACCAAAAATTGTTCTTATTTGACGGAATACATTGGGCGCATAATCTTTAAATTTAAAGTCATATTTAGAGGAGGGCACCAACTCATTTCCAGTACTAAAAGAATCTGAGTAAAGTTGACAAATTAATATGACTTTAAACTTACACATCAAAAGCTAATTTATTTGATGCAATAAAGTCTTCTGTTGATAAAGACTTCATTGGTTTTGCTGAGCATCTGGAAACCTAAAATTCATATGAATAAATATTATCTTATTATATAAATTCAAATTTACTGAAACTCTAATCCCGGTTAACATATTGTACATCAGAGTATAATTCTGATGTCCTTCAGCTACTCTAGTTCCTATAAGAACTCTATCCTCATCCTCATCATTTGAGCCAATTTTATTAGGTCTTTTCGAGAACCGACGATATTGTTTCCAACTCTGTTTAGCATCTTCCCAGTTACTTACTTGTTCTAGCATAGTCATTTTTCCATTCGATGTATATGATCTTTGATGTGATTTAATAAAATTGGGTCCTTTAAATTGAGTAGGATCGAGAGTTTTGGTTCTATGAAACTTTCTATTTTCTTTACTTGTTGAGTCTGTCTCGGTTATCGTTGGGGTAGCATATGACGGTAACAAGATGCTTTTTGGCCTAGTTGCACGACTATTTATACTCTGTTTCCTTGAATGTCTTCTATGCTTCTTTATTTCTAACTTATCTTTTGCATCAAATTTACTACTTTCTATTGTACTTGGTTCCTCAAATACTACTTTCTCAGTTGAATTAATACTCTTAGAACTTGAGTTTTTTGCTTTATGACTATAGGCCTTTGAACCTTCATTAAAGCTTATTGATTTTTTATCCATGCTTTCTGCATCTTCCGGTTTTAAGAGTTTTTCTGCCTTATTTTCTTGAAATTCTTTGGCGTCAGAGTAAAATGATATAATAGAATCCCTGCTTTCATTTGTTTTTTTCCTTGTTCTCGACCTTATACTTTGGCTATACCTTCCTCTTGCCTGTAAATCGTTTAAGCTTAAAGAACTATATTCGTCAATGATCTCAATATTTAAGTGGTTAGCAATTGTATTTAAATCCGGAATATCATTAGATACGTTGATTTTTATTTCATTATTTTTATCGGAAAATGGATTTCTATCTTGATCTTGATTACTAGTTACATTGAAGGGGTCCTTAGTATTGGTGACCATCATATTGCTTGCTTTTATTACTAAAAGAATATGATTTAAATTAAGAATTTTTTAATGTTATTTTTTTACCAGTGGCTCATTACTCATGGTTTTTAACCAATCATTTTTGTTAAATTTATTTTCACCCCCTATAGCCTTTTCGCTAATATCGTTTTTAATTTATTAAATCATTAATTACCCATTTAATCTTTCGCTCTATTTTATCAAAATGTTACTCTGTTTTATTGGAATAAAAGAATGCGTAAAAATATTCTCTTGGCTTTTGTTTAGTTTTTGTTCTAATTATAACTTTGGTCTTATTTTAATTATATTGTTAGTTTATTACATTTAATTTATAGGTTTATTAAAAATGAGCAAGTTTAAGGTCCAAAATTGTACTCATTATCGATCGTATATTTATACTTTTTATCAACTATACATTTACTATATTTGTTATGTATTATATGTTACATTTATAGTTCATACTTATTAGCCGTTTTTAAATTATTTTTAATAATTTTAATATCAACTAGACCAATTAACTTTTACTAAAAGGAACATGCTTATATTACTTTTGTAACAGCCAAATGTATTAGGTTTTATATTATAACAAAATACTAGAATTGTAAGTTACTTTATATTAAAAGTTGAGAAATTTTAACTCAATAAATAAAATGATATTAATAGTAATCCGAAAAAAGCGTTTAATATATCGCATTGCCCTTTATAATTTCTAGTTAAATAATATTAAACTGTATAAATTTACAAAAAAGCTCATAATATCAATAAGTAAGTATATTCGATACTACTCAATTCTAATTAAATTGCTATATGTAGTGTAGTACCAAAATAGGCGAGGTTGATAAATAAATGAGAGAATTAAAGCGAAAATGTAACGACAACAAAATGCTCATGTTTAAAAAGAACTTCTGTTAAAATATAAAATGCGTAAGAATCGTAAAAAAATAATAGTATAACTGAAAACTTTAAATTGTTTTAAAATAATTCTTTTATAAACACGCCAGCATGAGAAATATATTTAAAAAGTATTATTCTGTAATTATAGGAGACTACTTTTATATAGCTCAAAAAGTTTGATAGATTAATGTCTATAAAAGTTCAAACCATTTAACTATAACTCAGATGGTTTCACCTTCTATCCCTTAAAATATTTTTAAAAAATATTTTTGATTGACGCGAGATACCAGCGTGTAAAAATAATAAAAGCATTGAATTAGTAAGTGCACCAAGCAAATATAATATGACTGTTAATAAATTTAGTACAAATTGGACGTCCCCTCCTATCCCAAACATGTAGGCATGGATACTCTCTGCCAGCCCACATAATAGAGAGCTAAATGTACAAACTCCATAAGCAATCAAAGTCGTATAAATTCGAATTTTTACCCATTTTATGCTCCATGGTTTTTTTGTAATGGTTCTAACATTATGGTTTGAGTTTCCATCAATTTCAATGAATTTAGTTACACTATTGGTATAAATTGCTAACTTCAAATAGCAATAAAAGATGGTAAGTAGTCCCAAAAACATACAAAGTATAAAGAAATAAAATGTTATCGCTGTCAATAGTGAGTTGTTTGGTATAACCATACATAAACTATCAGAAGCAGCTTTAACAAACAAATTCTGTGCAGCAGAAATAGAAATTAATACTATAAAGGCTACAGAAGCAATTAAAGCAGGGATCGAAAAAAAAGGTAGTAAATTTTGCTTTGTAATATGAGAATATCGCTCAATAGCTAGCAAAGCGTTGACCATAACTTCAAAAAAAAAGATGGACATTGTTATAAAGCCTAATATTTGACAGCCTAAAACTGTATCTGTAGCCTTCTTTTTAGTAATCCATGCACTTATGGTGTTGGCCCATCCAACCACTGGTAAAAGATATTCGATGCAACATATAGCAATGATAAAATTGATGTCTTTTGTCCTTGGCTTTATTTTCGATGCAAGATAAATTAAAAATGAATTGAGAATAGCTATGGTGGCCGATATACTAATCATTATAAATGAATGGGTAGTGAGAGCGCCCATTTTTTTAAAAAGGTGAACAAAGTACATTTATAAAGTTGAATTGACTTATTTATATGCGCTGTTTTATTGTTCCTGTTTAGCTTAAAAACAGCTTACTATAAATGGTATTTGCATTCGAAAATATATGTATTGTTGATAACTCTTGGAATTATTCCATATAAGATGCAAATAGATAGTCATCTATTGTTAGCTATTATTAAGTTTTTATAAGGTATTTAATATAGAATTTGATCATGTTAAGTAGTTACACTTTAAAATTTAGTTATTTGAACCTATCTACATTAATAGTAGTACCTTTTGATAATAGACAAACGTGTTTAGTTCATTATAAAAAAAAATAAGTAATATACGAAGCTATTTAAAAATAATCCAAGGTTTAAAACAACAGCATCTAATTTAACTTGTCATAAGTCACAAGAATAAGTTATTTCAGTAACTTTTATGTAAAGATATCATATTTGCTAATTTGATATTAAAGATCAGATAATACTATTCCCATAGTTTGACATTTATTATAATAATTTAAAATCAACAACAATGATTTGTATCAATGAGCAAACATAAATATTTGTTTAGATAATTTATGATATTTTAAAAAACATTATTTATAAAACTGATTTTTTAATATTGATATTATGACCCAATTAACTTTAATTTAATAGCAAAACGCTTTTTGTATTTTACTAATAGTTATAAGCTCTAACATGACAGAGAACTTTCGTATTGAAGAAGTGCTTATCAAAGGCCCTTATTTGTCTCTTGCCCAACTGAATATATAGTTTATTCTATCTAAAAACAATAAAAATTAGGATATAGCTCAATGAATGGTACTTGCTCGCAATAAAATTTATTATTTTCCTACCCATTGTAACGCTAAACTCCAAGTAAATAAAAAATAAAAAGTAATGACTTGAATTTAAACACGAATTGTAAGTAATATATAATATTGTATTATAAAATAGTTTGAATGAAATCTTCATAATTATTATTAATACATCAATACACGTATTTTTATGTTATTATCAAATATTTAATTTTATTTCAAATCAAAAGGGCTATGTATTTGTTATTAGATCACTTTTGAATATTTATTTGATTTGATTCTTATTCATTGCTTTAAATTAAGTTTTCCAATGTACGTATTAGACTATTAGTTACTATTAGAAGGCCTATTTTATATCAAACCTAGGCTAAATCAGTCTAATATTTAATCTATTGAGCTTAATCTTGGCATGATAAAAAAGATGGATACTTCACTAAATCTATGTTGTAAAAATATAATAAAATTTATGAATAACCCACGTACTGACTTAAAAATGATATTGATTCAATAGTGTGCCAATTGTATGGGACGAACCGCAGATTCGTGTTTACAAAGCTACTTCAAATATTGTATCGTAGTTGATTATCCTTGCTTACAGTTTCAGGAGTCCAAAGATATAAATATGGGAGAAGAAATAATAATGGGAAATAGCAATCAATTGATACAAAAGTTATCTACTTTATATTTTATGAATGCAACGTCTATGAAATGTAATGTAAAAAGAAAGATAATTGAATTCACTTTTAAAGATGCTTCATTTTTAATCAAACTTCATAATAAGGTAATGGTTTATAACTCTGAAAGTTTAAGGTTTACTTGAGTTTACCAAGCCCATGAAAATGTCAGCGTTATTAAAATAATTCATCTTCCAGATCATATTGTTGGTAGAGAACCAGAAAACAGATTTAGTTACTATTATTCTCAGTTTTTGAATGTTCAATATTGTAGTCATCGTAGGTTTAATAACTCCATGTACTTAGATTATGTAACTGTTATTTTGATTCCTCTTGTTCCTATTAATATCCATAAGTTTAATATTGACGTCCTAAAGGTTGATAAACACACTATGGAAAAAGTGCTAGTTATTAGCTTGTTTGATGACAGCTGATATTAGTGTATAAAGTATCAGATGATTTGAAATAGGTGTGCTTTGATTTGTTGCTATATGCCAATAGGTTTATATTGGTTTATGAACTGGAAAATAAACTATAAGCATAAAAAACTTATTTTTTTTATATGCTTGCCCCAATCCTTATAAGTCACCACCATAATTAGTTTGATAACGAATTTTACTCATGTTTATTAAAGTGTCTAAAAAAACTATCATCTTCTACGCTGTGATTATTTTACCTATATAGAATTTAGTATCTTAAGCATATAAACTCATAGCTTAGCCTTTGAAATTTTTAACTACAGTTAATTTTATTGATTTTTTTACTTCATTTAAACTAGTACAATAATTTAGGTATTATAAATCGTATTTAAAAGCAGCTTGAAAAACAAACAGATACGATGATAAACAGTTAAGTTTATTTATAAAATCTTTTAAAAATGGGGAGAAATTCTTCCTTTACTGCTTTACGTTTGATTTTAAAACTAAAAAGATGTTAACTTAATATCTATATTATTATTATGTAACTTACGTATCATTTAAAAGGCCATTTTCTAAAGTAAATGGAGTAGGATGGAGATGAATATACTTAGGAATTTCAAAGCTAAAATAGTTAATACAAAACAATAAATATAGTATAACAAATACCTAGCAAAGCCAGCCTTTTCGCAACTATCTTTTGTCTCTTCCAACAGCAAACTATTTAATTTACTGTTTTTGCATGCAAACTCCATAGTTAAATTAGAATCATTCAATTTTTGCTGAGCCCATTTCAAATAATTTTTTTCATCTGGTATAATTAATGCCACTACATAAGAATCTGTAGGCTCGCAGTATATAAAAGATTGCAAAATCAAAGGATTATAATTTATTGTCTTTTCTATTCTTTCAGGTGCAACATGATAGCCTATAAGTTGTTATTAATCTCACTATATATAATTTCAATATTAGTTACCGTCATTTAATTTAAGCATATTGGTTTTTCTATCAATGATATGCAATCTTCCTTTTTCGTCTATCATTCCCACATCTCCAGTCAAAAACCAACCATCTTCAGTAAATGCTTCTTTTGTAGTTTTTTCATCTTTAAAATATCCTTTAAATACATTTGGACTTTTAACACATACTTCACCACGAGGAACTGGCTCATCACTACTTAAGTATCCTTTATCTGGTAAATCGAGTAGTTTGATTTGTACACTTTTAAAAAATGTTAAAAAATAAAAATATTAGTTATCTTAGTTACCTAGGAAAAGGTGCTCCTACACTTCCAGAGTCACTATCATATATATCGGTCATTGAAACGCCGAGTGCTTCAGTTGACCCGTAGCCTAAAATAATAAGTTTCAACGTTACGTGAACAAAGTTTAAGTACCTTCTACGATATTAGCTGATAGTACTACTTTTATTGTATCTAAAACCTCTGATGGGATCGGAGCCGATGCAGTGGTCAATAAAGCAATTTCCCCACCTAAAGATTCACGGAATCTTTTGAAAATATGGTCATACTTATCTGATTTAATGCCTTTTCCTGCTTTCATATCAATTAACTTTTGCTGGATAGCTTCCTTCAATAAAGCAGAATTTGGATCGGCTGAATTACAAGCTGCCTCAATAGAGCTATAAATCTGCCATAATATCTTAGGTACTGTAATTAACTTAGTAGGTCGGAGCTTTTGAATATCATCCATGAAATTTAACATAGAGTCAGAATTAAATCCGGTTCTTCCTTGACAAGCAATAACACCTATTAAATTTGCTCTTTCATATGTATGTGCTAAAGGCATATAAGAATAGGAAGTAACTAAATCTAAGCCTCTATTGTCTTCTCCTTTGATATAAAAATAGTCCAAATAATTTGAATGGGTGGACATCACTCCTTTAGGTAATCCGGTGGTACCAGAAGTGTAAGCTATAACATATATAGAGTCTGGTTTAGGAGGATTTGGGGTAAAAGGATTAACTTTGCCTAAAGACTCTACTTCATTGAAAAAAGTTAATTTAATATTTTTGTTTTCAGCCCAATTTGTGAAATTAATTTTATCATCATTGTCAACAATCTCGTCAAAACAAATCAATACTTTAATTTGGTGTAAATTTATGTTATTTTGTTGCAAAAACAATAACTTTTCACGGTTTAGAATAAGTGTCTCAATTTCAGAATGACTGATTATATGATCCAATCTTTCTTTTCCATAAGTATCATAAATACCAACAGTTGTATAGCTTCTAAAACACACAGCCAATTCACTTATCACCCACTCACTACGATTGTTTGAAAAAATCCCTACTGTTTTTATTTCCTTATTGGTGTATAAACCATGCTCTTGCACCAAATATTCTAACCCACTTGAAACATCACTAGCTCTCTTGTACACTTCTTTATAACTTTGATAACAATAATCCCCCAATTTATTGTCCTGTTTTTCTCTAGTTCCAAGGAAATCATTATCTGGTGCTTTTTGATACGCTATTTTTTCCTCGTTATTGATTATTTTAATGTATTTTTAATTAAACTTACCTTTTACAAATAGCTCATATAACGTCCTGGGATACGGTTTGTCACTTGTTGGTTCAATAGAATTTGCATTCATATAAATGCCTATCTAAGGTTTAATACTTATATAAATAAAATAATGTTCTATTACCAGTTTGACCTGGCTTTCTAGTGTTAGGCAATTCACAAGCAAAGATTTTAATTGCCATTTATAAGATAAATATAATCAAGTCAACTGCTTCCTTTTTATACTTTCTACATATTTAATGTCTATTCTTATATCACTTTTATAATCCCTTTAAAACTCCTTTTTAAAACTCCAAATTAAGTTGGTCATTTATTAACTATTTTATTCATTATAACTTATTAAATTTACAAGGAATAACCTGCAGCTCTTATTTTTTACCCAATAGTTAATTTCTTTAGTTAAGGTTAGATTTTTTTCGGCATGTTTGGTTTCAACGTTTATCCTTTTTTCTTATAAAACATTTATCCTATTTTTTTCTACAGTAATTAATTATTATATTACTTTTAATAAATGCCACTTTGGCATTATAAGTGCATTTGTTCTTAAATACTAAAATGCTGTTGAAATATTGAAGTTTAAATTGCAAATGTTATGATAATGATAAATAATCAAAGCAATAGCTATTAGTAATGATACAAAAGAATAAAAGGCTTGTTTTAGACCAACAAATTGATTAATAATAATCATAACTCAAGGTTTAACAGTAAATAACTTTATTAAAATTTAATTATTAAAGGTTAAATTTAATTATTAATCATTTTAATCATTGCAGTTATAAAATTTTATGTTTAATACAAAAGCTTTAGAATATGTTTTAAATTAATGTATGGGAATGTTTTTTACCTATTACTCTTTTTTGCTATTGTTTAAATTTTAGAAATTAACTAATGTAGCTATTTAAGTTTTCAAATGTATGCTGGCAAACGATAAACTTTATAACCAGCTATTTATTCTATCATGGTGATTTAAAGCTTGTTAATTTTTATTCAAAATGAACAGTTAGTTAGCACACATCCAAGCTTAAATACCGTACTAGTTAATTAATTTCTATATCTAAAAAAATAGCAAAAGAGAACAATTAGTAAACTAACTACGCTATTTTAGATGGTATAATATTATGTATAAAAATAATCTGGTTCCTGGTTGAAACATTAAAAATATTTGTCTGTATGTGTATAAATTTGACTCTTTGTTTTTTGTTTACAGTTTATCAAAATAATTAAGACACTATGATTGTAATAAATATAACTTGATGTTTACGTAATAATTAAGATAAATTCGATTTGGGTACAAAAAATTTAATCTTAATTTTAGTTTTAAAGATACATCAAACATAAATGAAGTGGTATTCAACATTAAAATCGAAGGTAAAAAAAGCCCAAGATAACTACGTACAGTTAAGTACCTGCTACAAGCAGCAACCCTTTGTGAGAACAGTAGTAGTTCGAGGATCAGAAGTAATTGAAAATGAATTCTACTTGATTGTTACAGCACATCTAAAGTCGGATAAAATTAGTCATTTGGAAAAGAACAATGCGTTCGAGTTATGCTGGTAATTTTGTTTTTTTATAATAATTACGTCATTATTTTATACCTTATATTACGTAGGTATTTAAATGAGCTTAATGAACAGTATAGAATAAGAGGTGAAGGTTATGTAGTGAAAAAAGAGGATGGGTATAAGAATTTAACAGAAATAGAAATACTAGATTTGAAGAAACGTTATTTTAATAAATTAAACGACCAATTAAAGTTAAGCTTTTATATTGACAATACAGGTGTACTTAAAACAGAAGAGGAGACTGTTAAAGAATACGATGAGGCAACGATGAAGGAAAAAGCGCTCTCTAATTTCACTTTATTATTGTTAAAACCCGATCATGTTGATCATCTAGAATTGACTAATAATAAAAGATATGAGTATCAGCTTATCAAAAAGGATCAAGGATGGAGTAAAGTCGAATTGATACCATAATAAAAAAAACAATTTTTTATTTTATTTTATTTTAATTAATCACTAGCATGAAGATAATGTCTCAGATCTAAATTTACTTGGTCACTCAAAGTTTTAATTAATTCAAAACTAACTTCACATTTTAATTTAATATCCTCTAGCCTACCGTAACCTCCAACTTGAGATATAAATTGATTTGAAATTAAGGTTGCTAACTAAAATAATCAATTAGATGAATAGTAAGTAAAAGTAAGTTAAAAACATACTAAATTATCAATTTGAGAAGTATCAATAAGTTCTTCAGTCAAAATAGAATAAAAAATAGCCATTAATCGATCCATTGGGAAGAAACTTGGTTCTTTAGGGTCATTATCCTATTAAAAGTTTAATTATTATATTTTGTTTATTTCAAATATAATACTTACTTTATTTTTACGTTCTCTTTTATTTTTATTTAATAAATTCCCATTTAAAATTCTATTCGCACCATTATAAAAATAAATGGGATCAAGTTTAGCTGGATTATAGCTTGCCAAATAACTTGCTATTAATAAATATTTAGCATAATAAGGTAATATAATCGGATTGTTATTCGCTTCAAGTTCATTTTGTACAACTTGGGTTTGATTATTTTGTTCTTCGTCATCGCTGATATTTATAAATTTAAGTTTAACCATAGCATCTGCATACCCATTTTTTGCAAAAACACCATAAAGAAAAGAAGGCTGGAAAGACTCAGTTGACTGTGAGGTGATAACAGGGATTGAATAAATTAATAGATAATGGTAAAACAGCTGAATTAAAAAAGGTATATGGGTACTCTTTTTAATAAAAATGGCCTTTAAAAACAAGTCTAAAAAATTCACTTTTAAACTCAAATACTCTTTCTTTTGAAATAAATTAATAATCGCTTCTCGCTTTTCTTTCTTTTCTATGGCTTCTGCTTTTTTTAATAGAATCTTTTTCATTTCCTCAACATTATAATTTTTGAAATTTAATTGAAAAGGTTCTTTTATTCCAATACTTAACCTTAGTTTACTGTATGGTAAATTACTTACTAATATCACTTTAAAATCAATATTTATCTAAAAATCCAAATCAGCATATTAGTTAAATATAATAAATAAGTTTTACTTTTTCTTTAATTTTTAACAAGCATAATAACAATTGAGTTGGTAAAGAGTGAAGCCTTTCAGCATTATCTAGTATCTGATATTAATAAGTAAGCAAATATTTCAACTAATAATAAAAATAAATTACCAAGTAATAAGCCTTTCCGCTATCCAAATATTTTAAATGACTTAAAAATAAACTTAGTTTACTGCAATTCTCCTTCTTTTTAAATAATAAATATAAGATTCTATTTAATACTAAACTTAACGAGTAACACTCGATTAAATCAATATAAATCAAATTTTTTTGCGCATAGATTTTTTTCAATAAAGTAGTTTTGCCTCCATTACTTGAACCCCATATATACATAAAGTCGACTATAGGACACTACCAGCTTTGGGTTAATGCTAAATTAATTACATGTTTTAAAACTAATTTACTATATCTATATTACTCAATATATCGATCTCCTTTTCTCTACATGGGAACTCCTGCTTAAGCAAAGTTTTATTAATTTTGGGCTCCATCTCTTTTTAAACAAATAATCAAAAAGACTATAATTTGAATATTGACATTTTTTGTTTCGTCAAAAAAAAAATCAAAAAAAATTTATGCTATATTATTGGTCCGTTCCGTCTATTCCAAAATTTATTCAATTTAAAATTGAAATTTTGATTTTTTGGTTTAAAATTCTTCATTTTATAGTATAATAGCAATAAAAAAGGAAAGAAGGGAGTGATAACAAGACATGGTAAATAATAAACATACTACAATATTCCGATAATAATAAAGATTAATTATGTAGGCTAATTTACAAAAGAAAAAAATAATTCAAAAGAATGAGCAATTATTGACTCAGTTACAAAAAATATTTTTAGGAGTTAATGCTTATTTTATCATAATAAGACTACTAGTTCAATACTCTAGTTTAACTTTCTATACCTTGTTAGCTTATATATTCACCGTTGGGTTATCTTGGCTGATTTATTTTCAATTAATTAAGTTAGCAAAGCCTACACTTAATGGTACTCAAATCGTTAACCCCGGTGAGGACTTGTCCAGTAAAGGCTTGATAAGGTAAGTGATATTATAATATTATATATTAACTTGTATTAATATTATTAGCTATATGTTTGATATACTTTATATTACATGGTTTATTCAAGTAGCTACAACCATTTCAAACTATTTTTGGTACATCTATCTATTAGTAAGTTTAATTTAATGTGCTATGTTGTAAGTTATTTATTCCTATTCATTATTTAGATACCAGGCTATGGAGCTTATTTACTAATCTTTAATGTTGTGTTGCCCATCTTTAAATTTCGAAATGGTCCTTAAAAATTAAACTGTATTATTTTTTAGTTTTTGATACTTATACTTTGTTGTTCTATCACTTATTGATTTATCTTTTTTTTATTTTATTGAATACAGAAGTATAATATTATTCATGTAATGTAATATTTGAATATAGTATTATTTTGGGTTCAAATTCTGTCTACTATTTGAACCAATGATTCCTATGCAAGTAAAGCTAACAATGGTAAAAAATGATCAAAAATTAATATATTGAAAATTAGTCTAAATGCGGTAACAACATAAAATAAATTTTCAAAAAATTTGAAAAATAAGGATAAAGCCATTGTGTGTATATTGGTATATTTCAGGTCATAAACATCCATTTGTTTTTAGCAATTAAATAGTAGTTCGAATAGGTTTGTATAGCCTTAGGTAATGATTAGTAACTTCTGCTTTTTATGGTCAAAAATATATAAATGGTAAACCTGTATGATTTCGTCATAAAGAAACATTTGTGATTGAACTAATCGAAAACAAGAATTTTCAATATCAAATAAAAATTGTAATTTCTAATTAAGTTATTTATTATAAAAGTAATATTATTAATATAAACACCACGTTTTTATTTTTATCATCACTTTTTTCGTTTTTTATTTTTTGTTTTTTGTTTTTGTTTTGTTTTTATAGTATGATAAATGAAAACCCTGTTGGGTATTTACTAAATTGTATAGGAGCAATATCAGCTATAGCTAGTATACTGTTAATATATATAGTAGTTAAACTACGATCATACACGAGGGATCTAAAATTGATAATATTAATAGCATCTATAGAGCTGATGTTTCCATTAGTATCCATGTCAGATATAATACCAACTATAATAACTAATGACGATGCAATTAATAGTCCTGTTCTATGCCAATATTTAGGATTTTTTACAATCTTATTGATCTTTTCCCAGTTTATTGTTTCTGCTTTTTTGGCGATGGAAAGATTAAAGGTTGTAACTAAAATTAACATTATTAAATATACCATTTTTCCTGGGGTCTTATCATTACTATTTCATACATGCTTGTCAATCTATTTAGCTGTCAATACTGAATTTAAAGCTCAAGCTGCAAAGCTTGTTTGTTCCATCTATCCTAGAACTTCAATTGTTTCAACTATTGCTTTCTATCATTTTATCATTATTTCACTCATGAGTTTAATAATTATCATACTAAGTTATATAAAGATAGCTTTTTACCTGACCAATTTATCGCAATTTATAGATTTAAATATTACAGAGTGCAATCTTGATACTACCAAGAATAACAAAAAGAGAGCCTCCTTAAGAATTTATTATACATTATCCCTTTATTCCATTTGTATGTTTTTAGGCCTTGTTTCGATCGTTGTTGATACAATATTTCATCTTCTAGAGTCTAATGAAAACTTACAATTTATCTTTGGTACTATTGCTACCACTTTAATGACTTTTGGCTTCTTCTTAAACTCTATTTTGGTACTTGCTACCCATACCGCAATTAACCATGAGCTCAAAATTAGAGCAAGGATGTGGTATAATAAAATTTTTAACTAATTTACTATGAGTTTTTGTTTAATACTGTGATTTACTGATTTATGATTTTTTAAGTATTATAACAGTTAACCAGATTGTAATCCAATTATGGCTTTAAGTTGAATTGTCTTGTATGTTATTTTCATTTAGTTTTAACAATAGTGTTATATTTTTTTGAGCTTTAACCTATTTATCATTTATTGTTAGCCATACATAATATTTATAGTTTTCATTTAATTCATAAGGTATATTCACTGCTTTATTTGCATAGTTCTAAATATCAAATCTAAAAAGCTTTAATATGATATAACGTGTTACCTCCAAACGATGAATTATACGAATCTTAAAGTTTCAGGAAAAATAAAGATAACTTGTTCTATAAAATATACAGATAAAATTTATTTAAAATTGTCCAAAGTATAAAATTAATGTAAAACTATTTAAACTCGAATGTGTAGTAACTAACTATTCGTTTAAGAGCAAATTCTTAGGCATAAATTCGAATATGAGGTTGTTTTTTTTTGCTTCATTACTTTTCCATTTTTTAAGCGCTATTTGAGTGGAAAAATCATTAGCAAAATTTTTAAATAAAATACATCATATAGATCAAGGATTAGTCTAAAAAAATCTACTAAATAAACAATTAACGAAGTTTTGATGCGAAAAATTACATATTTGAACTTAAACATATTTAAACAATAAAGTCTAAAAATGAACCAATCGCCAATAAATCACTCTAAAATTCAATTTTTGAATTTACACTCCATTAGCTTTTTATTTTAAAATGAACGCATTAACCAAGAAAATTATATTAAACGGGGTTACTAAGCCACGTGGAGCCACGATCTTAAACCAATTAAGTAAATACACTAGCAACACAACCAATAATACAGTCTTAGAAAACATCCGAAAGGTAAAAAACAGCCGACCACGTTCCCCATTTTATGCCTACAACTTATACCAATCTAATATGACAGCTTCAATGGGTCATCGTATTGGTGGTGTAGGCTTAGGCTTAGGGTTTTATGCTATCGTCCTCGCTTATCCAATTTTAGGTTTAACTTCAGATGTAGCTTTAGAATATTTACAAGTTGTACCAGAGCCAGTTAAAACTGGTGCCAAGTTTATCATCGCTTTCCCGTTCATGCTTCATTCTTTTAATGGAGCTCGTCATTTAGTTTGGGATGCCGCTTCTGGTCTTACTGTTAAGGCAGTTGCAAATTCAAGTTATTTTGTTTTTGGAGCTTCTCTTTTATCCTCTATTGGTTTAGCCTCTTTATAAAAAATTTAAAAATTTATTTTTGTATTGTATTTTTTTGTTGAGTTGGGATCATTTTTGATTAAGTTGAAAAGAAAACACTTAAAGATTATTGGTCAAAATATTTAAAATTTCATTTGATAGATATCTGTTACAAATTAAAAAAATCGAGTATAGATACTTTAAAACTTTACTAATTTCGATCTTAATTTTTTAAAAAGAGAGTATAAGCATTATAGACTAAATCACTCACTTCAATATAATAGGCAAGCTTTATGGAATCCTCAATTGAAAGTTTATACATAACCCAATCCATTTAGTATAATTTATGTGGGGTATATAATGATCCAATGTATTAACGAGCAAAAGTCGACAGTAATAAATACCTAAACTATTAGTTGATTTTTATAAAACGTTAAGTGTAGCGGACATTTTTCATGAAAGTTTATAAAAGTTTCTACTATAATTCTTATTGTTTTCAAAATGGTTATTGTTACATAAAGTAAATCAACCATCTCGAAGATTAATTGCATTCTCCTTGCTAACCTTTCGCTATATTTTGACAAAAAAGTGACTAAACTTTAATATCATACAGTGCCTTATTTTTATAAAAAGCAAAAGAAAAAATCATAAAATAATCAAACACTGGATAGAAAAAAGTGTATCAAAGAGAGCTCATACAAAAACATAGAGCTTTCATAATTATTGATGGTATGAATACTATTATTTCTGATCATTAAGAAGCCCACAGTGTTTTTTAAAGACAAAACATAAATCTTTTTTAATATTTATTATTAAAAACAAAATTAGTCGCTACAAAAAATACAATTCCATTTATATTGTATACTTCAACTAATAGGATATTACTGTCCTATCTATTAAGAACTACATCTAATCTACTTCAGTAAATTTCTTAATAGCTAGGTAACTAATCAATTTAGATATTACTGCCATTGCCACTAATATTTTTAATCAATGATCTTGTTACAATGTCAATACACCACTTTGATTAATAGTTTCTTATATGACTGTAGTACCGGTTACTGTGTTCTATTTGGAAGATATGAATCATAGTTATTTTAAATAATATTAAACAATATCAGATAAAAAACCATTGTATAGATAAAAAATTCATTGCAATAATGGCATTATCAATGATAACAGACAGAAGCCCTCTATAAATTAAAATGTAAAATTACTTTTTTGATTATTTTATTGAAAATTAACAATAAAGTGTTAATAAAAGCTTATTAAGTACAAGTATATGACGAGTAACACTATAAAGACTAAGTTGTGTTTGTCCATAATTAGGATCTTCATCACAAGGTCGATAACAATATGTAAATTCCTATTTACAAGTAATACCTCACGTTTATAAATTTCAGCTCCCGTGTGAACCTAATTATAGTTTCTTGATGGGACATGAGGCATAATGTCATTCATATTGGTATAACGAGTCACTGAATATTTAACATCTTCAATGTATTCAGTAAATCCTTCATTTTTTACTCTTGGGCTTGAATAAGCAACCAATTCCATTTGGTTATTCAATTTGTTTTCTTTTAAAAAATCTGTTCATCTTAAAGAACTAATGGTGGCCATAGCAGGACCCAAAGAATACCCAGTGATTAAAAACTTGTAACCTTTATATTTTGGGTTTGTAAGCAAAGAATAGATAATTTTTTCAGATTTATACTGTAATGCAGTTGTAGCTTCATATATCCCTTTATGCACTAAAACATTTTCTTTAGCAACAGCATATTGAATAAGTTCGCAGTCAAAATCGGTTATCATATTTTTTAAGCTGATGGTACCGCGGTAAGAAATTAATACAGTTTTAACAGCTGTATCAACCCCAGTTACTGCACAAAGATTTTTTCTTTTGTCTCTGATAAATGAACTGTATAAGGAAGTCTTGGAGCAGATACAGCCTCCTCTACGAACTAAAATTTCAGAACAAAAAGGAAGTACGGAATATTCATGATGCAAAAACAAACCTTTAGCTGTAGAAGAAGTAACATTACGTGGCTTAGATGATTTTTTACTTGGTACGCTTTTTTCTAAGGATCGTAAATCTCTAAACAACCCATATCCCTGATGTTTAAATATTGACTTTTTATTGAATAAAGCAAAATATGAGGGTGTTTTTTCTGGCTTCATTATTTTTTCCATTTTTTAAGCGTTATTTCAGCGGAAAGATTGTTAGTAAAATTCTTAAACAAAAAAATACATCGCCATATAGCCCATTCTTTTTAGTTGATAAGTTTTTATAGGCACTTTTGATAATAGTAGAGCCTCGGGATCCATAAACATTAGTGTTGAAAGCTAAAGCTAAGAATGTTATGTACTTAACTGAGACCATTTTGACATTATAAATTTAGATTAACACTAATCTTCCTCTAGGTTACAATTCATTTCCTTGTTTGTTTATCTGAAGTAGTCAATATTTTTAAATTTGTAAATCCTTTTCTTTATACGTTTAGCTGTATAACCTTGAGTCAATCTTACATCTTTTAGGTTGTAAATCACTTTCTATCTTAAAATCTCGTGTACACTGCATAAATTTTGCAACATGTTTTATAAAAAAAATTTCAAATTTGAATTTCAACAAGCAACTTTTAAATAAGTTTTGAAATTACAAAGATATAGAAAAGTTTGTTTTTTAAAAGCAGCTAAAAAATTCTGTCAAAGATATGTATTATTTAATATGGTATTACTACGGTATTTAATAGCTGCCACATTTAGTCACTCTAATTTGTATTTATATTCAATCAAAATAACCAACAAAGATATTATTATTAATTTTTAGTTCTATACAATGATCTTGTTACAATATAAGTGAATTGCTTTGATTAAAAGCTTTTTATTATGGTTATAATATAGACTATAAATCATACTTGAAGCGTTTAGACTAAAAATCTTTTATATTATATAGTCATAATATTAATAAAAATATATCATAAATGCATAAAATAAAAATAAAAACTTAATTATATTAATGATTTTTACCACACTTAACAAAAAAGTAGTCCTAAAGGCTTGTCAAATACAAGCGGATAGGGAGCTTCGCTATAAGGACCTAATTGACTTTGACCATAATTAGGGTCTTCATCATAATTTTGATCACAGTAAAACAATTCAGTTTTTCCTGACAATACTTCACGTTCATAAATTTCAGCTGCTACATGAACATAGCCAAAACTCCTTGATACAAGATGAGTAAAGATGTCATTATTATTAGTATATCGAATAACTGAATAGTTGGCGTCTGCAGTGTGTTGAGTAAAACCTTCATTACTTACTCTTGGACTTGCATAGGCAAATACCACCATTTTATTGTTTAAATTATTTTCTTGTAAAAGCCTTTTTCATCTTAAGGAATTGACGGTGGCTAAAGCAGCGCCTAAAGTAAGCCCAGTGATTTGAAATTTGAAATTTGAAATTTGAAATTTCTATACTTTGGGTTTCTAAGTAAAGAAAGGATTGATGCTTCAGATTGTTTTTTCAACGCAATTTTTGCTTTATAATAACCTCCATGAACTAAAACGTTCTCTTTGGCACTATGACAATGAATAAGTTTACAACCAAGATGAATTTTGTTATTTTTTGAGTTTTCAGCTCCACGATATGGGGATGTATTTTTTTGTTTAAGGATTTTACTAATAATCTTTCCGCTCAATAGCGCTTAAAAAATGGAATAAATGATAAAACCAAAAAAAAACATCCTCATATGAAATCAAAACAGTTTTAATAGCTGTATCAACTTTAGTTACTATATAAAGATCTTTTTCCTCCTCTTGGATAAGAGAATCGTATAAAAAAGTCTTAGAACAGATACAATCACCGCTATGGACTAAATCTTCAGAACAAATAGAAAGCCTCATATATTTGTAATTTAAACGAAGGCTTTCAATATATACAGATGTCACATTCCATGGTTTAGCTAATTCTTTACTTGGTATACTTTTTTTTAATGATGATAAGTCTCCAAATAATCCACATCCCAATTATGTGATCTCAGGCTCTTTGTCAATTAAACTGGGGCATTTATATATTTTCTTAGTTAATAAGTTTATATTGGTACTTTCAACAATGTTAATGTTTTGAGGGCTATAAAAACTAGTGCAAAAAGTTAAACTCAGTAAAATTACGTTTATAATTGAAAACATTTTAATTACAAAAAAATTACGATTTTAAAGAAAGTGAGTTTATTTATACTATTTCAAAGTCAGATCCAAAAACACTTAATTTTTATTTGTTATATAGACTAAATGGCTCAAATTTTTGAAGGATATTAATAAAATAAGAAATACTAATTAATTTTTTCACTAATGTTTCTTATTTTTTATTTAATTGATCTCAATTTTTTTTTAAAATGTTCATTTGATTGCAAAATAGGTTATAATATTACTTTCACATAAAAAGGATAGTTAAGTTGTAGAAAGTAGATTTAATACAATAACATAACATTAAAGTTAATTTGAATACTATTATAAAATAGGTTATTTTATTTGGTCGTTGAACCAAATTGTAAAAGCTTTTAAGATGGATTAAATCAACTCCAAAGCTCAGCTTTTTCCGATTTAAATTTACTACAAAAAAAGTATATTAAACATCTATTTTAGTTCAAAGTTGTTTAAATATTTTATTTTTTCAACTTTCATAAATGGGTTAGTTTAAAAGCTTGGTTCAAATTTCGTCCAAATCTGATTTAACAAAAATTACAAACTAAACACCAAATGCTATAAAAATATTTGCCTTTTGCTTAATTTTAAAATAATTCATACTGTGATGTTTTTTTTGTCCACTTTTACTTAATAATTTTTAAAAAAATGCGCTAAATAGGAAATGAACAAAAAGTAAAATTAGTAATTTTTATTTTTAATTCAAAGTAAGCTTTTAAACTTACCCAAACCAATTAAAGTATAATAAAGAAGCTATATACTCATGAATATAGAGTTTAGACTAACTAAGATCAAAAATTAATTAATTTATTATCATATGGGGGTGTTTTTTTGGCTTCATTACTTTTTTCATTTTTTAAGCGCTGTTTGAGTGGAAAGATTGTTAGTAAAATTATTAAACACAAAAATACATTCCCATATATTTTTATAAAAAATATAATAGAAATTAAAATAAATTTATGATTTTTATAAATTTTACTTAAAGAATAAAAAGTTAAAATTAAAGTTATTTAGTTGATTTTAATATAAAAACGCTAAAAAAAGTTTATAAATAAAGGAAATGAAAATTAATAGTAATAATTGATTAAAAATTTAAATTATAAAACTTATAAAAAAAAAATCATAAAGGTTTTAATATAAATTAAAGCATTTATTTAAATTTTAGAACAAAATTTAATATTGTTTTAAATTATTATTTATTATTTTATAACAATTATATAAAACTAATTAAAAAACCTTTATATTTCTTTTATTAAATTTAAAATTTTATATATGGGGATATATTTTTGTGTTTAAGGATTTTACTAACAATTTTTCCGCTCAAATAGTGCTTAGAAGATGGAAAAAGTAATGAAGTCAAAAAAAACACCCCCATATATACAATTTATATTTAGCTCTTGTTAATAAATAATTGATAAAATCATTATAATAAAAATTACTGCTTTTATTAAAAATATTAATAATGTAATTTATATAAATATTAAAAAAGGTTAAATAAAAAGAAGCTAAATTAAATTAAAAAATAGCATTATTTATATAATTTTAAAAAAATAAAGTAAAATAAAAAAAATACTAATAAATAATTAACTAATGCTATGATTTTATAATAAAAAATTAACTTAACAAAATAATTTAAAAATTATAAAAATCATGTTATTAAGCATTATTTGGGGGTGTTTTTCTTGGCTTCATTACTTTTTCCATCTTTTAGGCGCTATTTGAGCGGAAAAATTGTTAGTAAAATCCTTAAACATAAAAACACATCCCCAAATTAAATTTTTTATTTAATTTTAAACTTTTTAAATTTAGCTAATTATATATTAAAGACTTACAAATTTAAAAATTTAAAATTTGGATTCATTTTTAATTAAATCCTGAAACCAATTTGAACATCTCTATACAAATAATAATTTGTTATTATAAATAATTTTTATTTATATATTAATTTTATTTTATTATTTAGTTATTAAAATGATAATGTTATTTTGAAATAATAAATTAACCATTTGAAAAACTATGCCACAAAAAGCAATTGATTTTTATTTTGGCTTTATTAAGTAGCTGCAAAAAAAGATAATCAAAATCTATAGGTTTAAGTCCCACAAAAAAAATATTTAAAGAAATTTCTGTCTATTAAAAAAAATAGCAATTATCAAATATAGAACCAACCTTAAATACATATTGATTATTTAATATATACTGTTGAGTGCATTAGGTTTATAATAAAAAATAATGGATAAATTGAAGCATTTTCAGTTTTAACTTTCTAGGGGAGAATAGACCAGTGGGCTTTGACGGTTAAGCTGGATTGAAAACGTAATTCATTTTTAAGGTTAAATATTAGATGATTGGTTCTGATGTTTGAGCAAATTGAATTTATTACGTTATTTTTAGGAAATTCAAATATTTCAATTATGAAACTTTTTTCATCTTTTCCTACTTTTAATAACCAATGCAACCAACACGATTAATCAAACAAATATTATATCCAGGACATCAACCTTTGAATCCATTTGAAAAATTAAGATTAGCTGTTTCTGCTGGTTTTCAAGTATTAAAAGATCCTACTAGACAAGGTAAAACTTTCATTCAATTAACCCCTATCCACTTTCATTATAAATTATTCAAACTCATTAACCCCTCTCTTTCCCCCTCTTTATTTAGATCTTGTTGCCGCACTTGGTGAAACCACAGGCACATTAAGTTTACAATATATGAGAAATAAAATGATCCATGATAAAATAGGCCGTCAATTATTATTTGAAAAAAGAGAAATCAATAGTAATAATTTAGATTTGGAACGATTAAAGTTATTACCAGAAGGTACTTTTGGAAGAGAATATATTCGATTTTTAGAAGATAATCAAGTGTCCCCAGATACTAGAACGGAGGTAAGTATATTTGAGAGTTATTTTATAAATTGTTAATTATGATTTTTATATCACTTATTTTTTTATTGATGATATATAGTTTTAATTATAATTATTAATAATTAGGTTCATTACGTTGATGATCCTGAATTAGCTTATGTCATGTTAAGATATCGACAAGTCCATGATTTTTTACATACATTATGTAATATGGGTATTACTGTAGAAGAAGAATTAGCTTTAAAATGGTTTGAATTAGCTCAGTTTAAATTACCAATGAATTTATTATCTGTTGCTATTGGACCTATTATTTTAGGTTCAAAAGAGAGAAAACAGCTTTTTGAAAGTGAATTGATTAGTTGGGCTATTCAATGTGGTAGTAATTCTAAATTTTTATTAAATATACCATTTGAAGATTTATTTGACAGAGATTTAATTGTGTTAAGAAAAGAATTAGGTATCTTTTTACCACCTCAAAAGTTATAATAGTAATGTTAATTAAATAAAATATACAAATATAAATATAAAATGATAGATTTTATTTTTATTTTTTAATTTTATTATTGTTATTATATTGAAAACTAAATTCAATCTAAATGATATCTCTCATTCATTGACTTAAATTAACACTTCTTTTTTGATAAATCATATAAATAAAGCCCAAAAAAGGTCAATAATAAAGCAATAGATTGTTGATAAGTAAAAGGCTGATTGAAAGTCAACATAGCTAATAAAATGACTACCATACGTTTAAGTAAATTCAAAATAGTAAATGATAATGTATCAGTTAAATTTAAAATTGAAAATGATAAATAAGCTTGAAAGAATTGACAAGTTGCTTTTAACAAGAATAAGCCACAAAAATTCAGATTCAATTGAAAATTCAATATCAAAGACCATTCCATTAAGAGCCAATAAGGGGTTAAAAATAAGAATGAAAATAAAGAAGTATAAGATAATATTTGTAAATTGGACAACTCATTCTTTTTTTCTATTTTATGTTTAGTATAAATAGTTTGTAATACATAAATCAAAGAAGATATAATTGAATATAAAAAACCGTTCAATTTAAATTCAATTTCTCCTAAACAAAACAATAATACTCCTAATGTAATTGGTATTAAGGATAGAAATATTAATGTTGGGTATTGTTTTTGAAATAATAACATATTAAATACAATTGTAAAAATGGGTGATAAAGCCTAAAAATAGAGATTCAATTAATTAATGAAATCTTTAACATATGAAATAAAACTTACTTTAAATGTAAACACCAGAGAAACGGGTATTAAATTCAATGCCATAGAATTAAATAAATGAGTGAAGATTTGAAACAAAGCCAATGATATAGCTATTTTTAATATACTTGGATGATATTGAAATAGATTTATGATTCTGTTCTTTACTGTATTATCTTTATCTTTATCTTTCTTATCATAAACCTCCGATAAATCCTCTTGTCTCTTTTTATTATCATTATTAAATATTAAAAACAAAAAGCCAATCATTGCTACTAAAAAGAATTGAATAACAGTAATAGCAATTGGGGAATCAACTGTATTTAATAATACTTTAGCTAAATTATTAGTTAATGAAGAGGATAGATACCAACCAATTATTAAACAGAATAATTGAAAATTGAACCATTTTAATGTTAATATTAGTTTAGTTTGTTGTATGCGTTGAGTTAGTTTAGTAGTAAAATGTTGAAAATTGAACCAAGAAATTGATTTTTCGATTTTATGTTCTTTATAATATTCAGTTTCGATTTCTAACACTATGGATTCACTCGACATTGTTGAAAAGAATTGTTCTAAATTAATGAATGTATTATATTAGTTGATTATTATATATTCTATTATAAATAAATTTATTCGTTATCTTTCTTCAGTGTCTAAAATAAAAGTAAAATATTAGGAGAAAGAATTAAGTTGAAAATAAGTTAAAAAACAGATTTTAAAAAAAATATTTGTATATTCAAATCTCAAGAATCTTCAATTTAATACCCCACGTGCTATTAATAATAAAAAATTAAAATTTGATTAAATTGAATTGAAATGAAAATTGGGCATTTTTAATTATATTTTAAACAATTAAAAACACAGATTTCATAATAGTTTAATTCTATAAATATGAAATAATAAATGCCCAATTTATATTTAAATTTAAGCTTTAATAACATAGCCAAGAAAAGTTGATCTCATTGGTCTTCATTTCAAAGGCTTAAAATATTAACATAAAGCTTAAATTAATCCATTTATTTATAGATTAGCAATTTCTATGGGATTCAAAAGGGTTTAACAATTAATTTCAAATGAACTTCATTTAGGAACATTGAAAATTCTTGCAGAGTTTTATCTCAAAATTTAATTATTTTATTAATTTCAAATTGATTATTTTTCAATATTAAAAAAAGATGACATCCGTTGTGGACACCTCAACATCTAATTCAACTAAAATCACAGCTAGTTGTCCAGGAAAAGTATTATTAACTGGTGGTTATCTTGTATTAGAAAAAGAATATCAAGGTTTAGTATTAACAACAGAAGCTAGGTTTTATACTACTATTATAGAAAATTTAAATCTATCTGAAAAATCAAAAAAAGATTTGGATTATAATATCAAAGTATTAACAACTCAATTTGATAATTTACCATGGTATTATAAATTCACTGAAAATGGATTGATGGAATGGTAAGTTATACTGTATTTATAATTTAATTTAATTTAATTTAATTTAATTTAATTTAATTTAATTTAATTCAATTTAAATAATAATAATCAATTATTAATTTTTTTACTAAGTGAACTAAATAACAACAATAACAGCAATAAATTTGTGTATCAAACATTGAAAACTGTATATGATTATTTTTCCAAAAACTTAACTTCATTTTCAAGTTTATTTTCAAAACAAATTGAAATCCATTTATCAGCAGATAATGATTTTTACTCCCAAACTAAGCAATTAGAACAATTAAATTTAACAGCCAGTTATTTTAATTTAAAATCATTAAAACCACAAAGTAAAATTGGCGGTATGTTAGAAAAGGTATCTAAAACTGGATTGGGATCATCAGCTTGTTTAGTAGCTTCTTTGACAGCAGCTGTGTTGAAATGGTTTGAAAAGCAAATGAGAGAAATAGAAAAAGAAGATAAAAAAGAGAATAATGATTCGTTTTTGAATTTAGCTCATAATTTAGCTCAATTTGCACATTGTAAAGCACAAGGTAAAATTGGATCTGGATTTGATGTAGCTGCTGCACTATTTGGTTCGATTAAATATAATCGATTTCCAACGGATAAGTTAAGTGTTATATTAAATGAAGAAGTAAGTATTAATTGTTTTAAGTAATATATTGTTTGTAATATTGTTATATTTTTTTCTTAATATTCAAAATAGTTTTATTAATGTGAATTAATTTAATATTTTTTATTAGACATTTAATAATCTTAAGTTTATTGAATGTATTAATGATTTTAATTGGGGTTTTATTATCAATAAATTTCAATTACCCCCCTATTTCAAATTAGCACTTGGTGAAGTTAATACCGGTTCCAATACACCTTCCATGGTTTCAAAAGTATTGAAATGGAAAAAAGAAAACTTTGAACAAGGTTAGTAAATATATTATTTACTATTAAATTATGAGTTTTAAGATTGTATTTTAGCAACTGAAATTTATACTAAATTAAATGGGTATAATAATTTAATGAGTGATTTGTTGGATAAATTAGTTAAGTGTTATGAAAATGATAAAGAAATGTATTTGAATCAATTGTTACAATTACAAGATAAAGTAATATTTAAAGTGAGGTTAATTTATTTTGTTTCATACATTTTCATTTATATTCCATTTTTTTATTATATAATAGAAACAAGATACTGAAATTGAAATTGAAATTGAAAATAATTCAACAACTATATCTGAGATAATTTATCAATTATCAAATACATTTCAAGTAATTGAAGTCTATTTTGATTATTAACTATTGAATTACTAACTCATTTTATAATAGAATATACGTTATCAATTAAAATTAATTTCGAATTTTGCTAATGTACCAATTGAACCTTTTGAACAAACTCAATTATTAAATCAATTATTGAAATTACCAGGTTCTATATTTGGTGGTGTACCAGGAGGTAAAATAGAATTTTATATTTACAAATATGTTATTATAAACTTACTAACAAAATCATTTATTTATTTTATATTAATTTCTTCTATTTAAATCTCCTTTATAGCTGGTGGTTATGATGCTGTATTTATAATCTATATAGATACTAATAATCAACAAATTAATAATTTACAATTAATAATGGATGAATATAATCAATTGAATTTAGATTCAAAAGTTACCCCATTACTTTCTAATCAAGATAAAAATTTAGGTTTAAATATTACTATAAATTAATTAATAAAAAAGTAAATTAATTTTGTTATATATTATATATTATATTATATATTATATTATATATTATATTAGTTTTGATATTATATTATTATTACGTTACAATTTCTCATCTGTTTATTTAAATAAATAATCATAAAATGAAATTTTGGGCTTTTTCCATCCTTCTTTTCTGTTAGGTTCATAAATTTCGACCGTTCGATTACCATAACTATCATCCATACCTAAATAATAATAAATGAATACGTTATACAACAATTTAACAATATATTATACTATATTATAACAATATATAGAGAGAATAATAAACTTACTTTTTGAATATAAATTATAATAATTACAAGTACAATGAAGGGTAAATCGATCTAAAGAATGGGTTAAATTCACTTTTAATACTAATTCATCGTCCTTTCTTCTTTCAATTTTAAATAAAGAAATTAATATTGCATTTAATTCTAACTCCACACAATCATTTACTGAAAACAACTGTTCATCTTTTTCCCTTGTCCCCTTTCTTCCCTCACTCTCCCTTCCTTCTGTCTTTGCCAAAAAGCTTAAAATTTCTTTTTCAAACTCAGCAATTAATCTCTTACTTTTTTCAATTCCTTTTAACATTTTTTTACTATATTTATCCACTCCATTAATTCTAAATTCTTTTTTTTTAAATAATATTTCTTGTTGATACATAGGTTCCATATATTTAGCTATAAAATGAAATGAAGGCATTGAGATAGAATATCCTGGTGGGGGTATATCTTTTGGATGTAATTGAGCAAATGGGTGATCTTTTAAACTATCTAAATAGAGAATAGATCGGGTTAATACAAATTATTGATTTTAATCCCATTCATATAAATAAATCATTGGGCTATTTATATACTATGAATTGTTTTATGTAATTATTTATTCTTACCATTTTCCCTTCTTTGAAGCTTCCTACTACCAATTCTATTACCAATTCTGGTATTAGGTAATAAATTGGATGGGTTTAAATAAATAGTGGATTCCGTTAATGCATCTGAAAATTCCGATTCTGAATGATAACTTATATCACTTGGATGATTTAATGAAGCTTGTACAATATCGTTAACATTCCATTCGTTGGAAGTAAAATAATTTGGGAAGCTATTGGCCATGTTGATGTTTCTAAGAAGGATAATTACAGTTAGTGTGATATTGAGGAGATTGAGTGAATATCAAAATCTACTTACTTAATCTGCAAAAGATAATAATAATAATAATATGTCGCTATCGACGTTTAAACTTGGATAATAATAAAATAAAACTTTTAATTTGACTTTGACTTGAAATTTTAAACTAATTTTTTTAAACTTGTTCGCTTTTATTGAACCTTTATCCCTGATTGGTCCCTTTTTTGATCATTTATTTCATTGCAGTAGTCACCATCACTAAGCAATTGGAGTCATCATACATACTTATATACTTTATCCCCTTAAACCATTATAAAATCTAATAAATTTTGACAATAATGTCAATACTTTATATATTATTAAATATTTATTATATACATACGATAGACTTATATTAATGACTCCTTTTTCTACCAATTTTTCAACACGGAAAAATCCTTGAAATTTTTATATTCCGATTACTCTCAAATACATTAGTTTTCACCTTTAATTTTACCATGTGCTTTCAATTTAAACTTTTTTTATTAAATGTAAAAGATGAGATCATGATTAAATAAAATGTACAAGTATTGAATTTCTTGAAATGCTATTTTATAAAAATGAAAATTTCCAAATAGTATAGGTAGTAAAAACGCTACGCTGTTCGTTTGGACAAGGGCTTAAATATGACAGATTTGTAAATGAAAGTCTCAAGGGCTTTGAAGTCTTTAAGCTAGTGACGTACCAATTGAGAATTTGATATATAGTGAAACAAGATAAACTTAATACTTACTTAATCAGCGAAAATGGGAGGTTTTAAAGCCTTACTAAATAGTTGTAAGGTAAAACTAATACTTTGGATCAAGTTAACTAAATTAACGCAACTAATAAGGTTTAAAGATATACTTTGTTTAAGAAACAAACATAAAATAAATATAAAATAAAGAGAGGTTCCAGAGGAAGAGATGTAATTGCTTATATACTTCCTATGAGTATAAAATGCATTAATTGACTATAATTTATATTCATATTTAATATATGTCAACAAAGTTAGTAATAATTTTAATGCTAGTCTTCTTTACATCACTTTCTGAAATGCATTCAACTTTTACTGATTTTGTTCAATTATACAGCATCAGATTCTGGAAAGTAGGAGATTTTATTAGTAGTCCTAATAAAATACACATTGTAAATGGGCTATATTAAAAATATAAAACAATTTTTATTTAGTAAGACGCAACTCAATTTCAATATATTTAAAACTTTAGTAAAAGTCTTAGATAAGATAGTTTAATTCTATTTTCAACAATAGCACTCCTAGTAGTTTCGCTCCTTCAGGATCTTTTAAAAAATATCTAATTCAAATTAATTTAAATTTTTCTAACTTCATAAATTGAGAATTTTTTATAAGCTATCCGTTTTTTAATCCATATGGTGATGTATTTTTTTTGTTTAAGAATTTTACTAACAATCTTTCCGTTTAAATGGCGCTTAAAAATGGAAAATAATGAAGCTAAAAAAACACCCCTATATAAACAATAAATATGAAATCCAAGTACTATTGATTTTTTGTAATGTATAAATTTAATTTTAAAAGTAAAAAATAGAACTACGATTATCATTGATAATTTTTGCTTGTAAGCTAGTAGTATATAAGAACCTAGCTAATAACTGAATTCTTTCATAATGCTTATTAATTATTATCCTATAGTTTGATTAAGATGTTTGTTGTACGTTACTAGTTAGAAAGTCTCTTTCAGATTCTAGTTATTAAAACTAATATTGGGTTGTTTGAAATATCCCAATATAAATTCATGCATAAATTATCAATTATTAGTTGCAACATTACTAGGGAATTTACAGTAAAATATTCTCATTTTTCCAATCAAGAAAAACTTACTGTTCCAACCGAAAATTGAAGATTTTTTAGACGCATGAATCTGCACTGGAACATTTTGAACAATTTAATAGATAGACAGTACCGTAGCCATAGAATTCTATCAAAAAAATGGGATCCTTAATAAATAATTTGCCAATCAGTTTTCTTAATTACACAGTATCATCAACAATATTCTAATGACCTGGTTGCTCTACTCTCTAGCGAATCATTACATTTATAATTGGTAATGTTGATAGCATAATATCTCTGATAATATTCTTGAAAAATCAATTAAACTCTGTAATTATATGGGGATGTATTTTTGTATTTAAGAATTTTACTAACAATTTTCCCGGTCAAATAGCACTTAAAAGATGGAAAAAGTGATGAAGCCAAAAAAACACCCCCATATAGCGGTGATTGAATATTGCCCTAAGTTTCATGAGATGGATTAAGCTGCAATTTGTTGTAAAGGCCATAAAGGTTGAATTTTTTGAGACAGTTTTAAGAGACAAATAGAATTTTTAGAAAATAATACTGCAGAATAATTGAACCTTGAGCTTGAATTATCTCATTTTGTTTTAGCTAAAATGCTTTCATAAAATGAATATTTCAAAATAATACAAATACCAACATGCTATCTGTTCAGGACAAGGATAAAAAATATCAAAAGCTTGTTGAAGAACTAGCATCGCTTATAAAACAACAACACATTTTATTTCAAGTATTTATTAAATTATGATTTATTTATACAAAAAAATTAATGCTTTATTTTAAGATAGATTAAGATTATAAAGAAAAATGCTGCTTTGGATTGATAGATTAAAACCGGAATAAATAATTAACTAATATTTTATACTCTCACACTCTCATAGTAACACTTAATCAGTTAATCATCCGCCAAATCAATAACCCCTTCTTCTTTAGTTTCTGTAGGTTTCAATCCTTTATCATGAACTAAAAAAAATGATTAATGACTGCCATTATGGTTATACTCTTAACTGATACTTACTATAATTCTTCAATCCCTTATCAAAGTTTCTAAAGCAAAGTGTTCCAAATATAAAGCTACCAGCGATATCCAACAAGGCTAACACAGCTAAAAGTAAACATATTAATACCATAATCCCAAATATTCTCAATAAACTCTCTTACCAAACCAAGTTAAAAAATATTTATAATCACTGTATTGATCCCTTGTCCAGAACCTCACTATTTTGTAAGCAAAATAAGCCATTACTAAAACAAATCCCCCTAAAGTAGATCCTAATAAATATTTATTTTCTTTTTGTACGCCAACAACACCAAGGTAAATAATCACTAAGGCAATTGGAAATGCTGCTACTGTGGTAGCTAATTCAGCTGTACTGTATAAAGAAAACACTAAAAATTGAGTCAAAAATCCAATAGCAAAGAAGATGGAGAATTTTAAAGCCATTAAGAAAGTATAGTAATAGATGAGCATTCCTAATTAAATATAAACATCAATATATTAATCTAAAGTTTTTGATAACATATACTTACTTCTCATACCAATATCCGCGCCAAGTACTTTGTAAATATACCAACCGAATTCTTGATATAATTTATAGCCGAAAAAGAATAAAAGTAATTGACCTAAAGCTATAAATCCAGCCAATAAACCAACAATAAGCCTAATTCTATTTTGAATATCGTCGAAATAAAATATACTATCACTGTTTATACTTTGCACCTGAGTATATTGGAATATTGCATAAATCATGGTCATCAGATTGAATATTAAGATAGCAAAGATTTGTAATATATTTTTAAAGTAAACCTAAATAATATGATGAGTTAATATCTTATGGTTTTAATAAAGTTAATTAATTTAAACTTTACCGATTCAATAATAAAGATCACTTGAAACACTTGTGAAAACATAAATAATATCATATAAATTTGAACAGACTTAACAGTTACATCTGACGGATTCTTGCCATCAGTAGCGCTCATAGCTCCTGCCGGATTCCTTTGCTCTTGGATCGAGCTATTATTCACTACCATTCCATATAAAACACCTTCTAAAGCGATAACAATAATGGCTTGGATAATTGATACTAAGATAAATATATATTGATTATACGATTTTTTCTAATAAGTCAAAATTAATGTTAGTTGATTAATGATTGAGTGTATTTATTGTATTTTGATTTACCCATGGATTATTTTTAAATAGATCCATCTTTTTATTAAATTTGTTTAGATTATTTAAAAAGATGAAATTAAGAGAAAAGAATTAAAAAAAGTTGTTTACTAAAAAAAATTAAAATTAATAAATAAACGGTAAACGTTCTTTTATAAATGTTAATTTAGAGCCCCAATCAAGTTAGGGTAATTTTCGATTAATGGCTGTTTTTATCACTAATTGAGATTTATTAAGTTTATTTGGAGATAAAATTAAATATACTTGTACCAATTTATTTATAACAAAAATGATTTAAATTAACTTGAGCAATAATTATGATCTTATAATTACTTAATTTTTGATCCCTGTTTCTTTATTATTACAATTACTTTTACATAGAACTATAGTATATTATTTTATATAACTACCAGAAGTCTGGACAATGTAAACTCTTTTTTGAGCCTCACTATTCCTTATTTCTTTCATCTAACAAAAAATGAACCAGTTCAATATAAAATTCTATCAATTTTCCTTAATTGCTTTACAGTTTAATCCCTAATCCTTTGCCTCAATTCTTTTTTTATAAAATCTCTAACTACAGATTCTGCAACTTTGTTGCGACTTAGTTAACTGTTTACTTAGAGGATAAAATTTTGCTAAAATCTAACAATTCTAGTTTAAAAAAACAAATAAATAAAAAAATAACTCTAAAAGTTACCGCAGATTAGGTCATAATAGAGTTGCGGTAGTTGTATTATTGTGGTTTGAATAGCATGAATTGGAACAATTAAAAATAATGAGTGAACGGCCTTTTTTTTGGTAACTAAAAAGGAGAATGGGTTATAAATAAAAAGTGGGAAAGGTGGGCAAGAGTTTATGTAAACGCTTTGAGAAATGGTAGAATTTGGATGTTAAGCAGGTGGCTTATAAAAAATTATCAAATGGAAAAAATGGGCAAATGGTTTTCTGAAAAACTGAAAATCGGAGAATGGACATATTATTTAAAATGGGTTAACTTTTTTGGGAAATTAGTAAATTGAGAAAATGGGCAAGTTTATTATGTTTTTAAATAAAATAAAAAAATGGGTAAATGAGCACTGTAAAGAACTGAAGGAATTGTAAAATGATCATATTTTTATAATATGGCAAAATTAAATGTTGCAAAAACAATCAAATTTGCAGCTTAATTTAAGTACATTTTAATTAGGATATTCATTAATTGGATTTTGCCATGAAAATGGTTTGGTGGAACATATTATTCGTACGAAGCTCTTGATAATGACCTGTACCAAGTGGTTAAAGAATATGGATCATTATTTCAAGTAGTGTTAAAAAATAATAAATAATAAATAAGTAACCACATCATGGTAAAATCAAAAATACAAAAATACAAAAAGATAAAATCAACTAACTTTTAATATTAAGTAACTATAGAAAACACAGAGAATAAAAACGATAACTAGAATAATGCCTAATTATCATAAGGTTTTTTTAAATGACGGTAAAAGATATAAGCTAAGCTTAATAAGATAACATGAATATCATCTGTTGAAAAAGAACAATGCAAATTTAACGTTCCAAAACAAGGGTTTAGTACCTTTCTTTTAAATCTAGCTAATGGCATAGGTGAATCTTTTTTATCTTCCACACCTTTACATACAGGTACTAAAACCCAATCGGAATTAACTAATAATGGTTGCCAAGAGTACTCTCTATCTGCTATCTTCAAATGATAGTCTGTTTGATAAGGGTTTGTGAAGGTTAAAATATTGGAATTTGCTTCAGATTGATTTGAAAAATAACCTACACTTTTGCTACGATTATGGCTGGGTAATTGTAGTTTGTTATTATTTACAAGAGAAATATAGAATCTTTGAGAATTAATCCTTTTGTTGCTGATCTTCGCCAAGATTTCGCTCTTATCCTTTGTAGTCAATAAAGCGGATTCTATAGTTTCAAACTTAAATTTAAGCAATGTATTCTTGGATTTGTCTTTAATTTTCCAATTACAACCAAATAAAGCTTCATTATAAAAATCTAATTGTAACCAAGAGTCTTCAGTTACTTTCTTACAAGCGGGTAAAAAGCTAGGTTTAATTAAAAATGATGGCTGGATACTGGTTGGTCTATTGATAGATAAAGATCTAGTTCGTCCGTACTTTATAGTGTCTTCAGTATGGTCTAATGGTCTTGAAGTTAACATTTGTAAAAAATGTTAGATTAATTATTAAATAATGAGATTTTTGTTCGAGTTCTAGTTGAATTTAATCTCCTTTATATATTACCTCAACCAATGCTTTTTTTTTATTGATATTATAATTACTAAATTTAGAGATCTTAAAAATCATCAACTTCGATTATTGGTTCCTATAACTAGAATAACTAATTAATAAACGCTGGGATTTTATCTTAGCCAATGAAATCATAATTAAATCTTAATGATTCTAAAATTTCAATCACATAAAGTGGAGCGGGATAATTTTTTTGGACCTAAATGAACTAAAGAAAAAATTATCTCCTTAATATTAAGTTACTAAATAAGATTATGGACGATAATGACGTTCAAGAGTCATAAAGGTGGCAGTAAACTTTACTTTAATTATTTAATTAAGGTAGTTGATAGTGTAACTCGTACCATCATGTTTATAAAAAGTCCTATTTCCTTCATTAATTAATTAAGTTTGTTTAAGATGAACTAATATATTAATAAAGTTTTAAAAAATGTTGGTATTTAATTTAGCATCTCAGGCATCAAACAACGATCTTTTTGTCTATGAATTATAAGTGACTTGAATATCTCTTGGTATCAATATCAGTATCTTGCGAAAATAACTAAGGGATTTAAATAAGCCTTGCTGGCCAAGGAGATGTTCTGAATTAAATCTACTAAAAATAGATGATCTCTAATTTAACTGGTTCTGAGTTTAAGCTTATTTTTTGTGTAATAAAGTTAGAAATCATTTAATTTTCCGATAAATTAGCTTAAAAGCTTTTTTACCTTATAAAAAAATGATACGAGTTAGATTATATAAGAATTATGGATTTGTAAAACATGGTAAGATAAAATAATTATTTGTTAAAAATGACAAATGTTAAATAATTGTTGATATAACAATGATTTGATATGTTTATTCTGTAATAAATTGTATAGCGTTATTAGTAATTACCTATATTTATACTACTATTATTTAACATTGATTGATATGATAGAATGGATTTTTATAAAAGAATAAGATCAATATCTCATATAAACTCTATTAAAAAGAATTTTAGCTTTTTCAAATGGAAATTAAATAATTTATTATTGCCACCTGCATTTATGTATGATTAAATAGTAAATATA
Organism: Batkoa obscura; assembly: GCA_030770535.1. Classification (NCBI taxonomy): domain Eukaryota; kingdom Fungi; phylum Entomophthoromycota; class Entomophthoromycetes; order Entomophthorales; family Batkoaceae; genus Batkoa; species Batkoa obscura. Next base: position 299,939 of record JASVEC010000025.1, on the reverse strand, counting down.
AATGGAGGTCAAAAAGTTTGCAGAATAGAAAGGTTAGAGAAAGTATAGGTTAAGATTTTCTCACAAATTAATTATATGCATCATATATATCACATCCAAAGTTTTCATATTAATTGAATTATTTACTTTTAATATATGGGGATGTTCGAATTGGTTTCATTTTTTTATCCAATTTTTAAATATTTTATGTTGAAAACTGCTTAAAATTCTGTAAAAACAAATTCTTTATTAAAAACCAAAAGTACTCGATACAGTTTTAAATTATTTTATTATAATTTATATTGTGTTAGTGGAATTTCTATTAAATTTAATACAAATTCCCGGATTACCAAGGCTTTTACTAATATAACCTATATACTGATATTAATCAAACTTGTAGTATGTAAATAAATATATATTCTCATAAAAAGTCATTAAAAAATATTTCTTATTTAATACTTTATAGCCGATATTCCAGATTTGCTATCAAATAAATAAATTGTTTTAACGTTATAACTACATTATTAATATATTACTAAGTTAATAAATAGCTATATAGGAGGGATAGTTGGACCTAAAATTATAATTAACCATCCCTATGTAACACAAGCAGTATAATAATAGTTTTTACTTATTATTACAATTACTTACTCTTTGAATATTTATTACTGTGAAATATTGCTTTATTAGCTCTCGGATTGATTATAACACAACAGTCACTTAAGTTGCTGTGTTCTCAAGTTCAAACACAATCAACTCAGAGTCCCTTATTTTGATTTGCTGTGAGAATTTATAACTTCATATTACAAACAATATTATCTTATCGTTCTAATATCCATATTTATTGGAGTATAAAAGAGATTCTTCAACATGATAACTCGAGGCTTTTTAACTGAATTACTCCTTGATATAGTACCATTAATAAAGCCATCAAGTCTTTCTGACAACATCTTACGTAGACTTTACAGTAGTATCTTCTATTCTATTTGTTTTACATAGTTCGTAACTTATTACGTATTATTCTTATTCATTTAAGTCTATCTTAGTTATATAAACTAAGACCGTTCGACTCAAGACAACTTAATCAGCCAAGAACTGCTTTCAACTCCTACCACTGAGTACCAACTTTCACATAAGGGGCTCTGGCTCGATTGTGTTTGAACTTTAGAACACAACAACTTAAATGATTGATTATAACATAATCAATCCGAGAGCTGATAAACCAATATTCCACACCTATATATTAAAGAATTATAACTCTAAAAACTTAAAATTTAGATTAATTTTTAAATAAATTCTGAAACTAACTTGAATATCATTATATAATATTATCTGATAATAAAAAAATAAAACAAAAATAAAAAAATATTCAATAAAAAGAATTAAATTATAATTTTAAATTTTAAATAGACTATAAAAATAAGAACATAGCCAGATTTAATAAATTTAAATTATAATAATAAACAAGCTATATTGATATTAAAGTTTAATGTTTTATATTTAAAAAATAACAATCTAAAGATTTTTTTTATAGTTTTATTACTTTTTTATTTTTAAGCACATTTAAGCAAAAAAAAATTTTAATAAAATTTTTAAATAAAAAAATACATCCCTATATAATAAATAAAAAAATAAAAAAATAAAAAAATAAAAATAAAACAAACAATAAATTATATTATTATTTAATATCTGATAAATAAATAGAAAAAACTTTAATTAAAAGCATGAAGTTTATAAAAAATAAAAAAATAGTTAAAAATTTGGAATATTTAATATTTAATGTTTATTAAACAAGCAAATAATTTATTAAATAATAAAATTAAGGATTAATATTATTTAAATTATTAACAATTAAATTGCTCAATTTTCGTGCAATAAATATTTTCATTTAAATTTAGTAAATTAATTATATTGTGTTCCTTTTTAGTAAAAAATATTTTTATAAAAATTTTAAACAAAGTTTTAAAATGCAAATAATTAAAAAAATAGCCTTTTTTTAATAGTGTTTTATTGATTAGTTAATTTGCAATCTAAAATTTAAAAATTAGATAAAAAATGAAGCCAATTCAGACATCCCTATGTATAAAATTAACTAATGTCACGCTTTATGATATTCTATTTTGATTAAATTACTTTGTTGGAATTTATTTTATATTTTGAAAAATGTTCCACTCATTTCGTTTAAAATATCACCTACTGTTTTATACTCTTTTCTATGATTGCTTTAATTTATTCTAGCCCTAGCGGTCAAAATTTCACGAAATACCGCCTCAATTTAAATCTTCTATAAGCATTTCGGTGGCACTATTATTTTATGGATAAATACACTTATAATACCAAAAATGGAATTCATTAAAGTGGAAAAACTGAATACTAATTAGTTAGCAAAAGGTAGGAAAAATTTGAAGATTATATGCGTTTACCGAAAAATAAACTCAATTACTTCTGAAAGAGTTGTCGGCTTAAGGTAATAAAAATCCTGCTTTATTTTCATATGCGTTCAATAAATGCTAACAAATGAATTAATTGATAAACAATTTGGAGATTTGGAATGGAAGTTTGAAGAAGGATAAATAATCGGTGTAAAAATATACATAGAACATTCAAAAAGTATAAAAAGAAGTCAATCAGGTTGATGGTATATGTTTTATAAATGTCAATCAAATTTTTTGCTCATGAAGTGCCTGGTACCAAAAAACCGGGTCAGACTGGTAATATAAAACATCCTATCTGTATGAAATATTAACTCTTAGTTAGGGATTTGTATGAATGTAAATTCTAATAAACCAACAAATGACAAATCATATCCTAAGACGATTTATGAGTTGTTTATAGAGAGTAAATTGTATATGAATATATTATACTAATGCCAATTAATGATATTAAATAGCATGTCAAAAGGTACCAAATAATGATTTTCTTGGAACTAGAGAAAAGCAGGACAATAAACTGGGTGGTTATCATTTTCAAAGTTATAAGGAGGTACTCAAGAGAGTTAGCAATTTTTCAAGCGGATTAGAGCTTCTAGTTCAAAAAAAAAATTTGTATTTCAACAAAGAAATAAAAACAGTAGGAGTTTATTCAAATAATCGTAGCGAATGGGTAATAAGTGAATTAGCTATATGCTTTAGAGGCTATACAACAGTTGGAATATATGATACTTACGGAAAAGAAAGGCTAGAATATATATTAAATCATTCTGAAATTGAGATTCTTATTCTAAATCGTGAAAAATTATTGTTTTTACAACAAAATAATATCGATTTACATCAGATTAAGTTGTTGATCTGTTTTGACGAAATTGCTAATAATGATGATAAAAGCACTTTAACAAATTGGACTGGCAGTAAGAATGTCAAATTAGCTTTATTCAACGAGGTGGAATCTTTAGGCAAAGCTAACTTTTTTACCCCTAACCCTCCTAAACCAGATTCTGTTTACACTATAGCTTACACCTCTGGCACCACTGGGTTACCTAAGGGGGTGATGTGTACTCACTCAAATTTTTTGGGCTCATCTTATGTTAAAACTGATGAATATAGAGACTTAGATCCACCTACTTCCTATTCATATATGCCATTAGCACATACCTATGAAAGAGCAGGTATATTAGGTTTGATTTTTTGTCATGGAAGGACAGGGTTCAATTCAGGCTCTGTGTTAAATTTCAATGATGATATTCGAAAACTCCAACCTACTAAATTAGCTACAGTACCTAAGATATTATGGTCAGTTTATAGTTCCATAGAAGCAGCTTGTAATTCAACCGACTCAAACTCTACTTTATTAAAAGAAGCTATCCAACAAAAAATTATTGATATGAAAGCAGGAAAAGGTGTTAAATCAGATAAATATGACCATCTTTTTGAAAAATTCCGTCAATCTTTAGGTGGAAAAGTCACTTTACTAATTGTTGGATCAGCTCCTATTCCATCAGAAGTTTTAGATACATTAAGAGTAGCATTGTCAGCTAACGTTGTAGATGGTAATTAAAATTTAATGGCATAATATTGGTACTTATCATTTTAGTCTATGGTTCAACCGAAGCTCTTGGTATTTCAATGACTGACCCATACGATGATGGCTCTGGAAGTGTAGGAGCACCTTTAATCAAGTAATTACAATAAACTCTATTCTTATTTACTAATAAAAATTTAAAGCGTACAAGTTAAACTGATTGATTTACCAGATAAGGGGTATTTGAGTAGCGATAGACCATATCCTCGTGGTGAAATCTGTGTCAAAAGTCCAAGTATATTTAAAGGGTATTTTAAAAATGAAAACGCTACAAAAGAAGCATTTACTGGAGACGGTTGGTTTCTAACAGGAGATGTTGGTATGATAGATGAAAAAGGAAGATTACATATTATCGATAGAAAGTCTAGTATGCTTAAATTAAATGACGGTAACTAATATTGAAATTATAGATAGTGAGATTAATAACAACTTATAGGCTATCATGTTGCACCTGAAAGAATAGAAAAGACAATAAATTATAATCCTTTGATTTTCCAATCTTTTATATATTGTCAACCAACCGATTCTTATATAGTAGCATTAGTTATACCAGACGAAAAGAATTATTTGAAATGGGCTCAACAAAAGCTAGATGACTTCGATTTAGCTTTTCAAGCTGCATGCGAAAATAGTAAATTAAACGATCTATTATTAGAAGAGATAAAAAGTAATTGTGAAAAGGCTGGTTTTGCTAGGTAGTTATTATACTGTATTTATTGTCTCATATTGACTATTTTAGCTTTGAAATTCCTAAGTATATTCATCTTCACCCTATTCCATTTACTTTAGAAAATGGGCTTTTAAACGATACGTAAGTTATATAATAATAATAATAATAATATATATATTAAATTAACATCGTTTTAGCTTTAAAATCAAACGTAAAGCAGTAAAAGAAGAGTTTCTCACCATTTTTGAAAGCTTCTATAAATAAACTTATCTATCTATTATAATTTACATTAATCGTTTTGATATTAAAATAAATCCAAAATTAAAATTTATAATATTAAATTTTACAATATCATAGTATTATAGCAGTGGGCTAGGGTATTATAGCACTGTAAAAAAATTGAATTCTTAAAAATTGTCTTGTGCAGCATAAAATAAAACTAATAACGAATTTTTGGCACATAACCTAAAGTTCTTTGGTACTTTTTATTTAAACACATTAATTAGTGTTGATGTTAGGGTTAGGCTATGTCATACTAAGGTTAGGTTAAGGCTAAGTTTTACAAATATTTATTAGCGGATTTTATTCCATCATAAAATCGATTTTTTATCAAAAATTTCAAAAAAAGATTCATCCAAAATCCTATACCTCAACCTGATTTAATTTTAAACCTAACCATATTAAAACAAAATGAATAACCCGGATAGTTCTAATACAAGATGAGAACAAGAACTATAATCTATACTAGTGGATAAATTTCAAAATGTAAGATATATAGGAAAAAGGGGTAATAAAGAACAATTGTTTGTATTAGATTTAAAAAAGGAATAAAATTATCTGTCAATGTTACGGAGCGGGACATGTAAAATGTGAACAACCCAGTAAAAGGTGTTTATTCATCTGCTAAATCTTTTTATGTTGGAAATAAAACATTAATAGATTTCCACAACAACGAATTTAAAACAATGTTGACATTTAGAACTTTAGATATAGGAAATAAAGAATGGCGTGATGGATATTTCATCAAAGAGCTTTATCAATCAACTTATGCCTTTTTAAAGAAAAATGATACAAAATGTTATCAAAGTTATGATCATTTGGAAGATGAGAGTAGTTTAAATAAGTTTTATTTTGTTAAGTCATTTATATATTTACCAAATATACCAACAGAAATAGTACTCTTTAATATCTAAATCAGAGAGATGAAGACAATTTATCAATTAGGCAAAAGTTACTATATAGAATTACAATTTATTAAAAATGAAATTATATTTTTTTGAGAGATTAAAAGAATTGTCACCGTTTCCCAGTGATGTCACTAAATTATATGAATTGGATTTAACTTTTCATAATGTAAATGAAAGTAAATAGATAAAAGGAATAGGGAAAGATAATAATGCCAATAACAGCTTATTGATTGAAGGAATTGACGGAGCTATTGTAGCGACATCAATTATAGCATTTTTAATATATAAATACAAAATAAGAAATAATAGGCCTCCAAGCATGATTGCTGGTCCTATTATTATCAAACCAATTAATCCTTTAGATGATAACAACGACTATCATAATACCGAAATTTTCAGTTATTTTCATGAGCTTGAAGATGATAATATTTATACAGTACCTAAGAAGTCGTATATGGGGGTGTTTTTTTTGGTTTCATTACTTTTTCTATTTTTTAAGCGCTATTTGAGCGGAAAGATTGTTAGTAAAATTCTTGAACAAAAAAATACATCCCCATATTAAAGCTGTGAGAGGTATGTGTATGACGAAAGATGAAAAACAAAGTTAATAAATTACATAATTTTAAATAATAAACATCAGTAAAATGTATTCTATAAAGGTATAAGGATATTTTATTTTAAAAAAGTAATTTTAATATTATTATTTCAATTTTGTTATAGTATCTTAAATTAATCCTCGACTTTTTATAATTATAGAATTACAGCAGTATCAATAGTTAGCAATTGAATCTAACACACATATGACTATTTAAAGTAAATAAAAATACTTAAATTATAAAATGACTTTAATATTTGGTTTTGATTTTTCAACATCATCCTGGAATCACGCTAAGCCTATTTCTATTTTATTATAATCTATATCCCAGAATTTAGAAAGATTTGTTTAAATCAAATATTTATTCTAAGACTTTTAAATTTATAAACTACTACATTTATACGGGTTTTTTGGTGCTGTATCTGATATTTTAAAAATTATACATTTAGTAAAATTAATTAGCAACTATCTTTAATAAACAATAAATATATGAAACAAATTAGAGTCATGCCTTTTTATGTTTATGGGATAAACATAAAAAGGCTTTAAATAGTAACATTTGTATTAAAGATAACAAATTTTAATTGTTATTGTAAAAACAATAGTTATACCAATTAAATGCACAACCTGTTAGTGATATTAACAAAAAGCGACTCTTGAGTTTTATCTCTTTTCAAATCACAGCTATATCAATTTTTATAATTAACTATTGATATTACCTTTAATGTACTCAAATAAAAAAATGAAAATGACTTTTATTTAAATAATTGCCCACTATTAGCAGTCCAAAATTTAATAATCTATTATGAATTCTTAAATAAGCATACTTTTATAAAAAATATTTCTACATACGCTTTTTAAGATCAAAAACCAGAACATCATTTTACATTCTTTGTGAGGCGCTATTAGCATGTTTCTAAAACAGTTAGAAAAAAGTTTATTTTAATTCAAAATACTCTATAATATAAAAACCAAGAATAGCATAAAGTCCATAGTTTAAATTAAAATTAAAATTAAAATTAAAATTTCAAAACCAAATATTAAAAATTAAAGCTATATTTTAGCTTATTTAATCTATAATTGCTTCCCCCTTTTTAGCAACTAAACAAACAAAATTAGCGTACGAATAATCAAAAAAACTAAAATAAATTTACCATTTTTCTCCACTTTAATAGCTGCGGACACCTCACACTCTTTAAGATTAACTTTTTCCATAATCACCGCATTTGAGCAAACAATACAATTTTCTAATTTCACACTAATAAAATGTTAAAAGCTAAATATCTCTATTATTTAAATTTTATAATACTTACTTATCTTCTATCACCACATGATCCATAATAATGGTATTAGCAATTTTAACTTGTTTCCCAATAGTACAATGTGCGCCAATAATGGATTTTTTAATTGAAGTACGTTCACTTAATTTAGTTCCAGTGCCTACCACAGAGTCTGGTCCAATCTAAATCTGAATTAATATATAAAATCAACATTACTATTCTTGTTTACCTGTGCAGTAGTTTCCTTTTCGACAGATGATGGTATTCTTTCTTCTGGAGATAAGGACTTAGCAAACTAAAAAAAGAGTTAAGAAACTGTTTATAAAAACCATCTTTTTAGTTACCTGTCTATTTAAATCAAAATAAGAAGATATGGTATCCAATTTGCCATGGATCCCCGTTTTTTGTGTTATAATATTACAGTTAATTTTATCTTCGCTTTGTGCAACGTATTCACTATTCTTTCCAGATGAAGTGATGTATTGATTGACCAATGGGTCTAATAATGGTGGCTTGCTTGAAATACCTAAACAACATTACTAAATAAATACAATTAAAGCTATAAACTTACATTCAACCAAATCATCATATGCGTTCAAATTGTTTCTTGATTGTAATTTAACTAATAATGGTATCAAATCATCGCAGATAGTAGTTAGCGAATTATTATTCGAAATAAAATCTAAGATCCAAGGCGAGAAAATATACAAATCTGAGTTGTATAAATTTTTGTAAAAATTAACTCTTGGATACCTATTTCATTTAGTAATTTCTTACAAGTAGTATATAATGTTACTTATTCAATAAGGACATCTTAATTGTTAGATCATCCTCACTGCTATGCTTCTTATTATATACCCAAAGTCCTAAGTTTGGCTCAATACCAATTATATTTGGATGAACTAAATAGATAAATGACAGAAATAATAATTTTGAAATAATTTACCATGCTCACTACTACTTAACTCGATCTTACTATTTTCATAAAAATACGAAGTCATTAATGGTAATCTTTTAGAATGTTCATTTAAAATATTGGTCAATGGTACATCACAAATAAAACTAGTCCCAAACACTAAAAAGTTACCCTAAAAGATATTTAAGTTTATAATGAATAAATAGACAAATAGCACAAACTATTTATAATTTTACTTACATTGATCTTATGCTTTAACATTGACAATGCTTGGACTGATTTAACACTGACATCAACTGGGTATAACTCTACTTTTACAGGTCCCTGATAAACTTTCGTTAAATAATGGGTCAATTGGGCTTCTGCTTGTAAGTTGGCACTAGGTGATAATACGAGTATAACCTCTATTGTAAACAAAATAATGTTAAACTAAATTAGTTCGAAATTTTAGACTAACCTTTGATGTTTCCCTTTTCCAACCAGTTTAAAATATAGTGTAAAGCAGGCTGATTAGCTATTGGTAATAAAGTTGATGGTACACCCCTTGTAAGAGCACTTATTTTGGATCTATGATAATGAGGATGAGAGATATATTGATCTTTGATTTAATTACTTGTACTCATCTTCTGAAAATATAACAGCTTGATAAGGGGCTGGTACTTTACCAGTATGTGGTTTATTGATAGCGTCGGAAAAAAACATTGATTATTAAATGGATCAAAGATTTGAGTTTGAATTTTCAACTTCGAATCTAAATTTATTGCAAAATTATAGCAATAGTTTTTGGTAAAAAACAGTTGTGATTTTAATATAGTCTAAAAACAATTTATAGTTAAAATATTTAAAGTGGATAAAACGATATAAAAAGATATTTATATTTTCAATATATTAAAACTTATCGAATTAAAAAAATGACTTTACCAGCAAATTAACCTTAATAAGAGCTTTAATTAAATGGATCTGTATTTTGTTTTTATCTTTATAATGAAATTATTATTTATTTTTTAAATTAAAAACCTCGACAGATATCACACTTCAGTACCATGTAATATAAGATTCTAATTTATACAAAAAAATCCTTTCAATATGATAAAATCAAACGTATTATGCTACAACACTATTTAATGGTCATATTATAAAATCAAATCTAACTTTCACAGTCAAAAATCCAACCCAAAAAAGCTGCAAAACATTTTCAATAAGCTTAAGCTGCAAAAAATCTTGATGACGTTCAAAATCCAAGCAAAGTAAAAACCTAGCAACAGTAACTTTAACCTTTTAATTTTCTAAAATGAATACATTAAGCTTAAACCATGATAGTCAACAAGACTTAATAATGAATGAAAAATCACTTGCATCCACTTGTAATGAATTTGGTGTCCATGATACCCTTCGATTTGGTATGCGTTCCATTGCTAATGAATTGGTATCTAATCACCCATTGGAGCAACGTTTAGCTCAGGTAAGGATTGCTTTAAATAGAAATGGAGAATAATGCTTATCCTTTTAAATTTAGTGGGGAGAAACCGAAATGAATATGAGAAACCAATTACACCGTAAAGTTTATGGGCTACACGCACCATTACGTACATTGATGGAAAGAGATATATTATCAAAAGTAAGTCTATTATTTAAAATAAAGAGGATTATTAATGCGCTTTTTAGTTACATCATAATCCATTATCAAAATACAGTAATATCGCTTTAGATGTGTTTGATGGTAAAGACGAAACCATTGATTTTGAAGATTTCTTAAATGGTAAATAGTTTTTTAGTTAAATTGAATGGTTTGAATTAATTACTTTTTTAGATCCTGACTTTTCTAGCAATATGTATGATATCCATGCCACTTTAGAAAAGCATTTGTAGTCTTTCAATAAATGGAGTTAATTATAAAGTAAAAAAAATTATTAGAGCATTTTTACAAATTTAAGGAATAATCCGATTAACTCAAATCAGTAATATAGAAAGAGAAACTTTAATCACTAATTTATCTTTAAACTGTACTAGGTTTGCTCAATATTTTTTATTATATATTTAGGTTTGCAAAGCATAACAGGTAAAATAAATAGCCTTCTTAAAGTTCTCTTTTATAAATAAACTATTACCTTGGATTAAATCAATCACTTTAATGCCTTATTTAATTTATAAAAAGGCTCATATTTATAGTTTTAATATTATCCTTATCCTCATCTTTATTTATTTATCTACAATAATTTTTATTTTTAAAGTAATTTAAAACATTATAATCAGAAATCATGTTTTTTTTTTCAAAAATAATATGGAAATATACTATACAATAAACAATATGGTCATTCATTATATTATAATATAGTATTTTATTAAAAATAAGTACATCAATAGCTTATAGCTTATAGCTTACTTAATGAATATTTGTTTCGTTTTTTTAAATTTGTAAGTAGTTTATTCGATCTTAAAAAGATAGATAGAGCGAGTAAATTGAGATAGTAGGATAGGAAGAGGGAGTCGACCAATTAAAAGAAGTTGAGAGCACTACCAAATAAACCCAAATCTACAGGAGAGCTAATAAGTAGTTTATCTACGTTTGAAACTATAGGGCATGCTGCCCAGAAATTAGACCATTCTTCTTGATCCTTCTCAAAGGTTTTTTTTTACGATATTAAAAATAAACCATCGCTTATAAAGTAGTTATATTTTTCGGCCCTACTCTCTCTGGCTAAAGCTTGTTTTACTTGATCTGTGTAATATCTGAAATGTAATTCTTGGATATGTTCATTATTATCCTCGTCATTTTGCCATTGTCTAATAACTACTCTTAAGGTATGATCTTGGTAAGTCTGTTCATTAACAATGGATATAATACTGAGATCAAAATTACTATATTTTATAATATCCTTATCCAATACGTTAGGTGTGACTCCACAAGTTATAGCGTGATCGAGATAACCTTCTAACAAATTTAGAATTTTCGATTTTATAAGTTCGAAATCTTCTTCAATATTATTATATAGATAATATTGATTACCTATGCTTTTTGCGAATATTTATTTTAATTATAAAAAATAAGTATGACTAATCTTTTAATTCTACTCAATTAACCAATCATTTTAAGCAATCCCTTTGATTTCAAAAATATAAGGAAAGTATCAAAATCTATCAAAACCTTGTTTATAAAAAATCGAACAATGGCAGCAAGTGTACAAAAAGAGGTAACTTTATTCCTTTAATCTCCCACCCTTCTAACCCCCTTTCAGTTTCGTAAGCGCGATTTCCTTCGCAGCTTAGAGGAACCAGCCCAATCTCGATGGTCTAAAGAAAAATTATTTGAAGCTGAAGTGAAACCTGGTAAAAAAAAGTTTTTTGCTACTTTCCCTTATCCTTATATGAATGGTCGTCTTCATTTGGGCCATGCTTTTACTTTTACTAAAGCGGAATTCGCTATGGGTTATCAACGTCTTCAAGGTAAAGAGTGTTTATTCCCTTTTGGTTTACATTGTACTGGTATGCCAATTAAAGTAAGTATAGGAAATAAGAGTTAAGAGAGTAAAGCTAATATCTTTTAATAGGCTTGTGCTGATAAATTAGCTAGAGAAATTGAAATGTTTGGTACTAATTTTGAACTTCCAAAAGGTAGTACTTTATTTTATTTTATTAGTAATATCCATTAATGATCCTAGTTACAGAGTCTTTAGAAAACTTGGAAGTCACTGAAGCTAAAGATAGTCCAAAAAAAGTAATTGAATTGATATTTAACAAGATAATAAATAAATTAACCGAAAATAGCTTGGAAAAGTAGCTGCTAAATCTACTGGTGCTACATACCAATTTCAAATTATGCAATCCCTTGGTGTACCTACTCAAGAAATTGCCAAATTTGCTGATCCTATGCATTGGTTAACTTATTTTCCTCCACATGCTATTGTAACTATAACTATTTAATATTATAATATTCTTTAATTGTTTTCTTATTTTTAGGGAGATGTTAAGTCTTTAGGTTGTAGAGTTGACTGGCGTCGTTCATTTGTTACCACCGATGCTAACCCATTTTATGATTCTTTTGCACGTTGGCAATTTAATAAATTAAAGTCCATTGAAAAGATTAAATTTGGTGAAAGATACACTATCTTTTCACCACTTGACGGACAACCTTGTATGGATCACGATCGTTCTTCTGGTGAAGGTGTAGGACCACAGGAATATACAGCTATTAAAATTCAAGTAACTGAATGGACCGAAGCTAGTAAAAAAATAGTTGAAGCTGAACCAAAGTTAGCTGGTAAAAAAGTATTTTTAGTAGCAGCTACTTTACGTCCAGAAACCATGTATGGTCAAACTAATTGCTTTGTTGGTGTTAATCTTAAATATGGAGCTTATGAATTTAAAGATGATGAAGTTTATATAATTACTGAACGTGCAGCTAGAAATATGGCCTTCCAAGGATTAACTAAAGTTAAAGGAGAATTCCCTAAACTAGCAGGCTTTATTGGTAGTGATCTTGTTGGATGTAAAGTTAATGCACCCTTATCAAAACATGAACAAGTTTATGTACTTCCAATGGAAAATGTATTAGCTAATAAAGGTACTGGTATTGTTACTTCTGTTCCAAGTGATTCTCCAGATGATTATATTACAGTACAAGATCTCATTAAAAAAGCAGCTTATTATAAAATTCAAACAGAATGGATTGAGCCTTTTACTCCAATTCCAGTAATTAAAACTGAACAATATGGTGATCTTACTGCTCCTGCTGTATGTGCTGAACTTAAAATTGTATCTCAAAAGGATCGTGATTCTTTAGCTAAAGCTAAAGAAATTGCTTATAAAGAAGGATTTTATAATGGTATTATGATTATTGGAGAATATAGTGGTAAAACAGTACAAGAAGCTAAACCATTAGTCAAACAATTATTAATTGAACAAAAACTTGGATTTAATTATTGTGAACCAGAAAAAAACGTAGTATCTCGTTCTGGAGATGATTGTGTAGTTGCACTTTGTGATCAATGGTATTTAGATTATGGAGAAGAAAAATGGTTAGAACAAGCTAAAAAATGTTTATCTCAATTAAATACACATGGTGAAGAAGCAAGACATAGTTTTGAATCTACTTTAAGCTGGTTAAATCAATGGGCTTGTGCTCGTTCTTACGGTTTAGGATCTAAAGTACCTTGGGATGAATCCTTTTTAATTGAATCCTTATCCGATTCTACTATTTATATGGCTTATTATACAATTGCTCATCATTTACAAGGTAATACTTTAGATTCTTCTAAACCAAATGAGTTACAAATTACTGTAAATCAAATGACGGATGAAGTTTGGGATTATATTATCTTAGATGGACCAAAACCACAATCTTCTTCTATTTCAATAGAAAAATTAGATCTTCTTAAATCTTCTTTAGATTATTTTTATCCACTTGATCTTCGTGTATCTGGAAAAGATCTTATTCCAAATCATTTAACTTTCTGTATTTATAATCATGTTGCTTTGTTTAAAGAAGAAAAATGGCCACAAGCTTTTAGAGCTAATGGTCATTTACTCCTTAATGGGGATAAGATGTCTAAAAGTACTGGTAATTTCATGACAGTAAGTGATTCTGTAAGTAAATATGGTGCTGATGCTACACGTATTGCATTAGCTGATGCTGGTGATTCAATTGAAGATGCCAACTTTGATGAAAAGACAGCTGATACTGCTATTTTACGTTTATATACTTTATTAGAATGGATTGAAGAAGTATTGGCTAAACCAGAAAGTTTAAGAAAAGGACCAAAGGACTCATTCCACGATACTGTATTTGAAAATGAAATGAATCAATTAATTCAGTTAACTGAAGCTGCTTATGAAAGTATGTCATTTAGGGAAGCTTTGAAGAATGGTTACTATGAATTACAAATTGCTAGAGATATTTATAGAGAAGCTTCAATTGAAGAAGGTATGCATTATGATCTTGTTATGCGATTTATTGAAGTACAAGCACTTTTAATTGCTCCATTTGCTCCTCATTATTGTGAACATTTGTGGGGTACCATTCTTAAAAAAGAAGAATCTATTCAACTTGCTTCATGGCCACAAATCAGTACTCCTATTGACGATAGTGTTTTAAAATCCGCTGAATATTTACGCAAAACAATTAAAAAAGTAAGAGATCAAGAAATTACTTCACAAAAGAAAGGAAAGAAAGGAAAAGCAGCTTCTACCTTTGATCCAAGTAAACCAAAATCTTTAACTTTATATATTGCTTCTACTTTCCCTGATTGGCAAGAAAAAGTTATTGGTATACAAAAACAATATTATAATGAATCAACAAAAACATTTGATGATGTTGCTTTAAGACAAGCTTTAACTGAAGCTAAATTAATGGCAGATAAAAAAGTGATGCCTTTCGTTAATGAAATCAAAAAGAGAGTTGTTGCTAATGGTCCCAATGCTTTTAATAGAGCTTTAACTTTTGATGAAGAAAATACAATTAGGAGAAATGAAAGTTATATTAAAAGAAATTTAGGTTATCAAGAACTTCAAATTGTTGTTTTACCTAATCATCCAGATGCTGCTTACTTTGAAAATTTACCTAATGCTGCTCAAACTTCTTTACCTGGGGAACCTAGTGCTGCTTTGGTTAATCTCTAAATTAATCAAATAGAATAATAAATTGATTTGTAATCTATTTTCATGTTACTTTGGTTTTCATATTTAAGTTTTATAATTAAGATTTGAATAATAAATATAATTATTAAAATTTGACTTTTATTAAAGACTAAATGGGGATGTTTTTTTGGCTTCATTATTTTTTCCATTTTTTAAGCGCTATTTGAGCGGAAAAATTGTTAGTAAAATTCTTAAACAAAAAAATACATCCCCAAATAAGCATTATTAATGTAACACATTAGATAAATTAGATGTTGGAGCAACCGGAGGAAGGAGAATAACTCGCATATTACATACCTTTGATTGTTTTGACATTGATTTATGCAATTTAATAAAATATTTTTATTATAAATTAAACCTTTAATACCCATTTTATCATTTTTATAAATAATTTTATGTTTTTCATTTGAATTATTATATATTCTGATATAAATATGAGGATGTATTTTTTTGTTTAAGAATTTTACTAACAATTTTTCCGCTCAAATAGTGCCTAAAAAATGGAAAAAATAATGAAACCAAAAAAAACATCCTCATATCGATATTAGCTTACAATAGTTTCCTAAATTCAACGTCAAATTAATTATCCTTACTTTAGCATTTGTAACATGTAACCCATCACTGATACTAGCATTTTTCCCATCCGAGTATTTATTATCGTCCAACTTTCCTAATTTTATCTTAACTCTATCAAATTCATTATAATTAAAGTCATTCTTAATAGAATTAAATCGAATTGATGTTTCTTTCTATATAAAAAGATAAACCAAAGCTATAAAGAATAGAGTTAACACTTACCTTCTTTGGAATGGCTTTTATACTATTAATAAATATACCACATTTTTCTATAATACCATTTTAATTGAATTTACTATAATCATTTTGTTTTCACTTATTAATCTGATTACATTTATCATATTCTTCTATATGTTCATTAGTATTTCGATTAAACTTACAAGAATCCTTGTCATTTCCTTGAAAATCTTCACGTGTATTTTCAATTCTTTTATTAGACTTAATTTGATTTATACCATTTTCCCTAATACTGAGCCTATTTACTTTCCTTTTGTCTCTACTTTGATCAAAATCAAAAGGACCCTCCGCGTTTTTCTTAGTTTTAATTCTTTCTGGGTTTTCTTTAATTAGCTTATCATATATAAATCCATTTGCATTTCCTTTGTGATTACTTCGATCAAGCCTTGGATAATCATTATCATTTTTATAAAACCCGAATCCCCTTTCATTCCTTTTATTAAAGTCAAAAGAATCTTCTTTTTCCTGTTCCTGTTCCAAATTAAATCTATTAACAATGCCCTCACTTTACTCCTACACAACTTAAAATAATCCACACCATCTTCTTCAATAGCTCTTAAAGCTCCCTCAGGTAAACAGGGACTTAAATCTTCATAATAATAATCTTTATTATAAAGTAAATATGAAAAATTCATAGTTTTGAAATAATTTCTAAAAATTAAAAAAATGGTGTTTTTTATAGGCATTGTTTTCTGTGACGTAAATAAATGCATTTTTAACACAGGATAATAAGCAAAATTCTCCTAATACAGTGCAATTAAAAAAAAATACTTAAACCAGAATTTTATAATATTTAGAATTTTAATAGCATTAATCAGTAAAAAATATATATTAAGTTAATGCTTAAAAATACTTAAAGCTTTTTTTCAATATAAACATAAAAGTTTTAATCAATTAATTTTTATTTAATAATAAATTAAAACTTAAAGTTTTATTATTGTTTTAAATTTAAATATTTATTTTAATATAAAAACTTATATAATGAAAATTTATTAAATAATTAAAAATATTTTTATTTTATAAAACTTAATATAAATTTAAATAAATTTAATAAAAAACACATTATGGGGATGTATTTTTTTATTTAAAAATTTTACTGATAGTTTTTCCATTCAAATAGCGCTTAAAAAATGGAAAAAGTGATGAAACTATAAAAAAGATCCCTATATTATTATTTGACAATTTTATAAATTATAACACATATATTTTAAAATAAGTTTATATTATACAGTTATATTTGAATTGTTTAAGCTGAAAATTATTATGAAATATGCTATATAGTTATTATTATATGGGGGTGTTTTTTCAGCTTCATTGTTTTTTCCATTTTTTAAGCGCTATTTGAGTAGAATAATTGTTAGTAAAATTCTTAAACAAAAAAATACAGCCTCATATTTTAATATTATTGATAATAAAAAGTAATTCAACTTTTAATATTTTTTTATTAGGTCCCTCAAAAACTGTCCTGTTTTTAAATTTTGATATAAGTTAAAAGATCTCATTTAATATATAACTTGTGAAAATGCTACTATATATATACCAAAATCAAATACAAATATTAAAAAGACCTTTTTGATTATTAGTTTTTGAGAAACAAATGCATAAAGTTTAGTACTTTAATTTTTGAACCATTTTTTAGTTGCACCTGTAAATCTTAATACAATTTTTTCCAAACTGAATAAAAATTCAAAATAACTCTTATACCATTAAAAATCCTCTTTGCCAACAAAGCGATTGTTTTTTATTTTTGTTTCCAAAAAAAAATGTTATCTTTTATTTTATACTCTCTATTCAAACTCCTTCCATATATATTGTTCTCTATCTTCTTCTATCTTGTAAAACATGAATTTGAGTTTGCATTTAATCGAAAAAAGTTAATTAAAGGTAATCATTTCCCCATCTTTCATTTTAACTTGAACAGCTACTAACAATCAATCAATAGAATTAGATGGCCCTCTTTTAACTTCTCATAGTAAAATAATTGAAATAAGAGGGAAGAAGTTAAGAGTGGTTGATATACCAAGTCAAAAAAAGAAAGATGCTCCATTGTTGGTATTTATTCATGGTCTGGGATCACAGGTAATTGAGGGTCTTAAATGGATTTGGTGTTGTTTGTTAATATGATTAAATTTTTAGGTTTCGATTTGGAGATATCAATTAGAAGAATTTCATAATGAATTCAATTTATTGGCGATTGATTTAGTTGGCCATGGTAATAGTGAAGTAACGAAAGAGTAAGTGGAGTTATTATTATTAATTTATTTGAAAATTAATTTTTAATTATAAATAGTGAAAGAGATTATTCTTTAAATTCTATATCTAAAGATGTGATTGAAATATTAATACCTTACCAAAAACAACATCAAAATAATATTATTTTAATAGGTCATTCATTTGGTACTTTAGTAATATCTAAAGTTATTGAAGAGTTAACACAGTTAAACAAATTAGTATTAATATCACCAGTGTTAGGAATCCATACAGCACCATGGATTATTCAATATCCATGGTATTTATTATCTATATTACGTACTTTAGATCGGTTTGGTGGTATTTATTCTAAATCAGTAAATAGAGTTATTCATCCAGAATATTCTACAGATAAATTGAAATTAAGACAATTAAAATGGAATTATTTATCATATTCTAAAGTAGTACAAAGTTTATTAAAACAAAATCAATATAAAATGAAATTACAAGAATTTAATTTGAAATATGAAAATAAGGAAGTGTTGATTATTAATGGATTAAGTGATAGGGTAACTGATATATTTAAAATAAATACAAAATTAACTATGATTCTTTATGACCATTGTGGTCATAATCCGATGATTGAAAATACAACTAAATTAAATGTAGATTTGGAAGGATTTTTTAAAAATAAATAAATCTTATGTTTTGTTTAATTATTGCGTCGTATTTTTTTGTTTATATTTATTTAATAAAAATAAATTCATAAATCGATTTATTCATATTGATCCACAGGAGCTTTTTCAGTAAGTGGTTCCCAACTAAAAAAAAGTATCAATAAATAAACTCCAACTATTCAACTAATTAAAAAATAACTTACATTTTCATTTCTTTAACTTTATCAATTAATTTCAATTCGTCTTCCGCTTCTAATACCAATTGTTCCATTTGTAATCTTTCTAATTTTTCCAAAATAACTTGAGGATCTTCTGTTTGTTGAATAAGATTATAGCGATTTAAAGTAATAGCTGTAGTTGCTTTACGATAAAAACTATCACTAGGTAAAGTTTCTAATTTGGTTAATGTTGTTTGATATAACTCCTTTAATCTGGGAACACAGTTTTCATACACTGGTACTTTGGTCATACGGCCAACCTAAAAGAAAAAGGGTGAGTGGGATTAATAAGGAGATTATTAAGTTTACCTTAATGACTTCAAATAATAATTTGCTGGCTCTCATTTTAATTGAATTTAGTTGAATTGAATAAATGATGTTTTAAATTTCTTAGTAAAATTTTGATTGATTGATGATTATGTTTAATTTTTCATCAAAATAAGAATCAATTATTAATCTATGGGATTCAATTATTAAACTGAAATTCTAATTTGTAAACTAAAAAAGAATTTCAAAAAACTCAATATTCTATTTTCAAAATGAGTTTTAATTATTTTACTAGGTTAAGGTTGTTTCATAGTCTTCAATTCAATAAAACACGCCAATTAACCACGAAATTAACATCTACATCATGGGATCGACCAATTACTTCTTTAAATTATAAAATTATTGAAAGTGATTTAATAAAACGTAAGTTGATTTGTTATTATTACAATTTAAAAATTAGAAATATAATAATTAACATTTATTTTAGTTGAAAAAACATATGGAAAATTAAGTGAATATATTAAACTAAAACATTTACCATTATCAGTTACACCTTCAGATATCTTTAGGATAAGTAAAAGTATACCTGAAGAAGAATTTGAAAATATAGAATGTAAGTTATTTTATCAGTTATCTCTTATTGAATAAAAAAAGAAAATACTAACTTTAAATTTTATTATTCTAGATTATTTTTCAAGAGATTTAGATTATACATTTAATGGAACTGTATATTTAAAACTCCATACAAAAGAACAAAGTTTAGCTTATTTATTAGATTATAAACTCAACAATTTATTAGCAGGACATAAATTAAGTTTTAATTTTATAGATGAATTCACTTATAACAATAAAAAAAACCAAAATCTATTAGGTCAAAATGAAGGTTCTGGAAGTAGTATATGGGTCTGCCATCTCCCAATTAGAAGTAATATTAATGAAGTTTATTCCTTTTTAAAAACAACAAATATTCCATTGATTTATGAAGATAATTTAAAATTAAGTATACAAGAATTAACTATGCCAAAAAAGAATGGGATAGTGAAAGAAAAGGATTATTTAGATCAAAATTTAGCTTATTTTATTACAGCAAAATCACATCAAAGTGTAAATTTAGGGTATAAAGTAAGATATTCTAGACCAGCGTATGCACATAGAGTTGCTAGTATTCTTAATGGTCAACCATTTCTAACGAAAAAATATCCTAATTTTATTGCTTGTAAAACTAAAGTGAGTGTGTTGTATTAAATATTAATAAAATATAAAAAAATAAAAGTTATTATTATTATAATGTTATTAAAAATAAACTTTTTTATTATTCTTTACCATTTAATTATAAAAATAATAAGAATTATTTCAACTATATAAAAGAAAGAACAGAAGATCATTATAAAGGAAGTATAGAAAGAGTAAGTTAATTAAACATCCAAATCAAAAAACCAATCAAATTGTAAAATAAGGGATTCCACTAACATATATAAAGGTTGTAATTGAGGATGAAGATTATTATCTTTAGGTCGAGCAATAGTTGGACCAAATACAATAGCTAAATTATTAGCATCCATTAAATTCTCTTCAGAATGTTCACTTATCATTTTTAAATGTTCAATTAAAAATTTTAGTGTATTTAATTGTTCTTTACTTAATTGCTCTAATATTATATCTTTATATCCCATTAATCGTTCATTATAATCTTGAATTCCTAATTTAATTTAATTTAATTATTAGTATATTATTATTGTATTATAATTCTTACTTGATGTTTCAATAATATTATCATAAGCAATAAAAGGTATTAATGGTTCTGTCAATTCTCTAAAATATAATTTAAGTATACCAGTAATGGTATTAATATCAGGTTCAGAAGCTAAAGATACTGGACCTAATAAATAAGATTAAATAAAATAAAATAAAATAAAATAAAATACATTATTATTATTACTATTATTATTATTATTATTATAAAATAATACTTACCAATATTAATAAATTTTAATTTCCAATCTTTAATTTGTTTTGAATTACCAGATAATCGATAAATACCTTGACAATTAAAACAATTCCTTGAATTTAATTCTTCAATACATCTTTTAGGTACATAAGCAATATGATCACTATCTCCAATTAAAGTAAACCAAACGGAATCACTATCTGTAAAAAACATTTCTTTATTCGTATTGCTTGGTATGGATGATGTTGATATTGACGATTTATGAAATAATTTGCCTATAATTTTATTACTCTTAGTTTTATTATTACGTAATAATTTGATATCTAAATAATAAACAACATTATTATATTATTATTATATTATTATTATATTATTTATATTATTTATATTATTTATATTATTTATATTATTTATATTTACCATCATTGGATTTAGGTGAACTTAAGGATGTAGTTAAACTATTATTACTTATTACTAAAATATAAAATATAAAATATTAATATAAAATATTAATAAATATAAATAATAAATAAATTTACCATCTTGTTTAGCAATAAATTTTAAATTATGATTTCTATTTAATTTAGTAATAATTTGAATAAATTTTGATTTCTTATGATTTAAATTGAAAGCATTAATATGATCTTTGATAGCTTTAAACCAATCATTAAATTGAATCAAATCTTCTGTTAAAAATAAAGGATTTAAATTGGATTGTGTTTTAATAAAAAATACATTGTTTTTTTTACTATGCGTTTTATCTGCTTCAAATATAGTTGCTCCTGCTAAATCATACCATCCTTTAAATTTATATTCTTTTTTTTCTTTTAATTTAAAGATTAATAAGGTGGCTTCTATTAATAATACATAATATTGTTTCCAATGTTTTGTAGAGGATAATGTTCCACTATCACATAATTCACTTTTAATACTTATTACTCCTTGCTTACCATCAATCTAAAATTAAATTAAATTAAATTAAATTAAATTAAATTGATATTTTATATTTTTATATTATTTAAAAGTAAATTACCTCATCAATTAATATAATATTATTATCTTTTAAATTAATTTCATGTTTATCATCTACTATTAAACTACTTTCATTAAAAATAACTTCATTATTATTTATTAGTTCATTATTATTATTATTGTTGTAGTCTTCGTAATTATTACTATCAAACTCATGATTATACTTTACTACTTCATTATAATTATCTTCTTCTCTATCATTTTCATCTAAGTTAATCGGATTACCATCAATCTCAATAGTTTTTAAAAATTCATCCCCTAAAAATTCATCATTATCTTCAATATAAGAATGAAACTCTGCATGACTTGGAGAAGCAACTCCTAAGTTTAAATTTTCAATATCAATCGTTAATTGAGATTCATTTAATTGATTAATAATTTCATTATTTTCTTCTTCTTCACCTAAATACATTTGAGCAAATTGACTATACGTTATATCTAAGGAATTATTTTCTCCTATTTTAAATATAATTAACTAAATTACTTAAATTTCAAAATTTTATTTTTTAATTAAGAGAATTAAAATAGTTTATAACTTACCAGGTGGTAATAATACAGATTCCATACTTAATTGAGTTTCCGTTAATAATGGATCTTGTTCCACATTACTTTGAATTATATTTAATTCTTCCTTAATTGCTGCTGATAAATCAGTAATATCGATTTCAATATTTGTTTTTAATAATTCATCTTCATGATTATAATTATTGTTACTTTGTAACTCTTGTAAATTATGTTTAAAATTTTGATTATTTTGATTTAAATAAGATTCTTGATGATTGATTTCTTCATGTTTATAATTATCTATTGTTTGTAAACCATTTAATTCATATTCAGATCCCTGATTACTCTCATTTAAGTAATATTCTTTATGATTCTTTTCGTCGTGTTCGTAAATATTTATTGTTTTTAAGCCTTCTATATCGTGTTCAAAATTTGGATTACTCTCATTTAAATAATATTCTTGAGCTTCATTGATATATTCTTCATCTTCATCCTCGTTGTATCGATCTTCTCCTTGCCTTTCATCTATATAATTACTTTCTTTATACCTTTCCAAATCATTTCTTCTTCTTTCCTCTCCTTCATACACTCTCTCTTGATATCTTTTTTCTTCGTGTGCATCTTTATTATACCTTTCATTAATGTTTTCGCTATCTTTATACCTTTCTTCTAAATACTTTACTTCCAACGATTGCTCATACTTTTCCTCTTCATATCTTTTTCCTTCCTCATATTGGTCTTCTTCGAATCTTTCTTCTTCGAACCTTTCTTCTTCAAACCTTTCTTCAAACCTTTCTTCTTCAAATCTTTCTTCCGTATACCTTTTTACTTCATCTTCTTCATCATACCTCTCATCATACCTTTCTTCGTCATACCTTTCTTCGTCATACCTTCCTGCTTTCTCATATCCTTCATTATTATATTTTTCTTCATTCTCTTTTTCATACCTTTCATTTTGATAAATTTGTTCATTATATCTCGATCCTTCATACGTTTCCCTTGAATAGTTAAAATCCTCATACTTCATTTTTTCCACTTCTTCATACCTCTCTTCATACCTTTCAATTTCCTTATATCCTTCGTTTGTATACCTTTCTTCATCTTCTTCTTGTTCCTTCTCCTTCGCATTCTCGCTTTTTCTTTCCTGAATTAGCTCTTCAACTGGAAATAAGTCATTAGTAAAATTTAAATTTGGGAGAACCATTGAATTAAAATTCATGTCTGATACGTTGTTATATTCAACATTATTATTATTATTGTTATTTGAATCCATTTCTTTTTGTTGAGTTATAATCCTATTAGAAGTAGAAATGGAGTTGTTAATATTAAGATTATTATCCTCTCGGCTTGGCATCAAATTCAAGTTTGGTGTCATTGATTTCAAATTTGTCTTAGTTTCATTTAAATGTGGATCATCTGAATGGTTAATACCGTATTCATTGTTATTTTTAAGCTGTTTAGTTGTAGTTTCATGATTCATTTGAACTAAAAAAACAAAATAAAATCAATATTCTAAAAAAATCGAAACAAAAGTCAATTAATTGTTAGCAATAAAATATCGAAATTTTATTTATTATTATTTTTTATTTTAAAACCATAAAACGGATTTATTCTTTTTGAATTAAAAAATAAACGCAGAATATTAACTATTTTTAGTAGCTTAAGTAATAACTTGAGATACTTTTAAAATTTCATAAACTCAGATATTTGAAAGCAATCCGGGGTTCTATAAAGTTAATAGATTCCAGATTTAAGTCAAGGTTAACTAGAACTTAGCGTTATAAAAAAAAATCAAAAACAAGTTTGTTGTTAGAATAACTAGGGATAGAATATCCAATTTTAAAATGTTATAAACTTTTTTGAATTCATTAAAATTGTAACAAAATACAAAACAGTTATTTAATTTATTATAATAAGTTATTATGACTTTTCTTAAATCCTACTATTAAATAATGAATATTTGTGCATCTTCATTAAATATTGAATTTCACTCCAACAATCACAACAATAAGAAATCCTCAACATATTATATTAAACTTTCATCTTAAGCCAAGCTTACAGTTTGTATTGTATTTCATTTAACTCTTCAATTTAACTAACCTAACTCTATTCCATCTAACTATCTAATTTAAAAATTGGACAAATTGAATAGCTAGATTCTATTAATCTTTTAAGTACCAAACATTTCGACATAATTCCTATTCAAATAAATTAGAATTTTCAGTTCATTTTGAATTATTAAAGCATCATTTTTGGTTTACTCAATTCAAATTTAATAACGCATATTCATCAATTTATACTTCCCTCTACAAAATTAATCAAGTATAATTTACCTACAGTAATTAAATGACTAAAATACTTTTTATTTTTTAGTAAAAGCTACTATACGATCAGACTTAAGTCATACTTTTAAGGGTATTAAAGTGGCGCTTTTGTTATAAAGCTGAAGCGAAATAGTAAATCTCAACATGGGGGCAACACCTTGGCTACTTTTTTCACTACTTTGGCTTTACTATCTCTGAATAAAAATTTAGTTTTTAATTTTTTTTAATTAACAAAATATTTTATAATTTTAATAGTTATGGGTTTTTTAAACAATGTTCTAAGCAAATAAATTAATTAAATTGTTTGATTAAAAGTAAGAGCAATTTTCATTGATGTTATTAGTATTGTTGTAAAAAATATTAGATTTTAACTCGTTTATTTGAAAAGTTATGCTATTTGAAATGTATTTTGTTATACTAACTTGTTTTGTGATAATAATGTTAATATCAAAAATAAATATAATAATATAACAATATACAAAATTAAGTTTGTTTATATTAGTTAAACTTTTATTCTTGTTGGATAAAGATGAATTTATAGAAATTTTAATTGTAAATTTAAGTTTATTTTAATTTCTGGCAGTGTCAATTTATTAATGTATGTTGGTATACTTTTATCGAAAATTGCCAATTTTAAGCTTAAAAAAGAAAAACAAACTTATTTAATATAAATTTATAATAAAAATTTCTTTATAAATTCATCTTTATTCAATAAGAATAAAAGTTTAACTAATATAAATAAAAGTTTTTCTATTAGTATTAAATTTATTAAAACTTAGTTATATTATTTTTTATAAAAGTATTTTAGTTTTTTTATTAATAGCTTGTTTATTTATATTTTAAATATGATTGACTAAATTAGCATAAAGCGTAGATATTTCATTTTCAATAAATATAATGATTTTTTCAACTTTATCACACATATACTCCTTTAATCCTTTCATTCCAAATATCTTTTGAGTCATCTTCGTTTGATTATATTATATCAATTTTTAGGGTTTGTAGAATTTTTATTTAATTAAACTACATCTTTTTCAAGCACAATATTTAAATAAAATTTAATTGCAAATAATTCATTTTCTTGTAGAAAATCTATAAAATCCCAAAAATGCGCAATCCAAAAAATATAGAGAAAAAAGAACAAAATCCTTAACATTGTCTTTGATACAAAAAGGGGATAAAATGAGCAAAAAAAACATTAGCACTCCAAGTGAAACTAAAGAGATAAAGATCACCGAAACCGATTTCGATGTTGAAGGAAAGATCCCAATTACAAGTGTTCAATTGGAAGGGATTGTAAGTTGACTGTTCATGATCGAATTTTAAGCTAATATTTTATTCAGGTTTTAATGAATATCATTAAACACTGTCGTGAAAACTTCCCATCTTATTCATCTGGTTTATTATTAGGTTTGGACTTTAATGAAGTTTTAGAAGTAACAAACTCTTTTGCTTTCCCAAGTGTTTCTGAAAATAAAAGTATCAATGGTAATCTTATTTTAACATAAAGGAAATTGTATATAATCTGTATTTTAGCTGCTCAATATCGTGCTGAAATGATTCGCCATTATCGTGAAGTTAATATTGATTCTACCACTGTTGGATGGTATGTTTCATCCCAATTAAACGATTTTTTGACATCTAGTTTTATTGAAACTCAAGCTTCATACCAAAGAAGTTTGGGTAATAAGTGCGTTGCTTTAGTTCATGGTATTTCAATTATATTTATGTAAAATGAAAAATTAAACAGTATAAGATGTTTCTAGAAGTGCCATTGGTTCTCTTCACCTTCGTGCTTATAGATTATCAGATAGTTTTATGGAGCTTTACCAAAGCAATAAGTTTACTTCAAAAAGGTAATTTGTTTTATTTTAATAAACTAATTTTTAATTTTTTTTAGTTTAAGTGACTCTAGCCTTACTTTTGAGAATATATTAGTCGAGATTCCAATTATAATTCATAATCCAGATATTATCAATGCTATGTTACATGAACTTGTTGATGATAGTGAAGTACTTGAAGCCAGTTTAAATACTGGACCATCTATTCGTTTCAATACCCCAGCTTTACCAAGCTCCTCTTTTATATCACCAAATTATGGCATCTTAGATTTAAATATTGAGCCATATATTGAACGTAACCTTGAAAACTTATTAGAGTCCTTGGAAGATTATTCTAATGAACAAAATAATTTCCAATATCATTCACGTAATTTAGCAAGAGAAAAGAGTCGTATCCAAAGTTATCTTCAATCTAAAGTAAAAATAATAATAATTTTAATATAAAATAAAACTAATATATATTATAGCATCAAGAAAATGAAGCAAGAGTAGCACGTGGACAAGCACCATTGATATTAGAGACTGAAGAACAAGTTTATGCTAAATTTAAGTTACCAGCAGAACCTTCACGTTTTGATTCTTTATTAACTAATTATCAAATTAATAGTTATTGTAAACAACTCAATCAATTTACTGGACCAACTTTAACTAAAATGTATGCTACACAAGGATTACAACAAAGTAATAATCAACAGGAATAAATTAGAAAAGGATATACATTAAAATAAAACTTTGTTTTTAATTAAAAAGCTTTATGTATTTAACTTTTTAATTGTGGCTTATAAAATAAATATTTAATTGTTAATTTAAAAAAATTTAAATATAAAACATTAAAATTATTAGGTAATATTCTTAGGTTAGAATAAGATGCTACTTTATTTTAAAAAAGTTCAACATGGTTTAAAAAAACAGGGACAAAAACTAGAGAGATGGTTATCAAAACCAGCCAAAGTTATTAAAAGAGCCGAAGCCATTACAGCCATCAAAGCAGTCACCACAACAACCAGAGCCATTGCATCCACCATTGAAACAACTACCACAATTGCCATCAAAGAAACCATTAAAAGTACCACCATAGAAACCGTCAAAATCAAAAGGAGCAAGTCCAGTAAAGCCAAAATCACATGGTCCACATCCCCAGCAATCATCAAAACATCTTCTAACAGGAATAGAGCCCAAACCAGTTGGAGCAGTAAAGACAATATTAGCTAATAAAGCAATAATGAAAATAACAGTTTTATTAAACATTCTTAATCCAGTCGATGGAGTTTTATGTAAATTCTTTGTGTAAACTCATTGTATTTATACTTTGTTTTATATATTTTAATAAAATTAACTATTTAATGATTTTTAACAGTTCATTTATCTTTAATTTTAATTTATCTGATTTTTTGAGTTTAAACTTGATAACATTATTTTTGGATTTTCTAAATTTAGGAAGTGAGAGTTTATAAATTTATGTATCAACTTATAGTTCACCCATAATACTAAGTGATCCTATTAAAATAATGTTACTAAATTAAATAAAAATAAAATTATTATTTCGGTATAAAAAATTTAATCAAAAAATATAGAGATAGATGAAATCAGATTTCAAAGTAATTTAAATAATAAACTTATCAAATATAACAACTAAACATCAATTTAGTTTTCAAACCTTTGCGGTACAGTTTATAAACAAGGAAATGTAATTTTTACACCTGATGGTAACTCGTTAATATCACCAGTTGGAAATAGAGTTACGGTATTTGACCTTATAAAGTAAATGACTTATAAAATTCAATTTATAATTATTAAATAGTTTAAAGTAATAAGTCTATTACATTACCTTTTGAAACAAGTACCAATATAGTATGTATGGATATAACACCTAACGGGAACATGTTGTTTGTAGCTGATGAGGGTAATAGATTAAAATAATAATTGTATAGAGTGAATATTAATAGTTTTATAAAGAGGGTCATGGAGTTTTGATGAATTTAAATAGACGTTTTGTCCTCCATAGATTTAATTTTAAAGGAAGAATAAGAACATTAAAGTTTAGTCCAAATGGAAAGTAAAAATTATATATTTTACTATAACGAATAGAATGTTAAAGAAAATCTAGGTTCTTTGCTTATACTATAGAAAATGAAATTCAGCTTTGGAGAACTCCAGGTTCCCATAGAGAGTTGACCCCTTTTGTTAAACTTAAAGAAAGTAAAAGTCACTTTGATACCATTACTTGTTTAAGTTGGTCACCTGATAGCAGGTAATAAAAAAGAAAAAAGAAAAGAAATATTAATATTAATCAAATCATAGATATATTGTTACTGGATCAACAGATATGAGTTGTAAAATTTTCCCATTATATGGGAAGAAAAGTGAAATCGTTACATTATCTGGACATAAAGATTCGGTTATGGGATGTTATTTTTCAAATGATATGAAGCATGTAAGCTTGAACTACGATAATTTTCCTTTTATTCATAGCTTTTAGATTTATACAGTCAGTAAAGACGGTGTATGTTGTGATTGGGAATATACGTCAATTCGCGAAATATTGGTATCAAATGGAGATGAAATTGATCATGAAACTATTGATGAAGATAGATTGGATAGAGTTAAATGGTTAGTAACTAATAGAAATTATTTCAATCAAGCTGGAAGTAAAGTTATTTCGGTTGCTTTCCATCCATTATCAAATTTACTTTTGGTTGGTTTTTCAAAAGGTATTTTCGGTATTTGGCAATTGCCAGATTTTGCAAATATTCATACTTTAAGGTAAATAACTAAATTTCTGTCAATTTCATTTACTAATTTTATTTAGTATTTCTCAAACAAAAATTGACACAGTAAGTATTAATTGTACTGGTGAATGGTTGGCATTTGGTACTGTAAAATATGGTCAATTATTAGTATGGGAATGGCAATCCGAGACTTATGTACTTAAACAACAAGGGCATTACTTTGACATGAATACCATGTCTTATTCAGCAGATGGTCAAAATATTGCAACCGGGGGTCAAGATGGAAAATTAAAGATATGGGATACTGCTTCTGGTTTCAGTTTTGTGACATTTAGTGAGCATCAAGGGCCTATTTCACAAGTTGAGTTTACAAAACAAGGTCAAGTGGTTGTTTCTGCTTCTTTAGATGGTACTGTACGTGCTTTTGATCTTTTAAGATATCGTAACTTCCGTACCTTTACTACCCCGGATCCAGTACAGTTCTCTTGCTTAGCTGTAGATCCATCAGGTGAAATTATTTGCGCAGGTTCCATTGATACATTTGAAGTTTTTGTGTGGTCAATGCAAACAGGTAAATTGCTTGATGTCTTATCAGGCCATGAAGGTCCGATTTCATGTATGGCCTTTTCTCCTATTGATAATATGGTAGCTACTGGTTCATGGGATGGAACAGTAAGGATATGGGATGCTTTTGGTAGGGGTCAATCTGTCGAACTTTTACAAGTCAACTCTGATGTACTTGCATTAACTTATAGCCCAGATGGTAAACAAATCGCTGCTGCTTCTTTGGATGGAGAAATTACCTTTTGGGATCCAAGTGAGGGTCAACAACAAGGATCTATTGAAGGTAGACATGATATTTCAGGTGGACGTAAAGTAGGAGATAAAATCAGTGCAGCTAATTCAGCTCAAGGAAAATCGTTCAATTCATTATGTTATACTGCTGATGGAAAATGTATCATTGGTGGTGGAAACAGCAAATATGTATGCATCTACGATTGCTCAACTTCAGTTTTGGTTAGAAAATTCCAAATAACTTATAATAAATCATTAGATGGAACCCAAGAAATGCTGAACTCTAAATTTATGACAGAAGCAGGGGCACTTGATACAATTGATGATCAAGACGATGATCCTATGATTAATATGAAGTATCGTAAAGAAGCTCTTCCAGGTGTAGCACAAGGAGATTTGTCAGTAAGGAGAACTCGCCCAGAAGCTCGTACTAAATCTGTAAGATTTTCTCCAACTGGAAGGTCATGGGCTGCAGCTTCAACTGAAGGGTTACTTATTTATTCATTAGATGATACATTGCTTTTTGATCCATTTGATCTTGAAATTGAAATTACACCCGAATCGGTATTAAATACATTAAAGGATGAAGATTACTTAAAAGCCTTAGTGATGTCGTTCCGTCTTAATGAAAAACCAATTATTAAACAAGTCCTTGAAAAAATTCCACCATCAGATATCCCACTCATTTCACCATCGATACCATCAAGGTATTTAGAATCATTATTGAAGTTTTTGGCTAATTATGCTGAGCAAGGTACTCCTCATTTAGAATTTTTATTAATTTGGTGTCATTCTCTATTCACCAGTCATGCCCAATATTTAAAACAAAATATTGCATCATATTTACCTTCGATTCGTGGTATTCAAAAAGTACTTTCTAAACTTTATGGGGACCTTTCTAATTTGTGTGAGGATAATTTATACCTTATAGAATACCTTGGAGATTCAAAAGATAAAGTTGATATGTCGAATTCAAATGAAGATGAACAAGGAGGACCTATACTTGATTTTGAAGAAAATGAAGATGAGATTGAGATTGACGATGACGAAGATTATATGGAGTAATATAAATCTCATTATACGATATAATATCTTCTCTTTAAATTTAAATTGTTTTAATTCTTAGTAAGTTGGTGTTGTAAATCATTCAAATTTTATTTGATAGCTTTAATCAATAATTGCTATTTATGTAGCCATCTTTGATCTTTAATTAAATTTTTATAGAATATTTTATTTGTACTTTTTTAAACTTGCACTTTTAAACTTAAAATAAATTAATTTATTATGTTCTTCTTCATTTTTTAAAATAGTTTATTTAAATACTATTTTCATTAAATTTAATAGCTTAAGTTCAAAATGAGATATTTGTTATAGATAAAGTGAACATAAAATTTCGAAAACTCGAATCAACAATTTGACATTTTTGTAATTTATTTTTTGCTTTTTTGCAATAATTTAAAGATTTTTTTAAAAAATAAGTCAACTTTCAAACCTTAAAAAAATATGGAAGATTATAGTGATAACGAGATAGCAGCCATAGAAACAAGCGATACCATAGGAGGTAAATAGTATTGTTTCTGATGTTTTATCTTTTAAATGAGTTAGAATTACAGGAATTATCACAATTGTTAGGCTTAGACTTAGATAAAGAAAGTATATCTAATGTATTATCTCTTACAGAACAAGGCTATAATCCAGAGTCATTAGCAACAATATTACTTGAGTTAAAGAGTGAGAAAAAAACAGACTAAAAACTAGACTCATTCACAATAGTAACGTCAGATAACAACCCCGTTTTATTAATAAATTATTATTACTCAAAGATTTAGCTATCTGTTTTAAAGATTTTTAAATCTATCCTAACATTTATTAGAGTAAAAATATTAATGGCAGGCAAAGGATCTACTTGGAGACAAAGGTCTAAACGCAGAAATAAAAAAATGACCAAATAAGGCCCCAAAAGTTACGGCCAGCATAAGATAGATATTGTAGGTCATGAATATAAGCATTAGCATGAAAGAATAAAAAACTTGGATAGCATAAATTATGCTTAAAGGGAAACGACTTACAGGTTTTCTAAACATTTTTAGCATTTAAAATTTAATAATAGAAATAAAGACCTTTTTATATTGATAGCATCCTCTGGACTTTCGTCTTGTAACAAACGCGGAGAAGTTAACGGGTCATAGCCATCTTCTAAATGTATTGATTCTGGTTCGGAATTTGCTAATACACGATAGCTCCTCTCAATCCTCTCCTGCCAGTTTTGACTTAAACTTCTCAAATATTCATACCCTATACCTAAGATGAATATTATTAAACAGGACAATACCATTGATAAAGCTCCATTGATTCTCCAGAAATCAAAAAGTACACAAATGTTTTCAACATCTGCGTTGATGGTCATCTAATATTTAATATCTTTTAAAACTATAAGTTATAATAATTATGATATCTTTACTTTCATCGAACATACTCCATGATTCATCCCTCCTGATTTCGGCATGTTGTGCATTGAATGATCCATTTTACGCTATATAATAAGTATCTTAAAACTGTTTTCAATAAATTGGACTAATGTTTCTTTAAAATCTTTAATAAATTTATTCTCTATCTCATCATTAATAATTTTAATTGGTTAGAATAGTGTTGTTATCTTAAATAAAAGCTTTGTGATTAATTGACTTCATCTTTTTGAAATAATGAATTTACAGTTAATTTTATTCAACTTTTATCTACTCTTTATATGTGCTGACAATGAAAAATTCATCAGTTCTACTAAATCAAAGCATACAAACAATTGGGCAGTTATAGTAAGTGTTCATATGATTTATTTTAGCTTTAATTTACGCTTTCTAGGTAAGTGCCTCCAGGTTTTGGTTTAATTACAGACATTTGTCGAGTGCCATAGGAATTTATCGAACAGTAAAAAGGTTAGGAATCCCAGACTCCAATATAATTTTAATGTTAGCCGATGACATAGCTTGCAATCCACGGAACAAATTCCCAGGTCAAGTATTTAGAGATACTAGTGACGAAGACCTTTATGGAAACGATATTGAAGTGGATTACAAAGGGTATGACGTAACAGTTGAAAATTTTGTTCGTGTACTCACTAATAGGTTACCTGAAAATGTGCCTAAATCCAAAAGATTACAAACGGATGAAAACTCAAATATATTGGTTTATCTTACCGGCCATGGTGGAGAGAATTTTTTAAAGTTTCAAGATAGTGAGGAGATCACTGCTCAAGAGATTGGGGACGCGTTTATGCAAATGAATCAAAAATCTAGGTACAACGAAATTTTATATATCATTGATACATGTGAAGCAAATTCTTTATATTCTAAGATTAGGTCACCAAATATTATATCTGTAGGTTCAAGTAAAATTGGAGAGAAATCCTATTCTTATAATAACCATAATGATCTTGGAGTTACTGTTGTTGAAAGACTTACTCATTTTACCCTCGAGTTTATGAAGGATGTCAATCCAGAAAGTCAAAAAACATTGAAAGAATTGTTTGATTTTTATGACCCAAGTAAGTTAGACGCTCATCCCGGATTTGTTACAGATAATATTGATAGAAAATTTGACGAAGTATTATTAATGGATTTCTTCGGTTCAAAGCAAAATGTGATTATTACTTCAAACGAAGAAGAGGTGAATAACACTGTTTTAACTAATTATGAACCAGTCAAACTAGAAAACGCAGAGGAAATTGACAACGCTGGTCATAATCAAAGTGATTTCTTAACCCAATTTATTGATAGCTTATTAAATTATTTTAAATTTGATAGTGATTCAACTCCAAGTTCATATAATATAATTGCAAATGAGGATAACCGATTCACTCCTTTAGTAGTAGCTTTCATTTTATTGTCTCCTTTAGTATTATCTTATTATAGTTAAAGTTTAATTAAAGTATATTTATTTAAATTGTTTTATTTTGATATGATTATTTAAAATAGTTTAATATTTGAATTTAAGTGAGAGTCTGATAATTATTAAATAATTATATGAATAAAATTAATAAACCTGATTTTGTGATGGGAATTAAATTTGTAAATGCTAGATACTATAATATTAAAATGAAGAAGATAAAATAACATCTCAATTTTATTTTTTATTTTATTAGCTAAATATATGGATTGGGAAGGCATTTAGTATCTTCATTTCCAATAATATTAAGGAAAATAGAAAGACTAACTTAAAGTGAAATAACAAACAACTATTAAAATTACAAAACTAAACTCAATGCTTTAAACTACTATTACATTTTGTCAAGGCCTGCTTAACGATTGGACATTCTAATAATTGATTTGGCGATTCAAAGAGAGTAACTAAATTGGCAGTTAATCCCTTGGTAGCTTGATTAACTCGATGTTGAAACTTCATTCTAAGTTTGATATGATTATTGTTTGGCATACCATTAATGGAATTTGACATATCTTCGTTTTGAAGTGAATTTCCGGAATCAGTGCTACTAAAGCTATTAGTACTATCACTTCTTAACGGCTGAACAGGATGTAAAGTATTTGTATCAATATTACTAGAAAGCGAACTGTTAACTTTGGTTTCTAACCCTGCATCAGAGTTAAGTGATGTTCTACTACAATTAGGGCTTTGTGTCACTGTAGGATATTTATCCTGTCTACCTGAAAGCCAGTGCACTGCATCCTTCAAGCTAGATACACTGCTCCTTGCTTTAGCTACTCCTCTCAGCCCTGAAACGCTACTTTTGAGCTTTGATATACTACTCGAAGAACCATTATTTTTAGCCAAATTAGAAAGTGAGGATTTCTTTTTTAAAAGTGGTGTAGTGATATCTCTTATAAAAATCTTAACAACATTTTCTGGATACTCCCTTGCTAAACTGGTATATAACTCTAAATCCATCTCACCAGAATCACCTATTAAAATAAACTTCCTATTTGGAAAATCTTGAAATAGCTGTAAAATGGAAGCTTTTTTACTTCCTTGAGGTTCATAAAAGAAGGATTTATGAGATCTTATATCAAACAACTTAAGATGCGCTGATCCAGACGGGAAAGAATGTTTCCTAAAAAAATCTTCTAGCATTGGTAAAAGTTGCCATGGTGAATTAGAAACGTAATGAAAAGCGGCTCCCTGGATCCACCAATATTTATATACGTCAGACATACCACTAACATCTTTACAATCATGTAAAAATGTATTACTTAAAACTGCTTTTTTACCTAAATAAACTCCTGAATCTTTAATGGTATCGTCAATATCACTAATAATTGATATTCCATACTCATCAAGTAACTGGATTTGTCCAGTTACACCTGGGCTAGTTTTGGAATGCTTAGCTTGTACAACTAAAATGTTGTCAGGCTGATCCTTCGATATGTTGCTTTTCCATGTTTGTATGATTTCATCTGGAACCTGTATATCTGTATTAAAATGTCCATCTTTAACCTCAACTGGATGAGTCTTTAGTTTTCGATTTCCTGAAATAATGTTATTGTCTATCATATCACGCGTATTAGTAAATGAACCTGGTTCAAATTTGTTGCTTTTATCTGATTCTCTTTCACGAACTTTTTTTGGAAGAGTTTCCGACTCAAAAGCAAGGATATCTTCAGGCTCTTCCGTAAATATTGGTTCGGTAGATATTTCCATTGTATTTGTACAAGTCAACCCAAGTACATCGATATTCATCGTTAAATCGATAGAATTAGCATCAAGAAAGAAGCCAAACCTTTCTTCTAAGCTCCTATTTTCCACATCTTCTTTAGTTATTCCAACTACCTTTCTGGCTAAAGCTAAAGCTAATTTATGGCTGCGAGTAGCCTTTGGCCTATTAAAGGCTCGACCTTTGATTTTAATATTCCAATACGAGTCCCTGCCACTTCCAACCTTGACGCCATAAGAAGGGAAAAGACAGCAATTATGTTGAACTACAATATCTGATTTATTAGTACTACCAGCATAATTCCATAGAAAGCTAGTGAAGCTATCGTCATTTGAGTTATCTGAAGTTACTGACCCCAAGCTGTCCCCACTGTTTCCTCTTAATGTACCTTTTTTAGTATTCCTTTTACTGAAAAATAAAGACGACATTGATTCTGGATTTTTAACTGGTACCAGCTTTTTAATCATTAAAACTTAAAACATAACTATGAAAAAATATTCTGTTATACCCCAAGTTACCATCCCGATGATTGGTCCATTAAATAGAAGCATAATTTGGCTTCTAAAACTAAAAAATTGTGCGGTTAATTTAGGTTCTAACAAAAAATAGTCACCATGCTTTTTGGGAAAAATCTTTTAGTTAAAACGAACCTTAGCTTAAGTTTCAAAATAATTTACCCAAAATAAATACTACATTTGAAGTATAATACTTTAAACTACCAGGTTTTTTAAATTAAAAAACAAGTTTCGAGAATTTATTAGCTTTTACTTACTATTATATTGCAACTGTTAATATAGTATTTATTAGACATTTTTCAAACTAAATAAACTTATAAAACCACGCGCTATCGAAAAATTGATATTGAGCAAGAAAGATCAATAATGTTACAGCTGCTACAACTCTATCACAACTCAGCTAACTGTTCATTTAAGAAAAAACTTTTGTTAAATTTGATAAATAATAAATCATATATGAAAAATATCAAATGAGTAAACACTAGTTCTAGAAATCAAAGGCAAGTTAGATCACAATAGAGTTGCAGCAGCAGTTATGTACGCTAAATATTTTTGTAAAATAAACCATAAAATTAAACATATTAAAGAACAAACAAGGCTATGTTGGCTGAAATAAACAATCAATATCAAAAAATTGAAAATAGAATTATGGTAGAATTAATATTTTACTTTTTAATTAACTGTTGATGTCATGTATTTTAAATTTCTATTTTTATTGTATTAATTCACTTTATTTATACAGATTTAAAATGCTATTGCTTAAACTCTTCCACTTTGATACATGCTCTCTATGCACCAAAGTATGCGTTGTAAGCCCCAAAATTGAGTTAAGTAATAAACCCAGAGCGATTGAAATAGCAGCAACGGTACCAAATGCATATTGCAAATTGAAATAAGTTTGTAAGTAATCAAGTGTCGAATCAAGTAAATAAAAGGTAAGCCCTAAAAGCATACAGATAGAGTAAAGGGAGATAGTAAAATAAATTCTTAATGAGCCTCTTGATTTGGTTTTTTTTGGCCCATCAAAGCTTGTTTCTGGATTATCAAAGGCTAAAAATTGAGTGTAGCTACTTAGATAATAGCCTAGTTTTATATAACAGGTCATTGTTGTTAATAAACTTGTAAATGATATTATAGTAAAATGATAAAATGCTATACTTGAGATCAATGAAGTTTCAGGATATATCAAACAAGCTAAATTTACAGTTTGTGGATGAAATTCGAACTTAGTAGCTAAAAAAATGGATAATACCAGATGAAACACTATTGACAAAACCTCTGGTATAAATATGTCTAATGTGCTTGATTTTAATAACAATATTTAACCTTTCCAATACTAAGAAGGCAGAAACGATAAATTGATGAAAAAACGAATGAAATTGTGAACCTTAAATATTGACATAATTTAGGATCATTAACACCATTGTCTTCTCTTATTAGTGTGGCTATTACGCCATATATCGAAACTAAAGGCACCATAAGCTCAATGGTTGCTATTAGCATGACCAATTTTAGATTTCGTGTAGGTTCATTTGCCTTTATTGCTAAATAAAGAAGGATGATATTGGTGATTATAGATGCTATGCCAATAGATCCTGATATATTGTCATAAGGATTTTCATTAATCATTTAAAAGTAAAATAAATTGTAATAGAAGGAAAGAATATTATTTAGTAATCAACTTCACTTAAATATTATTTGGCAAGGATATCACTGTTATATTAATATTTGTCCCAAAGCATTAAAAACTTTATTCAGAGATATAAATGAAGCTTTAATAATTAGAGATAAAATATTCGATTATAACAAATCATTTAAAACGTAGTAATTTGATTCAAATAAGTTAAATTATCTAAAATATAATAAAATCAAAAAATATAAAAAATAATGCTATATTATTATCTTTGTTACTATTTTATACTACAGTGTGAAATATCGCTTCATTAGCTCTAGGATTGATTATAATATAATAATCAATTCTGAGTTCCTTATATAGATTTACTGTGAGAATTGCTACCACCTGATCATGAAGAACTTATTGCCCGCGTTTTAATGTCCATACTTGGCAACTATAATAAGGAATAACTGTTATAATGTTCCTTATATATAGCCACCCAGTTGGAGTATAAAAGAGATTCTTCAACATGATAACTCGAGGCTTTTTAATTGAATTACTCTCTGATAACGTATCATTAATAAAGTCACTAAGTCTTTCTGACAACATCTTACATAGATTTTACAGTAGTATCTTCTATTCTATTTGTTTTACATAGTTCGTAACTTATTACGTATTATTCTTATTCATTTAAGTCTATCTTAGTTATATAAACTAAGACCGTTCGACTCAAAGCAAGTTAATTAAGCAAGAGTAGCTTTTAACTCCGACCACTGAGTACCAACTTCCATATAAGCAAATAATAAAGCATAATAGTAAAAATGTTATAATTTAGTCTTATATTATATTATTTTAAAGTTAGCTATATTATGTGTATTAATAAAAAAATAAGTATATTTATTTATTTTGTAAAACAATTTAAAAGCTACTATTAACAATTATAGCTTTATTTCAACTAAAATTATACTTTAGCACACTAACAATAATTTAAAGCATATTTTGACTATAATAAAAAGATAGCTAAAAAATTAAAATTTTTAAATAATGCTATAGCTTTTATAGTTATTTGACTTAAATTTAATTAAAAACATATAGTTTTTGCTAAAACATAAGTTATATAATAATTATAATAGTTTATCTAAAAGTTAAAAAAAACTTTGAGCTTATATTATCCAAATCTAATATAAAATCAAACTTCAAAAGATTAAATCTTATTATAATCATGAAAGTTGGTACTCAGTGGTCGGAGTTAAAAGCTACTCTTGCTTAATTAACTTGCTTTGAGTCGAACGGTCTTAGTTTATATAACTAAGATAGACTTAAATGAATAAGAATAATACGTAATAAGTTACGAACTATGTAAAACAAATAGAATAGAAGATACTACTGTAAAATCTATGTAAGATGTTGTCAGAAAGACTTAGTGACTTTATTAATGATACGTTATCAGAGAGTAATTCAATTAAAAAGCCTCGAGTTATCATGTTGAAGAATCTCTTTTATACTCCAACAAGTATGGATATTAAAACGAGAGGATAGTATTCTTTGTGGTGTAAGGTTAGAAATTCTCACAGCAAATCAAAACAAGGAACTCTGGATTGATTATACCACATGATTCGCGATCAAATTGATTACAAGACTACAACTAGTTTTGTAAACAAGTTAAATGATTATTATCTTATAATTAATCCGAGAGCTGATAAACCAATATTTCACAATTATTTTTTTAAATTTTAATTAGCTTTTATACATTTTTTTGCTTTAAATATTTTAGAAAAAAGTGTAATTAAGCTGAATAAAGTTACAGCAGCTGTGTGTTATAGAAAATTAATCGTTTGTTACTAAAAGAGGGCCACTGCTTAACAGCTCCCGAACCTAACCCCCACAATTCAGGGATAAATATAACTTTAATAGCTAAATAAATTTTTATCATATTATTGATTATAGTAATGCAATGTTAAATTTAAAGGTTATTAAATTACTTTGAAAGAATAATCGCAATACGACACTTAAATGGTTAGTCATCTAAACTCTACAGCTAACTAGTGGCGAAAATCATGTCAAATTAACAACAATTTTCAATTGACATTTGTTAAATATATATATTTTTCTTTTTTTTACATAAACCAAAATATTTTATTATTATTTACTTTGTGGGAATTATTTATTTAAAAAAAATTAGCAACAAATCTATGATTGGTTAATCAGCAAACTGCTTGATGACTAAATTCCAGCAAGCACAGTTGGTTTTATCACTTGCACATTTTTTGCCGCTTTTTATGGAACTCAGGTCAAATTTCTACAGTATCTATATATAGGTAACATTTCAAAAAGTTTTTTATTTAGGCAAAACTGCCAATATTATATTATTGGCTGATATGAAATGGTAGATAATTGGAACACTTTATAGTTGTTTTAAATAGGTAAAACATATATAACAAATTTAATTTGATAGATTATAAAGCTACTTAGCCAATCGTTATTTTATATAGGGTTAGATATTGATTAGTTTAGTTTAAGCTGATAATTTTTATAAAATTTATCAGTGTCTCCCTGAAGCTTCTAGCATCGGTAAGCTATCCTATTACTTTAATTAATAATTTTATCAATAAATAAATTGTCTTATCTTCAACTTTAAAATATTTTACTTACTAATATTTTATATGAGGATGTTTTTTTAGGTTTCATCACTTTTTCCATTTTTTAAGCATTGTTTGAGTAGAAAGATTGTTAGTAAAATATTTTAAATAAAAAAATACTTATAAAATAAGAAAGCGTCCAAAGTAAAGATTTTTAGTTGACAATATTATATATAAATTAACCTTTTAATTTCAATTAATACACATTCAATACAATGGAAGACTATAATACTAATAATAATAATTCCAATGAAGCCCAAAATAAAAATGATATCATATGTCCATATAACTTATGTAATAAAAGGTACAAAACCACAGGATCCTTACAAAGGCATTGGGATGATAAACATTCTAAAGGTAAAATAAAATAAACTGAAAATATTAATTGATGATCATAGAAAAAGCAAAAACACGCCAGTATTAGTTCATATCAAATAATTTTAATAATAAAGCCAATAGCCAAGAAAATACCAACGAAGTTAATAACTATCAAGATAATGAATATATCAACAATTAAGGGTACTAAAATATTAAAAAACAATCACTCTATAAGATTAGTATTTATTTTCATAGTGGTATTGTTATAGCAGATGAATTAAATAATATTGAAAATGAAGTAAACAACATGGAAATTGTAAATGAAAGAAATTTGAGTAACGAAGAAAATTATATTGAAAATGAAAATACAGGTAATTTCACAAACAATAATGAAAGAATGCGTAAGTATTCATTAGAATTTATTAATAATCTTAGTGAAGGCAAATAAAATTAGAAATATATAAATACTAAATTTTATCGTTAAACTTTATAGTTGCAGTTGATCTTGTTAATTCTGATAGTGATGAACAATTAGTTGAAAGAGTCATCACTGAAGTAGTTAAAAATAGATATTTTCTTTTCGAATCATCACTGCATCTAATATTAAGCGTATTTACAAATGATAGTGAGGACAAAACTACCCAAAATTTAACTGGTAGGTTTTTAGTAGCTTTGAGATTATTACTTGCCCATACATAAAAAAACCATATTAAGCGGCAGTAATTTTAAACTATCATCTCTCCACAGTAATAATAGCATACAAAAAAAATGAAACTAATGGTATCCTTACAATCGCTGTATCAAAAAGAGTTACTACTATTGGCGATGTTGAAAAAGACTTATTTATATAAGTTCGATTCCTGATTACAGTAATAGTTTCTTATCATTACCACAAGGTAAAAAGTAGCGCACTCATTATTTGTTCCAAACCCCCCCCCCCCAAATAACATATAACAAAATAAGTTGTTGGGTTGGAGATATTGTAGAATATGAAAGTATGAATTTAACTTGTTTAATTATAATTAACTCGTTCTATTCAAAAAATGAAATAATATACTTTAGCGGATATGAAACGAATTATATTAATAGTAATAATCAAAACTGTAAAGTAGAAATTAGCTCCACTTTGTTAAATAATTTTATTTTTGTAAACATCAATAAAACTTCATTATCACCAAAATCATCTATATCTAATTTTAAAAAAAATTAATTACACAAGAAGTAAAAAATAACATTTGAAATTATTGATAAATTTAAGAAACCTAAGACAGAGAAAATAAATATTTACTTTATGAAGTTTAATGTAATATCAATAGAGAAAAAAATCATTTAAAAAAAATATTTTATAACCTGCCTCACTTTAGTATAGAAAATGTGAAATATCGCTTCATTAGCTCTAGGATTGATTATAATATAATAATCAATTCTGAGTTCCTTATATAGATTTACTGTGAGAATTGCTACCACCTGATCATGAAGAACTTATTGCCCGCGTTTTAATGTCCATACTTGGCAACTATAATAAGGAATAACTGTTATAATGTTCCTTATATATAGCCACCCAGTTGGAGTATAAAAGAGATTCTTCAACATGATAACTCGAGGCTTTTTAATTGAATTACTCTCTGATAACGTATCATTAATAAAGTCACTAAGTCTTTCTGACAACATCTTACATAGATTATATAGTATTAAATCTATCTTAGTTATATAAACTAAGACCGTTCGACTCAAAGTAAGTTAATCAACCAAGAGTAGCTTTTAACTCCGACCATTGAGCATCAATTTTCACAAAAACCAAATAACTTAATTTTTTTATTTTTATCTTAGTTAAAGTTTTAAAAAAACTGGAAAACTGGTCTTTTTAATATATGGGGATGTTTTTTTTGATTTCATCACTTTTTCCATTTTTTAAGCGCTATTTGAGCGGAAAAGTTGTTAGTAAAATTCTTAAACAAAAAAATACATCCCAAAATATCATTTGTAATTATTTTGATATAAATTTTTGATTTTTGATTTTTGATTATTAAAAAAAATTAAATACATAATTCATTTTTTTACAAAGTTAATTTATAACTATAGTGACAAATAACACCAAGCTCGTTTTTGCTACTTCTTTTTATACTTGCTAACATTCAATAAACTATAAAACAAAAAAGCGATAGATATGAATTTTATTTTATTTGATATTATAATTGGTATTAAAAAATGTAGAAATAAAGATACAACAGGATTAATAAATTACATTTATTTAGTGTTACTGTTATTGTTATTATATATATTGAAATACAAAGTTGCTTATTGTGTCAATTCTTTTTAAAATAGGGTTAAAATTTATTGCGCAATCTCTTCCACCCTAATAGAAGTTCTTGATTTATCAGAGTATGTGTTGTAAGTACCAAAATAGAGTTACACAA
Source organism: Batkoa obscura (assembly GCA_030770535.1). Lineage (NCBI taxonomy): Eukaryota > Fungi > Entomophthoromycota > Entomophthoromycetes > Entomophthorales > Batkoaceae > Batkoa > Batkoa obscura. Next base: position 256,158 of record JASVEC010000025.1, on the reverse strand, counting down.
GAAACCCAAAGCGATTAAAATGGTAGCAAAGATACCAAATGCATATTGCAAATTGGAATAAGTTTGTGAGTAATCAAGTGTCGAATCAAGTAAATAAAAGGTAAGCCCTAAAAACATACAAATAGAGTAAAGGGAAACAGTAAAATAAATTCTTAACGAGGCTCTTCGTTTGATTTTTTTTGCCCCATCAAAGTTTGGCTCTGCATTATCAATGGTTAAAAATTTAGTGTAGTCGCTTAGATAATAGCCTAACTTTATATAACAAGTTATTATTATTATTAAACTTGTAAATGAAATTGTGATAAAATGGTAAAACGCTATACTTGAGATCAATGAAGTTTCAGGATATACCAAACAAACTAACTTTGCAGTTTGTGGAAGAAATTCATAATCAATAGCTAAAAAAATTGTGATCATTAGATGAAATGCTAATGACAAAATTCCTGATATAAATATATATCTCACATATCTAATTTTAACAATAATGTTTAACCTTTCCAATGCTAGGAAAGCAGAAGCAATAAACTGGCATAAGATCAATAAGACTGTAAAGAAGCCTAAATATTGGCATAATTTAGGATCATTAACTGCATCGTCGCCTCTTATTAATGTAGCTGCTATATCAGATATCGATACCAAAGGGGCCAAAAGTTCAATAGATGCTATTAACATAACTAATTTCAAATCTCGTGTAGGTTCATTTATCTTTTTTGCTAAATAAAGAAGGATGATATTGGTTATTATAGACACCACGCCAACCGGTGCTGATATATTGCCATAGAGATTTTCATTTATCATTTAAAAATATAGTAAGTTAGAGCAAGAGAAAATAATATTATTAAATGAGCTTTTTTTTAAATAGTTATTGCTTTCACGAGCATTAACATGGTACTAATGATTTATGAAATTAATCATTTATTCTCAAATCATTTAGATCAAATTCTGCATTAGTGATGATAAGTCTTCTAAAAAGAAATTAAAGTATTAACATACTAAAATCTATATACTACCTAATAAAAAACCTATCTATTATCATTATAGTACTCAATTGGAACCAAGGCATTATACATCACAAAAACAAAATAGAAGTTATAGAACACTTTATTAGATAATTAAGTTTGTAGGAAAGATAAACATTGTAAATGATAGAAAGAAATTTACACTCGGAATTAAATTAATTTATAAGTGAATAGCTAATTTAGTTGTGCTTATTTTTAACCATTTGATATAATTTCTGGGGCTTTGCTCCATTTTTTTAGGCGCCATTTTAAACTTGCCTAGACATGGTCCCTTTCAAACTGGTTCATTTTTAGCTGAGGCTTATCCAATTACAAAACTTTTGAAAAAATAAGCCAAAAAATTAAACTTTAGTTTAATTTTCACTTGCAGCTGACTCACCTCAAATTAAAAATAAAAAACAGTTTAATAAAATTAGGCCGAAATTCTAGTAGAATTCGGCTAAAATTTTTAATAATAGCTTTTGCCACATTTTAATAAAATATAGTTTGTAAACTGATTTAAACTAGATTTTCTTACTAACTTACCTTAATCTTACTGATAAATTGTTTTTATATTATCAAATTTAAAATGTGAAAATCAAAAATTCTCACATTTTAGCTTTCTACTATTTTAAAACGCCTTTAAATATTTAAAATTGAACATCATCAATATAAGAAAAAGATATTACCAGTAATAATAATAATCAAAATGGTAGTACACCAGATTAAACTTATTTTTAAATAATCTTTTAGTTTAGCAGGATAAACTAATCCAAATCGTTGATTTTTTAAGCAGCAAAAAAAATCAACCAACCAAATAGCTGATTTTAAAAATACTGCTTTATTTTTGATTTGTAAACCAGCTGTACTACCAATATAAAGTCAATCCAAAGCTATAAAGCCATTGTAAAAACGATTGTATACTTAGATTGAAACATGGAGAATTTATTGGTCACAACACTCGTATTTTTTATTTTTAAAGACAAAAACTACTTTTGACCAAAAATAATTAAATGCTGCAAACTGCTACCCCACAGTGATTTTGTCAAAAAAACTATGATTACTTTTGAAACAACCTTTTATCAAAAAATCTTTAATTGATAACAATCAGAAATTGAACTATTTAAAGAATGTGCTTGTCATTATATGTGTATATACCTGAAGAGCAGAAGTGAAATAGATGTAACTTTGCCTCTCTAATTTTTTTTAAAAGTAAGCAATTTTTAGACTCGACTCCTACCTTACCAGATATCTCCTCATAATAGCTCTGCCCTTAAGTTCTCTAACTTAGGTATTTAATTTTCATTTTGCCTAATAAAATACTTGGCACCTCACCATTTCAAGAGAGATAAAAGCTTGCTTACAGTTATTCCAACTATTTTGTAAAAAGTTTATTCATTGATTTAAAAGTAAGATTTATGTATAAATTTTGCCAAAATGCCAGGATTAAGCCTTAAACGAAGCACTTGAGGATGTATTTTTTTGTCTAACAATTTTTCCACTAAAATAGCGCTTAGAAAATGGAAAAAGTAATGAAACCAAAAAAAACATCCCATTTAGGCAAATAATTTAACTACAAAAATTATCGCTATTTGCTTCACAAGAGTTGGAACAGCTGTACTTTTAAAGCCAAAAATAAAATTAACTGTACACCATGAGGTCAGAACAACTATTTAAGTTGAATCTGATATGCTTAAAGTAATAAATATTTATACTTAATCTCAATTGATTTTACAAACTTTAGCAAGATTTAGTTTAGGGCTTTCTTTATTTATCTTGCTGCCTTGCTTTTTTTACTATCTCAGAGTATACTTCTTTTATAAGATAATAAAGTCGATTTTTAGAATGAAATTCATTTGTTGTGAAAAACAACCTATCTCTTCAAACTGTAGATTCAATTTTTAAGTTAGTGGTGCTTCACTTCGATTAATGATAATGATCAAATAAATGGAAAGATTAGAGGATACCAAAAGCATAAGAGAAAGCATAAAAATAAAAACATAATAAGGGTTTCTCAATTATTCTAACAATATAAGCATTTCAGTTTTTATTTATGAAAAAGCTAATTACATAAATCTTTTTCTTACAATGGGCTAATGTATAAGTATACTGATAGGTAACACCAAGCTCATTTTCGCTACTTCTTTGGTTATTTGCCAATATTTAATAAATTACAAAGCAAAAAAATGATAAACTCAAGATTCGTTTTGCTCAATACCATTATTGATGTTAAAAAGTAGAGAATAAAATTATAGGAGGCCCAAATTGTCCCTTGTTACTTATTGGTGCTTGTGTTAAATTGTAAACTTTGAATTTTCAATTCCTCTTATTGTGTAAATTGTTTTTATTAAAAGAAACTTTGAATTTTACCACAGATTCTATTCCATCCTGACACAAGCTCTTGATTTACCAAAACATGCGTTGTAAGCACTAAAATAGAATTACACAAGAAACCCAAAGCGATTAAAATGGTAGCAAAGATACCAAATGCATATTGCAAATTGGAATAAGTTTGTGAGTAATCAAGTGTCGAATCAAGTAAATAAAAGGTAAGCCCTAAAAACATACAAATAGAGTAAAGGGAAACAGTAAAATAAATTCTTAACGAGGCTCTTCGTTTGATTTTTTTTGCCACGTCAAGATTTGATTCTGAAACATTAATAGTTAAAAACTGGGGTAGTTGCTTAGATAAAAGCTTAACTTTATATAGCAAATCATTATTATCCTCAAGCTTATAAATGAGATGATAATAAAATGGCAAAACGCTATATTTGATACCACTGAAGTTTTAGGATATATTGAATACACAAACTTTGCAGTTTGTAGAAGAAATTCATAACTAATTGCTGGATACATTGTCATCAATAAATAAAACACTGATGATAAGGTTTGCCGGTATGATTATATATTTAACACAATTAATTGCAGTGGCAATATTTAGCTTCTCCCGATGCCAGGAAAGCAGAAGCAATAAACTGACATAAGATCAATAATACTGTAAAGAAACCTAAATATTGGCATAATTTAGGATCATTAACTGCATCTTTTTCTCTCATTGCTGTAGCAATTACATCAGATATTGAAATAAATGGCGACATAAGTTCAATGATTGCTATTAATATTACTAATTTTAAATCTCTTTTAGGCTCATTTATCTTTGTTGCTGTATATAGAAGAATGATATTTCCAATTATAGATACTACGCCAACAGGTCCTGATGTATTGCCATAGGGGTTTTCATTGATCATTTTAAAATTTAATGACATAAAATAATGCAAAGTAAAAGAGAAATTGCTATTTGATGGCTATTTATGCTTAAATACCTGTCATTTGTATGGATCCCACCATCGTACCAATATTGTATTAAACTAATTGTTTTATTCTTAAGTCACTTAGGTCAAATCGTATTTAGAGATATTGTGTTTTGAAATGATAAGCTAAAATATTTATAAAATTAGAACTTTAGTATTATAATATTTATAATATAGCCAACTGTTTTTATTTATTTATTAACTATGATATATTTATTTATTAACTGTAATATATTTATTTATTAACTATGACATATTTATATATTGTAACGATAGGATAATGCTTATGAGGTTTTAATAAAGGTAATTACACATATGAAATATTGATAAAAATAACTACATTTATTAAAAAACCAAAAACTACGATTGAGCAAAAAAGTTCTTTTCAAAATGAAACAGGTTATAAGGGAAAAGCTAATCCAACTATGGTTATTTTTAAATTAGAACAATCCTTTTAAAAGCATATATAATATCTTCAAATATCATAAATAGCTGTATGTAGCTTCAGCTCAGATTAATAAATCTTAATAAACACCAACCACTTGAACTATTGTTTATTTATTTTACTTCCTACTCTATTACTTTCTCCATGCATGCTGTTTTTTGAGATAGTAAGGTTTCTTTCTTAGTGAACTCATTAATTTTTAAGATATCAAACTTTAAGTTGACAATATTTCATTAAAATCAATATAGTGGGTAAATGAACAAACTAAAATAAATCATATAAGGAATAATACAACCATGAGGAGAGAGAGCATCGAAATAAAATGTAATAAGGTTTTCATGATTATACTGATGATATAAGTATCCTGGCTTCTAATTACAAAAAAACTGAGAGAAAATATAATATATATTTTTATAAATAGAATAAATTGTACAGTGGCTGATAAAACCAAATTTATGTTCACCACTATAATTGATACCAGAGAAATTGAAAATAAAATTGTGTCAGGTTTACCTTATTTTTAATATATCACTACTGCTATAATTATCATATACTTTAAAACCCATCGCCTCTTACTATTTAATTGGTTTTATTTATAAAGATTTAAAATTTTATCACAAAGTCTCTTCCACCTTGATATAAGCTCATGGTTAACCAGAGTATGTGTTGTAAGCACTAAAATAGAGTTAAAAAAGAAACCCAGAACGATCAAGATAGTAGCAGTTGTGCCAAAAATATATTGTAGATTGAAGTGAATCTGTAAATGATTAAAGGTTGAATCAAGTACATTAGAAATAAGTCCTAAAAACATGCAGATGGAATAGAGAGAGACTGCGTAATGAATTTTTGACGAGGCCCTTTGTTTGTGCCTTTTTGCTACGTCAAAGTTCGATTCTGAAATATCAATTGTTAAAAATTGGGAATAATTGCTTAAGTAAAAGGCTAACTTCAGATAGCATACAATTATTATTATTATGCTTACAAATGAAATCAAAATAAAATGATGAAATACTATGCTTGATATTACTGAAGTTTTAGGATATATTGAGCATACTAACTTTGCAGTTTGTGGAAGGAATTCGAAGTTAATAGCTAAGTATATTGTCATTATTAAGTGAAACGCTAAGGACAAAACCCCTGGTACAATCATGTACTTAATATAATTAATTTTAGCGATAATATTCAACCTTTCCAATGCTAGGAAAGCAGAAGCAATAAACTGACATAAGATCAATAATACTGTAAAGAAACCTAAATATTGGCATAATTTAGGATCATTAACTGCATCTTCTTCTCTCATTGCTGTAGCAATTACATCAGATATTGAAATAAATGGTGACATAAGTTCAATGATTGCTATTAATATTACTAATTTTAAATCTCTTTTAGGCTCATTTATCTTTGTTGCTATATAAATAAGTATGATATTGGTGATTGTGGACACTATACCAATAGCTGCTGACACATTACCAAAAGGATTCTCGTTGATCATTTAAAAACAAAGTAAAGTAAAAGGAAAGAAAACAATATTGTTTAATGGGAATTTTTGTTTAAATATTGATTGTTTCACGAACATCACCATGGTACTAATGATTTATAGAGCTGATTGTTTTAAAACAAAATCCGCTTGGTTGAGCATAGGCTCAACTAAATAGACTTTATTCTATTCTTAAATCATCTAAATCAAACTGTGTATTAACGATATTAAGTTTTAAAAGAAGAAATCGATATTTATAAATTATATAGTCATTAATAAAGATTTATATTACTATTTTATTACTTAAACACACTCACGATATATATATGATCGAACAAAGTTTACAGTATTTAACAAGGACAATTAAATTTATAGATAGAGCAATTACAAATAGTGAAAAAAATTAAATTCGGAATTAAATCGATTTTTAAGTGAAGAGCCAATTTAAATGTGCTTATTTTTAAAGTTGAGCAATTTTTTTAAAGTCAAATTTAATATGTTCAAAATAATAAACATTCGTATATGCCTTCAATTTAGTATAACAAAGTTCAATAAACATCCAAATTAAAATACTATGTCTCCCTTACTGTCTTATTTTATTAATTACTTAGCGTGATGGTAAGATTTATTATAAGACGAAGCCACTCATTTCAAGTTGAAAATTTTATTTTTTAAAATATAAAATTACAAGCTGATGGTGCATCATTTCTAAAAGTAAACAAACAAATGGACAAAATAAGAGATGGAAAACCATAAGAGCCAACATTAAAACAAAAATATATTAAGGTTTTGATAGTTACACTTATAATATAAGTCTCTCGATTTTTATTAAAAAGAAAGTTTAAAGATAAGTCGTTTTTTCATAGAGCGGGATATTTTCAATAGATACTACTCTCTCACGGAAATGGACAAGAATATGATATAATATATTACTCAAATATTTTATTAGCTTGTATAAAATAAGAAACTTAATTGCTATATTTTAATTTAAGTGAGCTACATATTAAAAGCGTTGAAAGACAGTAGTATTGATTAACGAGTTGTTTTATAAAACTATAAAAATTGCTGAATTTCAAATACAATATTAGTTATTAGAAAGCAAATAATGAGGCCATAGTTAGTTAAAAATGCACCGAAACCTTACAAAAAACAAAAAGAAATCAAATGTTATATTAAAACTTTATAAATAATAAAGAATTAACTTCAATATGTAAAATTTGTTATAATTTATTTTGAGAAATGTAAAAATCATATATGGTAACAGGCCATTCCTATATAAAATATATAGTGACAAGCAACCTCAAACTAATTTAAACGTTTGCTCTATTTTTTTTATAATTTAACTATTCAAGTTGAGTAAGTAATTTAACTCATTTAAATAGGAAAAAAAATTGAATGATAAAGAAATCATCAAATCACCGCTAACAATTTTAAGCAATCCCGGAATATAATTGAAAATATAGAGCTTATGGGATTGACTTCTAAAATAGGCAAACTGAAAATAAAAATAAAAATAAAAAAAATAAAATTGATACTGTATACTATTTATATCCTCTATATAAACTAAATTAATTCCTTTTTATAGCAATCTGCCAATTGAATTAACCCATGAGATTTAGTAAATAAGCGGTAACTTGGCATAGGTTGATAAGTATCTGGCAAAATCGTACAATCTTTAATCAAAACACTGCCAATGATATCTTCAGTGTCAGCAATTCTACCAAAAGGAGCTGGATTTCTTTCATCGTTAATATGAATCCAGCCTTCTTTTTGAAAACTAGCATAGTTTTTTAAACTCTCATCCAGTAATACATTCTTCTGAATAACTTTATGTAAGCGAGACAAAAATGATTTGTTCGTTATAAAATTAGTTGGGTTTAACGATAAATGATCAAATTGTTCGATTTCTTTTACATAATGAGCTATTACTTCGGCTTCCGTTAGCTTATCTTGTTTTGAATCTTTAAAACTTAATTCATAAAATGGATCCTCTTTATTTGGCTTATAATAAAATAATCCTTTATAGTTCTTATCCTCTATCTTTTGATAATAACCTCGGATATTCTTCTTAATCAACGTTGCTAATTGTCTTCTTATTAATAACATTGTTTGGCTTTATAACTGGAAATGAGTTCTAGTTTAAAATGATTATTTTTTTATCTAAACTTGGTCTGATAAAATGAGAAAAAACGGTTACGTAATAACACTCTTTTGCCCAGTTATTTTTTACTTAATCATCAAACGAAGGAATTATTGGTTGAATTGCTACCAAGCAAAATATTTTGTCAAATTTGATGAGTTTAATTTTACTTGGAAGAATGATATTTTTGATTGAAATCGAAAATAGCATTTAATTTTAAAATGCAAAAAAATACTAAAGCTAAACTGTCTCCTGAAGAAAAATAGTTTAAGATTGTAAAATTCAATTCAAAGGAATAATCTATTAAAGCTAATTTTAAGTTTATAGCACATAAAAATCATTACATACCTGATCATAATAAGGATTAGCAGCTTTAGTTTTATAAAAAGTATAGCAATCACTATAATAGATGGAAGCAAATAATCATTAACAAAGCTCAATATTTAGAAGCCTATCACTAAAATAAAAATCTTACATTTACCACCTTAAATAATGCCTATTTAAAAGGATTTGCCATAAAAAAACCGAAAATCTTACAAGGAACTAGGTCTCATGTGTTCTTGTGAGAACAGAAAAAATAAAACTAGATGTGAATGTTAAGAAGGTAATGAAACAAAAGAGGATTTAACTTTATGGAAAATTTTTTGGATTACATGAACGAGATTGAATCAAAGGTGGCAGCCCTACCTGTAACTTCAAAGTAAATTAATGACTGGATCTTTATCAAAAAGTTGGATTTGTTTTAAAAATAATCTTTAATAAAGTTAATAAATTTTCACATACTATAATAGACCAAATTAAATGAAGTTTTTTGAGTTATCATATGGGGATGTATTTTTTTGTTTAAGAATTTTACTAACAATCTTTCCGCTCAAATAGCGCTTAAAAAATTGATAGTTTTTTTTGAGGCGAGTTGTATTAATTTAATTTATATTTTAATGAATTTTTTTAAACTAGTTGAAATTCAAATAATTTATTTATATAGTATTTAATAATATTGAAAATCAGTAATAATACTTTATCAATAATATATGTTATTATGATTTTTTGATATTGTGGTTTAAAGTAGCGTTGTGAATTCAACAACTATGTAAATAATTGTAGATAAATGAAAATAATATTTAAATGAATTATTTTAAAAACAAAAAACATTTAAAGTATGTAAACATCTAACTAGAACATTCCAAATTCTTAGTAAAAAAAACTCAATTTATTGTAATATAATACAGGTACTGTGTAGTTTTGAAGTTGTTTTATTTTAAAACACAAATGCTGTATTGTTTTCTTTCGATTTAATCATATTAAATTGAAAGAGTATTAATTCACTTATACCACAATGACATGCCCATATGATATACTAGATTCATAAATAAATCTCGAATTTTATATAAATTTAACAAGTATAATAATTTTTAAAATAATGAACATCTAAATATAGTTCATTAATTTACTAATTTATTTTTATCAACTATTTCATAAAAATGATCTTGAAAATATATTGAAAACTCCTTTATTTAAATGGATAGATTTGTTTCTTTATACTCTATTTATTTATCAAAGCATCCTTTTATCCGATATAAAGTATTGATAATAAATATTTGCATTATAAAGATATCCTCAACTACATACGTAGTATTGTCATTTTTAAGTAATAAGTTAATTAGATCTATTTTACTATTTTAGATCAAAAACTATTTGTATATTATATAATATTACTTTACTACATTTATATATCAAACATCGAACTATTATTAAATTGACTATTACTTCTTGGGTTTAAGTTATAAGAATAGTATGTATTATATTTTATATAGATCTATTGAATTGAATTTTTAGTTTATATGATTAATACAAAGTGATGCGTATAATAAATCTAAGGTCAAATTTTTAACCTGTCTAATTGTTACTACCTTTTGTTTTGTTTTGTTTTGTTTCAGAAAAATTCGACTTTAAGATGACAAATAACAATCACAACTTTATAAAATTACTATGATTTTATATTTGTATTCTATGTTTTACAATATTAGTAAGATGTTATGAGTTATTATGTTCTCTTTATAAATGTTAAATTATAAGCTTAGTTTATTCTTTTGTTGATTGTAGCAAATTAAAAATACTACCTTAAATATACTAAAGAATAAGTGTCATTAAATTTAACACTTATTTATTTTAATAATGAATTGACAATACATTAATAATAAATAGTAACTTCAATAATAATAAATAAGTTATAATAGAAATAAAATTCCATGAACATAATTTCGCTGAAATTCAATTGGTTAAATAGCAGTTTTTATTTTTAATTATTTGTATTGCTATTTTTAGCTAACCAGAAATATAATGGCACCCACATGTCCAATGTAGGAATAACTATATCAAGTAATTCATTGATTCCAACTTTAAATAACCCTCTTTTTTACACTTGATATAAGAAAATGACTTTCATTTTTTGAATTATTTCTTTTTGTATTTTCTTTTCTTTTAAATAATTATTTTTCATGCGTAAAACTCCATCAAGGATTTCAACGGATCACTCGCGTCTTGGTTTCATTCCAAATGAACACCGTAATACTGTTTCTGTACCAAACTCTCCTGCTCCATCTCATGTAAGCTATTCAACCTCCATCATTAACTTGATTACGAAGGATACCGACAATATTAATTCCCGCTCCTATGATCATCCAAAATCTTCGGTATGGAAAAAAGTAGCAAATTGGGGTAAAGGAGTCAAAAATGTAGGTTTAGGTTTACACCAAAATAACCATAGCTCTTCTCGTGTTTTATTTACAAATCATGCTACTCAAAGTAAAGTAAATACTCGAGGTAGGAGGGTATCTATTTCAGCTACTGATGAATTAACCATTGGTTCAAGAAATAAGAAAGACATTATCATTGAAGAAGAACCCATGTCATGGGTTGAGTTATTAAAATCTACTCGTAGTTCATGGGACGTAGGTTTACAAGTTAATACTGGAAAGGATGGAAGTCAAAAAGTAGAATGCTTTTATGATGATAAAGTCAACCGTCAAAAACTTAAAACAATGATTAGTACCTCCGATTTCGATGATATTTTAAAAGAAGGCTATGTCGGTTCTTGTGGTACTCGATTAGATACTATTCGTGTTACTCTTACCCCAGAGAAAGTCAAAATGGACTCATTTTAAATGTAAATTTCTTTTAAATAATTCAAACTCACCTATTTTTATTTGGTTTGAGATTTAAATCTACATTGTTCATATAATAATACTCTGTTATTATTATTCTTACTATTACCGATATGTGAATTCAGTTTAATTCTTTCCCTCTCTCCTATCTAATACATTTAATTAATCCATGTTTAATAACATTTAAATAAATTTATAGTTGACTATAACATTATTATTAGTTAAGAATAAAAGAGGTTTAATATAATAGCATTTATTAGGTAAAGAATAGTTTTAAAGATTACATGAATTTATAAGAAATAAAAAATTATCTTTAATATTAAAGATGACACTAACAGTGCCCAGTTTAAACTTTCAATTTGGGAACTTAGAGGGTGTTGACAACAATTATTAGAAAATTTTAACCTTAGAAAATGCCACTATTTTATAAATTGGACACATACAAATAAAATTAAACTCTGCTTTAGTACTACTGCTCTCCAGTTTAAACGTAAATTGAGTATTTTATATTTTGCATTTGCTAGATTTCATTATGATGATTTTTTCTGTTTTTGTACCTAGAAAATACAAAGTTGAGATGCCCAATTCATGTTTAAATTGGACTAGTAATAGAAAAAATGATGGTTCAATCAATTAGTAGTAAAGGGTAGTTAGGTTAATGTAGTGAGAAATAATCTAAACTAGAATCTAAATGCTATACATATTCCTTACTGTTACTATTAAAATAGGATAATAAAACCGTTTATAAACTAAGCTTTATGTATTATTGTTTATTCTTTATTGATAAGTAGTAAATTTAATATTATTAAAAAATATGATATTTAATTTTGTTTTATCAAAATAGATGCTGTCTTTGATAAAATCGATAAAATCGATAAAATGATTATAGCTGTATTATCTAAACTTATTATATTTATTTCTAGTTAACTTTTAAAAGATGGTTCTTTTACTTAAGCTTAATATATGGGGATGTATTTTTTTGTTTAAAAATTTACTAGCAATTTTTCCACTTAAATAGCGCTTTAAAAATGGAAAAAGTGATGAAACCAAAAAAAACACCCCTAATATACGTTTATTGACTTGTTTAAAATGCTACCACTTAAGGTAGTTATAAATAAAAGTACCCAAATCCCATAATCCAATGACGTAGTTTGTCTAGACTTTCTTCTTTCGTTCAAAGGTGTGTAGCTTAAATTAAAAATTACTATCAAATATTATTAAAAGGAGGTCTTTTATAAATTATCAATAATGAAGTTAAAATCCCCTTTATTCATTTTAAAAAATAAAACTCCATTCTGCTTAATTTCCCTCCAACCAATCAGTCATTTCAAATCAATTCAAAATACTTCATTTTTCTACTAATTTTTTACAAAAGGTGTGACAACTTGCTAAACTATATTTTCCAGCCTTCTCCTACCAATATCGACTCATTAACCACTTGAATAACGTAGGTGAACTAGACTCTTCAAATTTTTGTAGATTAAATTAAATTAAATTAAATTATGACGAGTATTGCACAGTTCTAATTAAACTAACCCTTTGGGCATTGCTTCAAAAAAATTGATCCAGCTGGCATAAAATCGATTAGGAATCATAGTCCAATTAAACATAATTTTTTCGTGACATAGGTACTCAAAGGGTTAAGAGATTATTAGATTTTATCACCATTAATCTATTAAGCTGTACCATTCATACTAATAATCATTCATTAAATTTAATAGATTAATAAATTAAATGTTACTATAGAATCAATGAATTGTAATTATAAGGTAACATTTAATTTATTAATCTATCAAATTTAATGAACAATTACTAGTATGAATGATATAACTTAATATTACTATGACAGTTTGTCAGTGCAATGAATCATTTAAAAAAATCTTTGCACTTTTTTATGAAATTGATTAGCTGTGTTGTGTTCTTTCATGACAATACCGTTTTTACTATGATAATTAGTAAATCTTTTATAATATGTGCCAATTTTTAAGCTTCAAATTAAGAAGTGGTTATTAGGATTTATCTATTATTATTTCAAATGAAATTGAGTTTAATTGAAATAGATTCATAATAAGTTATAAGAATTTGGATTATAAGTGAACTAATAATATTTAATATAAATACTAGACTATTAAAGTTAGTTTCTAGGATGAGTTTAAAAATGAAATTTCATAGTAGTTTAAAAGATTATAAGTGCATTTTTATTAAAATTGAAGCTATTGATAGTCAAAGTAGACATACTAAATACAATTATATAATACTATTTTTTATAGATAAGAGTTTATATATGAGTCATAGATAACAATGCAGTAGATATTAGAGTAAGTATACAAATATGCTCAAGGACAGAACCTTGCTATCATAGGGCAAAAAAGCATGAACATTGAGAAATTTAAATTCATATCAAATGATACTAGTCATTGATTTAATTTGGACTATATTTAGAGTTTCGATTTAATTTTTTTATATTTGAGTTAAAAATAGTAGGAAGAATTTGAAAAAGTAAATTCAAAGTCTTGAGTTTAATATTAAATTCGAATTTTAACAAATAACAATGAATCAAATCTATTTTCAATACATCATCAGTTGAAATTTTTTAAAATTAATACCAAATGTTCCAATTCAAATTTTTAACTCATTTAAAAGCACCCAAATTTCAGTATATAAACCTAATTTTTTCTAGTAAACTATTTCATACCAATATTAATACCAACAATAGCAACATCATGACTTTAACTCAACCATTTAAACAAGGTCCACCAGCTAAGGCAAGTTCATTTCAATCAAACACTTTTACAAAAACTAATGATAGAAAACAATAGGTAGGTGATCTCATTGAGGATATTGAAACACCAGCATTAGTAGTTGAACTTCAAGCATTTGAAAACAATTTAAAAAAAATGGTATCATTAGTTGAGGAAGAAAGTCAAAAAATCAATCACTCAATCCGTATACGTCCTCATTTCAAGACCCATAAATGTCCCAGTATTGCTTCTATTCAAAAAAAATTGGGTGGTGCCAGTGGTATCTGTTGTGCTAAAATAACCGAAGCTGAGAGCTTAATTTATGGCTCAAAGAAAGATGAGAGTTGGGATTTATTAATCACGAATTCCATTGTATCTGATAAAAAAGTGCAAAGATTGGTTAAGTTGAGTCAAGTTATGAAGGAAAAGAAAGAGAATCCATTATTAGCTGTTTGCGTAGATGACGTAGAACATATAAAATTACTAAAAGAACATTATGAGAATACGGAATTAGAATTAAATTATTATGTAGAAGTTAATGTCGGTCAAGATCGTGGTGGTGTTGATGAACCAGAAGAAGTATTAGAAATTGTTAAATTGGCTAATGAAACCCCTTATTTACATTTCAAAGGAATACACGCTTATAATGGAAGTAACCAACATGTACGTTCTTATGATGAAAGAAGAAATACGGTTTTAGGTCCTTTAGTGAAAGGAAAATTAGAAAAGTGTATTGAATTATTAAAGGAAAACAATATTAATGTTGATACTATTACTGGTGGTGGTACAGGTTCTTTTCAATTTGAAATTCAAACTGGAATTTATCATGAAGTTCAAGTGGTAATAGAATTTATTTTTATCATTTATTTTTATTTTATTAATGAACTATTTTTTCTAGGGATCTTATTTGTTTATGGATGTTGGTAAATATTTAATATTTCAATTTGATTTCATATATTATATTTATTATTATTGATTAGATTATGCCGATAATTATGATGTTACTTACGGAGAAAAAGTGAACTCTTTTGAACATAGTTTATTTATTTATTCTAAGATCCAATCACAAAGAGCAGATACTACTGTATCACCACGCCTCATTATAGATGCAGGTCTTAAATCATTATCATTAGATTCTGGACTCCCCAAAGTAGTAGTTGAAAAAGGAGAACAAGCATTAAGATATATATCGCAAGGTGACGAACATGGTCAAATTGTACCAGATGAAAACACAACTAAATTTCAAAATCCAAAAGCTTATAAATTTGGTCAAATTGTTAAATTGATTCCGGGTCATTGCGATCCTACTTTTAATATGGTAAGTTGAATCCTTTTTATTTGTTATGAAATTTATTTATTATCTCTTTTTTAGCATGATTATGTAGTTGTCGTAAAAGGTGGTAAAGTAGAACATGTATGGCCAATTGAAGGTAGAGGCCCAGGTCATTAATCAATAAAAATTTTTATTACTTGACTACTCAATACTTACAATGTATTATTTAATATTTGATTCTTTATTTTTCTATTTAAATCGTTTTATTTTTTATTTTAATGAATAACCCTTATAACGTAATTGTTATTCAAGCTTATCCTACAGTAAATTTACTATAAACAAATTATTTTAAATTAAAGTAAAAGTTAAAAGATAGATAAATACGTTCAAGAATAGTTGATTTTATTTTTGATGAGTTTTTTTATCAATGGCTTAAATTGATTATCAATCTAAGTCATCTGTTACATCATGATAAATAAATAAAGACACTTTTAAAAAAATTGAAATATTTTTTACTTTTTCATATTTTGTTATAAAGTTTAAGGATCATTTAACTATTATGACCTTAAAGCAATTATCTTTAGAGGAAATGTAAGTAATCCTCATTCCCTTACTAAAAAAAATTCAACATTATCTTCATTAAATCAAATCAAATTAAATCAAATCAAATCAAATCAAATCAAATAACTAATTCACTTAGCTCCAAACACAACAATACCACTGATTGCTGGTGTATAATCTATGATAAAGTCTATGACTTGACTCAATTCCTTGATGAACATCCAGGTGGAAAGAATATAATTTTAAAATATGCTGGTAAAGATGCCACTAAAGCTTTTGATCCAATACACCCAAAAGGTAATTATTTTTATTTCAATCGATTTATTTTTTTTAAAAACAAATAAAAGAAATGAGTAATTGATATTAATACTATTTAATAGATATTATTCAAAGATTATTACCACCTGAAGTAGAAATGGGTAAGTTAAAAATTCTAGTGAATTTTATATTTTATTATTCCATATTAATATCAACCAATGTATAGGTATTTATGGTTCGAATATCACTTCGACCACTCAACCCAGTGACAAACATGAAGAACCCCATCACTATGATACTGTTGTTGTTAAAAAACGACCTAACATTAGTACGATGCTGAACCTTTATGATTTCGAAGTAGTTGCTAAACATTTAATGAAACGAGAAGCATGGGCATACTATTCTAGTGGAGCGGATGACGAACTCACTTTACGAGAAAACATCACTGCTTTCCAACGTATTTATTTGAAACCGAGAGTGATGATTAATGTTAAAAAAGTGACTACTAATACAAAAATATTAAGTAATCCAAGTCAATTACCTATTTATATTACAGCTACTGCGCTTGGTAAATTGGGTCATCCTAAAGGGGAAGTCAATCTTACCAAAGCAGCTTATTCAAAGGGTATTATTCAAATGATACCTACTCTTTCTTCTTGTTCATTGGATGATATAGTAACAGCTAAACAAAAAGAACAAGTTCAATTTTTACAATTATATGTCAATAGTCAACGTAGTATCACAGAAAGAGTAATAAAAAACGCTGAAGCTGCAGGATGTAAAGGTTTATTTATTACGGTAGATGCGCCTCAATTAGGTAAAAGAGAAAAAGATATGAGAATGAAATTTGAACAACAAAGTGCTATTCAAAATGCTTATCAACATGAAAAAGAAAAACAAAATCGAAATCAAGGTGCGGCACGAGCTATTTCTTCTTTTATTGATCCTTCTTTATGTTGGGAGGATTTGAAATGGTTTAAAAAGGTGACCAATATGTCAATTGTATTGAAAGGTATTCAGGCAGGCGAAGATGCAGTGTTAGCAGCTCAATATGGTGTCCAAGGTATTGTACTTTCAAATCATGGAGGTAGACAAATTGATACGGCACGATCAGGCATTGAAATTTTACCAGAGGTAATGGAGATGTTGGATCAATATTATCAACAAAATCCAACTCAAAAAAGAATGGAAGTTTATATTGATGGGGGTATTCGTCGCGGTTCCGATATTTTTAAAGCCTTAGCATTAGGTAAGATATTAATAACAAGATTGAAATTCAAAATAATTTAACGAGTTCAACTAATTCATTCAATTTAGGCGCCACTGCAGTAGGTATTGGTCGACCATTTTTATATGCTATGTCTACTTATGGCCAAGAAGGTATTGAAAAAGCAATCGATATTTTAAGAGAAGAATTAGAAATGACTATGAGATTAATGGGTACTCCTACTTTAAAAGATATTACTAAAAATCATTTGATTTCTAATTCAATTACAAATCATACCAATTCCACTCTTTCCTATTGGTCTAATAACGTTTATGAACCTTTATCTTCTCCTACTATAACTAAACTTTAAATAAAATGAAAAAGTAAAAGTAAAAAGGAAGATAACATATAATAATAATAATAATTTATTTCGTATATTCATTTAATAACCTATATTTCAAATTTAAAAACTTAAATATCTTCTTCCAGTTATTAACTCCTTTCTTAAACCTTAAGTTAAATTCCATTTGTTTTACTTTATTCATATATAATTGATATTTTAATAATAATTCTTCTAAATCTTTATTTTTTATAATAATACCATTAATTACTGGATTCATTTTATTATTTGTAAATTTAAATTCAGTTACTGCTTTTAAATATTGAATGTTATTTTGTTGTGCTACTTTATCAATATATTTTTGATTTAAATAGCTCATATCTTTAGGTAACATATTAGGTTGAAATAATTCAAAATTACCAAATGAATTTTTTAAAATACAAATATCTTGATCTTTTATATCTTTTAATTGAATCAATTTCGTTTGATATTCTGGATATAATATATTCCCATGATCATTTTCTTTTTTATATTTTTCTATAATCTCTTTACCTAATAATTTCCATCCCATTTGATTTTTAATTAAACTTAAATCTTTTTTATTATAAATTTTTTCTCCTTTAAACAAGCCTATATGTTTACTATTAGGTTTAATAATTTGATTCTTAGGTATATATCGTTGTAATACAACTAATGGATGATTTTTAAACCCTTTTAAATTTGTAGGCATTTTTTCATTAATTAATTTTTTAACTTCTTGTTTTTTATTCAATGTTTCCCATTCCTATTTATAATATTATTAGTATTAATATTTTATTTTAATATTAATTAATTAATAATAAAATTACTTCTTCAAACCCACTACTAATTAAAGTATTTAAATAATCTTTTAACCAATTACGATGATTATCAGTAGATAAAAAGCGTTGTCTTAATTTAATATGTTTCGATAAAAAATCATTCACATATTTATTAGTCAAATCAATTGTAGTATCTAATTAAAAATTAATATATATAAACTACATTATTATATTATTATATTATTACTTACCTGAAAATCCAACTATATAATTTAAATAATATTTTTTATCATTTTTCAATTTATTATAATTTGTATAATTCTTATTTTCCCCTTTAATATTAAAATATTGAAAATCTTTAAATGGAATCCAACTTTGATTAAAAGGTAATAATAATTCTCCCCAAAGTTGATATTTATTAAATTTTATTAATTCAATTTGTTTATTAATTGTATTTTCACCTTCTATTGCAAATGGAAAATAAATTATCGGTATCATCATTTCCATTATAATTCTTGTTTGAAACCCAATCAATTTAAATATTATTATTAATAGTATATTTTTATTACATTCACACCCTTTTAATGTCATTGAACTTTGATATAAATCTGATTTGATATTACTTTTCTATATTAATATATATTAATATATATATTATATTATTAATTTTAATTATTATTTAAATTTACCTCTTTCTCATCACATAAACTACATCCGTTAATAATTTTAAATTTATAATCCCACCAACTACCAATTAATTTAATACAACTCAATGTATATTCCAATGTATCTTTATTCGTGATAGGAAATTTAATTAATAAATTAGGATCCAAATGAGACAAAAGAATTGCTTTTAAATAACTATTATAATGAAACGAATTTAAATATAATCCAAAATTAATATATGTAGTTAAATAAGTTCGATGAATTAATATCAATTTCTCTTTTTGTTGTTTATTAAGTTGATAATTTGCTCTTTTTTTTATATTGTTGATATTTATTTGTGGTAGGTTTATCGTTATTGTTAATGGTTGATTAGATTCTACTTAATTAAAATTAAAATTAAAATTAAAATTAAATAATTTTAAATTACCTTGTTCAATTTTATTTTCTAACTTATTTGTAACTTCACTATTATCTACTATTTTGTTTGGATTTGGTAAATCTTCGATCTCTTCCCAAACTTCTTCTTCTTCTTCTTCTTCCTTTAAAATTTCATTATCTAATTATAAAAATAACTCAAAACCTTTTCAATAAATTTAATTTGAATCTTACTTTGAACTATCAATTCTTCTTTTTTTACACTCTCTCCTGTCTTTTATAATTAAATATAACATTTGTTTACATTTAACATAAAAACCTTACCACTTCTAAGTTATCTACTTTTATTTTTTTCATTACTTGAGACTCCACTATAACTAATATTAATACCCTCATCTTTTATTTTATAAAATCAATTTACTTACCCATCTCTTCCCATTCATCATCACTAACTTCCCAGTTAAAATCATCCATTATAAAAATTATATAACTCTTTTATTCACTTAATCTCTTAAAAAGTAACTTTTTAAATAAATCAATGCTTCAATTTTTTTACTCATTATTGCATAACCAAATTGATGTAATTTACTATAAACGAATAAGAGATTGCAAAAAGTTCTACTTTGGATGAAAGTGAAGGAAATATTACCCAAAAAAAGAAGGATGAAATCAAAGCTAATAGAGTTTTTAAAAAACACTATTTTTTTTCTGAATCTTGAAGTGAACATTAGCTAAGCTATTAATGCAGATCTGGTGGGAGAGTAAGAATTATAGTAAGGACTGTAAAATAAATGTCCATTTTTTTTAGTTTGATAATAAAAATAGACATTAATTTTAATTATCTATTAAATTTTATTAGTCTTGTAATTTAGTACTATTTTCTTATTAAAAATTTCAGGGATTAAATTTTCATTCATTATTACAAAATCTAATAAAAGTTGAATCAATTGAAGTTTAGCTGTGACTAAACAGAATTTGAAAAATGCAAAATAAACTTTTTGAAAGGAACTTCAAATCAAATCAATGATGCATTATCCTTCCAACTTATTAATTAAATCCAACATTATAACAATTAACTCTTATTATCTTAAAATTAAGCCATTATTATCATCTGCTATTTGATTGTCTAAAACTTTGTAGAGATTTTCTTATTTTTCCTCAAAAACTGCAAAAAAAGTTTAAGGAATATACAAAAAGCTTAATCCAATTTTTGAACTCTTTTTTTGATCTTTAATAATGAGTGATAACTTATCCAATATGGGGATGTATTTTTATGTTTAAGAATTTTATTAATAGTCTTTCCACTCAAATAGCGCTTAAAAAATGGAAAAAGTGATGAAACCAAAAAAAACACCCCCATATAGATTCAGAAGAGGAGAATGAAAAATTAATTAATTTATTGAGATCCTTAGGAGAAGAGAATTCAATTCCAAAATTTTCAAGATCCTCAATAAAGGAGCTAGATTCAAGCTCAGAGGAAATTAATAGTAACGATAATGGAAGTTCAAATGAGATCACAAATAATGGTGGCAATGGGATATTCAATACAAGTTTACAATATGGCGTAGATACCAGGTCATATGGAACCCCATCTCATAAAACTAGTAATTTGAATCAGATAACCGATAATGTTATCTATGGTTTAAATCATCAAAATTTAATGGAAGGATGGCATTCAATTTAGAAAGGAAACAGTTTACTGGAACAAAGAGTTCAAATTAAATTAACAGTATGAATGGGCTAGATAATTGAAATCTATTAAATGATATGGATTAAAATACGATAGAAATGAAGTCGAATTTCATTCGGTGAGTAAAAGTGTAATGAACATTCAAGTAAAATTGGATTGGAATAGTCAAATGGATCGAAATTTAGGTCCGATTCAAATTAATAATAATATAATGGAAACTCCATTTCTAAATAAAGAGGTTTAATCAACTGGAAATGAAATGTTTACTTGTTTTAATAGTAATGGAACAAATAGTGTAGCTAATAAAAGTTTATTATTGGAAATGAATTCGAGTTCAAAAGAAACTTTATCCAATGGAGTCAACTATTCTGTTTCAAATAATGTTATGAATAATACGATTGATAGAAAATTATTGATTGAAATGGATCTTAATACTGAAGAAAGTCAAGAAAATAAACCTAAAATTATTAAAGCTTTTATGAAAAGTATTATGAAAAATAAAAATAATAAAGATTGGGTTGTTAAATGTCAAGCCAAATTCTGAAATTATTCAATCAATTGAGAACAAGGAATTAAATTCACTAATAAATAGTATTACTGAAGGTGTAGAAAATAAAAATTCGATAACTGAAGTTGAACTAAGTTCAGAACAAATTCAATCAAATGGAGTTATAAACTCAGTTACTACAAATGGTATAGATGTTATAACTAATAATAATAATACCAGTATCAGTTCCCACTCTAAGTGAGATGAAAGCAAGATTTATTAATGTAATTTAAACAAAAAGTAGAACATTAAATAGGGACTTATTTAAATTAGCATGTGATAAAACTATTAATAAAAAAGAAGTTGAAGTTAAAAAGATGGATTATAAAGAAAGTATGAGAGAGATTTTGGATTCTGAAGGTTCTCAACTTTCTATAAATAAAAGAATTGAGCTGGGTTCACTCTCTTCTTTAACTACAATGTTATGTTAGTAAGGTATTATGTTAATAAAATCAATTAAATGATTTAGCATAAAAGTGAAATAATAAGAGATGCAAAAATCGAAGAAGATATTAAGATATTAAGATTGGTAACTATTTAGTTATTTATTATGTTATGAATTATAATTAGTTTAATTCAATTTAATTTAATTTTTATAGAAGATAATAATAATAATAATAAAGTAGTAGAATACGTAATTATGAAAACAATAAAATTAAAAATTATTTAGTTTCATGTTATTGTACCTAAAGTTCAAGATGAAGATGAATATACATTTTATAATGAACATGAAGTGGATAGTTCAATTGAAAGTTTCAAAGCAGAAATAGTAAATTTTTTAATTAAAATTCTAAGTTTAATAGCTTAATATTGTTGATTAGGATACCAAAGAAGAAACATATGAAATTGAAGAAGGTATTATGTTAAAATTAATGGAAGATCAAGCTATTATGAAAATGAAAGTAAGAGTAATAATAAATGATTATTTTAATATTTAATATAATTCTAGAATGCTATTTTTAAAGATCGAAAATGGATGGGATTCAATTTAACTAAATTTTCATTTTTTTGATGAAGAAAAAGAAGTAACTAATTTATTAAAAACAGGAGGTAAAAATATGATGTTTAAAGGGAAACTTTATAGTTAATATAGTAGTTGTTTTGTTAATGATGTAGGTTATAAATTATAGTATTTTTTTAATAAACTCATTTGTTAATTTAGATAAAAGCAGAAATTGCAATTATTCATTCACCCGAACCCAATTCAATGGAAATTGAAATTTATATTTAACCATAAAGTTTTAAAAATATATATTATAAATTAATGGAAGTTTTTAAAATCATTTTATTAGTATGCTAAATTAGTTAATAGTATTATGTAAGTTATTTCCATCACTATTATTATTTATTATATTTTTATTGATAAACTTTTTTAAATCTATTTAAAAGTTACTGGTTAATTGAAAATTCTATAGCTATTTATGATGATTCAAGAAGTAAGAAATTCAATTATTTATTTTTATATAACTGAATTGTATTGTATTGTCAAAGGAAAGTTTCAAAGATAGTTGAATAAAAGATATCAAAAACATGGTAAGAAAGATTATTTAAATAAAGACATTAGTTATATTAATTAGAAATTTATTTAAAATGCAAAAAAGAAGTTAGTACAGATGGTAATTAAATAATAAATATTAAAATATTAAATAGGAGATTATCAATATTATTTACCAAATACACAACATTTATTATATTCTCAAATTAAATTTATTGATCCTAAATTAATTAATATTCCATTTTTTACTAGTCAACATTTATAAACAACTGCTTTAAGATATGATGGGGAATTAACAATTGTTACTCCTAAAGTTTATAATTGGTTTAAAACTTTATTTCAAGATCAAATGACTGTTGATGATCCTAATTTTATTAAAGGTAAATTTTAATAATATTAATATTAATCTTATTATAATAGAATGATATAATAATAACTTAATATCTACATTATTTAATTAGATTCTATTAAATCAGAAATTAAAATTGAAGAGAATCTATTATTGATAGAATTTGATTATGAAAATGCTCAAGTCATTGAAAGAATTGATAATAAAATTATAAAAATATCAAGTCAAAATGAAATAATAAAAATAGGCGACTTTGTTGAAATTGAACAAGATAGTAATACTAGTTGGAATGATAAAAATCCTGAATGGATTGCAAGAATTACTAGATTTAATGAAGATAAAAATGGAAATATTCAATTTCAATCAATTTCGATGTACAAAATTCATCAAACGGTTATTAAAGATTTGTCAGAATATTCACCTTTTGAAGTAAATTTTTATATAAACTATTTTAATAGAATAATATTAATTAATTTTTATTTTAGTTATTTTATACTTTTCATTGTGAACGTAATAATATTGATTATCCTATTGATGTTATTAAATATAAAGTAAATATTAATTTAGAAAAAAATCATTGTAAAGGTAAATATATATATATATTAATATATTAATAATAAGTAATTAGTAATTAATAATTAATGGTAATAATAATAATATCTTTTATATAAAATTAGAGATTAAAGGCAATTATTTTTGTCGTTATTTTTATGATCAAATAGATTTGTCCTTTATTAAGTTATCAGATTATAAACTAATGAATGAAAAAAATAAATCTATTTGTGAATGCAATAATGAAATAACAAAAAATATAAAAAGAACGATACTAAATGATTCCAATCAATTAGGACATACTTTTCTATTAGATTATAACAATAAAAATCAAGAAATTAATACAAAAGATAATGAAAGCATATTAAAGATAGGACAACTAATTAATATTAATACAAATCAACAACTATGGAAATTTCGAATATTTTTAAGAGCTAAAGAAGTGAGTGATGTATTTGAATCAGAAGATGAAACTGAATTAGATACCTTTGAATTTCAAGTTAATGAATCAATATTAACTAATAAGGAAATCGAAGTTACTATTGAACAGATTGTGGGTATTTGTCGTGTTCAATTTATACCAGTAAAAAGAAAATGAGAGGAATTACCTAATCATTTACAATATAGAGGAGCAGGGAATCAAGTGAGTTTGAAATAATTTATAAAAACAATATTAATTTAATACTAATTTAATTTATATAATTAATATTTTATTAGTTCTTTTTTAGATTTATAATGGATTCTGAAAATTCTGAATTACAATGTCCAAATAATTTTAAATTTTATTGAATCTTATTTCTATGTAAAAAACAAGTGATAAAAAATAAAACAAATTATCAAAAATTAAAGGCTTTTGATTTATTTTCTGGTTCTGGCTTCTTGGGGATCTCAGATTCTGGTTTAGCAGAAACTAAATGATAAATTTAAGAGTAAAAATAATTAATATTTATATTTATATGTTTATATTTATTTAGGGTAGTTGATTTTGAAAAGAATCCCACGGAAGCTTATAAATCAAATTGTAAAGATAAAAAAGTGACCTTTTTTACTGAATCTATTAGTATCTTCTTTAAAAACATAATTCGTGAAAACAATTTTTATCCAAAAAAAGTAAGTCCTTTTGTTTATTATTTATTAAAATCGACTTTTTTGATTTTTAATTTTCTTTTTTTTAGAACGAAGATGTAGATTTTATTGTTGCTGGTACTCCTTGTCAAAATAGGAATAAGGTGTTTATTTGGTGTGCTGGTAAGTTAAAATTTTTAGTTTAAAAATTAATTCATTTACTTTTTAATACTTAGTTTTATTAGCTTATGATCAAACATTACCATCTCTGCCACCTGCTTCGCATTTAGGATTAAAACAAAATTCATTTACTATACCAGCACCAGGAAATGAAAGGTAAATTGAGTTAAACTATTTTATCAAAAATATTAATTAATAGTATTGTTATTATTAATTAGAAATGAAATTCATCAAGATCCACAAAAAGCACAATTACTACCCCTTACAGTAAGACAAATGATTGGTGATTTACCACCTATTTTAAATGATCGAGTTAAAGTAAGAAATTATTTGAATGATAGAAAATAACAAATTGAAAATTTATATTTTATTTTTATTTTAGCCAAGTGTAATAACTGTCCATCATTGTATATCAATTGATTCCATACATAAAAACCATGTGGATTTTTTACCATTAGATCCAGAATTAGCTTATTTAGGATTTATATTTTCAAAAGCTAATATTACTAAAAATTGTGTAAGTTTATTATAAAAGTAAGAGTTATAAGAATAAAAATAATATCGTTTTTATTTAATTAGGAAACCACACCCTCATGATTTGATAATGGTCATTTAATGAAAGATATACCAAAAACATATTAAAGAATTGATCCTGATGGTCAAGTAAGTAGAATTAATACAGTAATGACAATTACAAATACGGTGATTTTAATACCTATTTTTTAAAATTTAAATTTACGAATATTTTTATAGTTTGCATCTGTTCATTATGCAGAACCTCGATTATTAACTGTTAGAGAATGTGGACGTATGCAAGGTAATTAATAGAATTCTTGATATATGATTAATAACTGTGATATTAATAACATTTTATATAGGATTTTTAGATTCAGATCAATTTTATGGTAATTTACTCGATGAATATAAATCGATAGGTAATTATAAATTAAATTAAATTAAATTTTAATTTTTATAGGAAATGCAGTACTAAGTCCAGTTGGATATACATTATCCTTAGGTTTAGAAGAACAACCTAATATTAATCAAATCACATCTATCCCTCCTACCAATCCTCAAAAGTATGAACTTGAACAATATATAATAATGCCATCACTTGATAAAAATGAGAAGTTTTATCTCCGAATTGAAATTCAAAATTGTAGTTTTTAATTTTATTTCGATATCCAGCTACAATTCAACAATTAATAGATCATTTAGATTATAATATTAGTATACCTAAATTGGGTTTAGAATACAAAATTATTTTTAAACATGAAATGAATGGTAATAAAGAGTTGATTTATAATGATGATACATTGATGAAAGCAGTTAAAAGTATGAGGAAATTAAAAAAGAAGGAAGGTGAAGATGGGGTAGAAATTAGAGAGTTTGTGAAATTAAGAGTTATTTTGTGGTGTAAAGCAACACTCAATTTGACTAATTTTTTTATAATTTAGAGAGTAAAATACTATAATACTATTAATGTTAAGTTGTAATTAATTTTTTTTAATGGAATTTTCTATCAACTTGTTTAATGATTGATATTTTATTAAATGAATATTAATTTTCAAATTGGCAAATTAGAAATGGAAATGCTACTTTTAGAAAAAATTAATTTCTAATTAATCAACTAATAAATTAGTTGATTTAATTATTTAATATTTAATTATTTAATATTTAATAACACTTGAATTAGTAAAACAATTTCAAAAAAAATGCAAAACTTAAATTGTAAACTAACAAATAAACTTCTAAAATCAAGAAATAAAATCAAAATGTATTTACTAAATATGGAAAAGATTTAATTGAATTTCAATTAAAGAACTATTTAGTAAATGTTACTACTAATAACATAAAGTAAACTATTTTATTTTTTATTTTTTATTTTTTATTTCTTACAACTTACATTTTCATTTTTAATCTAATTACTTAATGATCAACGAAAACCCATTTGGCTATGTGGCCAATATTATTGGATTAATCTCAGCTATTGTTAACATATTACTTATTTACTTATCTGTGAAAGTCAAGAATTACTCAACCGATATAAAATTGATATTATCGATAGCAAGTATAGAATTGATGTTACCTTTGGTGGCTATCTCTGATCCTATTTTAAGCATAATAAAAGATGATGATGCTTTCAATGACCCAGCAATCTGCCAATATTTAGGGTTTTTTACTATGTTATTAGCTTTATCTCAACTAATTGTATCCACCTTTTTAGCTTTAGAAAGATTAGCTAAAGTGTGTAAATTAGATTATCGAAAGTATTATTTTCTAGCTGGAATATTATCAATATTAATCCACTTAACTTTAACTATAATATTGGCTTATCAACATCATTTTATCATTCAGCCAGCAAAAGTTATTTGTATGATTTATCCTAATCAATCGATATTATCTGCAATCACTTTTTATCATTTCATTATCTCAACATTAGTGAGCTTAATTATAATTACCACTTGTTATATCAAATTAGCCCTTTATACAAGTCAATTGACTCAATTTATAGAGATGGAAAACAACTCAGACTTTAGCTTACCAAAAGATAAAATCCAACGACCTTGGAGTCAAAAACTAGTTCAATTAAAAATTCATGGTATATTAATCTCTTATTCTATTTCAGTATTTTTAGGGGCTTGTTTTATATTACTTGATGCTTGTTTTTTTTATGAAAAAAAAGATCTGAAATTAAATTATATCTTTGGTACTGCTGGCGTCATCTTTATTGCATTTGGGTTTTTGTTCAATTCACTATTAGTTATATCTACACATTCGATTATTAATAATCAACTTAAAGAGCTGTTTAAAAGAATGTTTAGAAGGAGGAGATAATCATAATATCATCTATCTCAATCTAGTTAATACTTAATAATTGGATTAAAGAATAGATTGAGAAGGGTGATTGATAATATAGTTGATGCTTGTTTTAATAATAAATAAATAAGAATAAAATGCCCATTTTTGAGCTACTAAAGGTTAATAATGTTTTTTTTGTTTATTTATAAATTGAAATTTCACCAAGTTCTAGGCTAAATCGTTCTACCATATATATAATTTGTTATATTATTAGGCTTATTTTCATTTTGATAATTTATTATTTATTAATATCTAATATAAATAAGATGAAGGTTGATTCAATTATATAAAATTGAAATCTATTTATTATTATTTATATTAACTGAATAAGAAGAATTTTAAATTAAAGATAGTGATTTTGTTTTTACACTAAATATATAGATCTTATAATATAAAGCTAATTTTATACCTCATAATATCAGCCTAATTTTTATCTTTTTTAATTCAATAAAAATACATAACTATTTTAGTTGTATATTTTAGAAACTTACAAGATTCTATTGATTACATATCAGGTCATCAAACAAAAATAGTTGTCTTTATATTAATCATAATAAATAACTAAATTAGTCTGATCTAATATTTCCAAGTTATTTTTCCCGGAATATTGAAAAGCTATTGTTCTCTCACATGTATTACAAAGAATACATTTATACCTTAACTAAAGGGATGAAACATAGTGATCGCTATGTTACATCTATCTTAAACAATATTACCTTTATTTTAATAAAAATTAATACTATTATTTCAACAAAAACAGTTAAAAAGGTCAATTACTTTAAAAAAGAATATTATTAAATAAAATATGTTAAAATTACACTATCTTTTACACTATCTTAATTATAATATTGAATTCTATTGTTACTACTTTTGGTGATCTAAAAATTTCATTATTTTTTAATATTTTAATATTTTATAATATTCCCTAATTTACTTTTAAAGAAAACCCTATCTATAATCAATATCATATATAAAGCTGATTGATTATCATTAAGTATCTAACTAATAAGGTAATGAGATAAAGTTTTTAAATTTAAGATATGACTTCTTTGCTTTTGTTCTAGTACTTTATTAATAAGTTAAAAATGTGGGAAAGTAGGGCATAGTAAATGAAGAGTAGTCGTAGTGTAGACAGTAGTAGTACTAGTTACATAAGTAACATATTTACATTTTTAAGGATAGCTATAACCTCAAGTAGCAATATAAGTAGCAATAACGGTGATAAAGTGAATAAATTTCATAGCTATGTATATTATTTGTAACTTGATATTTAAATCTTTTAATGATAATATTATGATTTCCTTCTTTATTTACATACCAATTTCTATTATAGAAATATTAGTAATAATAAACGCTAGATTTAACATATGAAAATGTTTTTCTTTAGTTTCATTAGTTTCTCTATTTTATAAGCGCTATTTGAGTAGAAAAGTTGTTGGTAAGATTCTTGAACAAAAAGGGATATCCTCATATATTTTTATATATCACTAGTATGATTGATTAAATTAACTTGATGATGAGTCTAACAACTTAAGCTTAAATTCTATAATATAAATTATCGAAAGGTGTGTAATTCAAGATAGTTATCATTTGAAATAACATTATACAAATAAATGCTATTTGATATAAATAGAAATAATAAATTATTACAAATCTATAGCATTTTATCTATAAAACCTGACTACTTAAATATGGTTGAGTTTAAAAGCCAAGTTAGAATTTAAAAAAAATATTTCCCACTTTTTTTAGGTTTAATCTTTCAAGATTTGTAAGATAATTTGAAGTAAATTAATTTTTTGGGCAAACCTGTTTACACAAGGGTATAGAATTGTTATAGTATCTTTTTTGCCGAAAAATCTTCTTATTTTCAGATTAATTTTAGTCCAAAATTCAATTATTTTATAAACTACCTTATATAAAACAGTGAAAAATTTAAAAAAATTAGGGGAGAGACTTTGTTATTATTTCATTATTTTTTATTTTCTAATTTTAAATTATTTGATGTTTTTAGCAGAAGAATAGACACTTTTATTTTGTAGTATTATGCTTAATTTGTCTTTTATAATAATTTAAAACCAGTGAAACGTGCTATATGGGGATATATTTTTGTGTTTAAGAATTTTACTAACAGTTTTTCCGCTCAAATAGCGCTTAAAAGATGGAAAAAATGATGAAGCCAAAAAAAACACCCCCATATCTTGAGTTTGGATTGATTGAAAAAATTTTAACGAAATGAATTTAAAACTCCATTATTTTTGAAATTTTAGAGCAAATCATGGAAAGCTAGAAAAACTTAAAAAGAGGCTTGTCATCCAACATAATCAATTACACTCTACAATTTACAACTTGTTTTAACTATGGTATTAACTTATACATCCTTTTATAATACGTTTATATTAAAGGATAACAATGTTATTGTCAAAAATAAAACTGATAAAAGTTTTGTGAGACATTCACTGTTTTCCTCATTTGCCTTAAGTAGCTCAATAGTTGGAATCTTTTGATTGAACATGATTTCATGTTTTTTAATATTAGCTTGGTTTTTATGTTTTGGGAATCTTCATGCAAGTAAAAAGGTGATCAAAAAGAATCAAATAGCTATTACAACAGTCGAAGAAATTAACACTAAATTCAGTATTGTTTTTAGACGTTAAAGACATCTACTATTGCAGCCAACAATATACTATTTAATATATGCATGAAAAAGCACTACCACATAAAAATCAACCCAATAAAACCCGATTTTTTTGATAAAAGCACACCGAAATATGGTGTATTTATTTCAAGAATAATAATTTTCTATATTTAAAATAATTAGCAAATTACTATAAATGATAAATGTAAATATTTATTGAAGCTGATATTTGTCTTTGAATGCTTTGAAACATTTATAATATATACAAATAAATAAATAAGGTTTAAACTTGGTTACAGTCAATATATTATTTTATTGCTAATTTATTAAAATAATAGATTTAGACTAAATTCAATAAATAGTATAATATGTTTGGTCTTGGGCATAAAAAACCCCAATAAAAAAAGAAGTGGATATAAAAAAAAGCAAAAGCTAGACTTTTAATACTATTTGTTTCTAATATTTATTATTCTCAAAACCTCAGCCACTCAAAAATATATGATAATTATGATAATCGATATAAACAAAATGAAAATTTATGATTACCATAAATAAATAAAGAATAGTTTGAAACAAAGCAAGGTGGTATAAATAAACTTAATGGCAACCAAGTAAACTTAAGAATAAAAAGAATGATATTTCTTTATCAATTTAAAATTGATTTTATTTTATTCAATAATAATATATTAATAATAAAAGAGTATGATGCCGAACTTAAATCCAGCTGGATTTGTAGCTGTAGGTATAACTGTAATATCGGCGATTTTAGATATCTTATTATTACATCTATCAGTCAAAGTACGACCAATAACGCGTGATATTAAGTATATTCAAGTAATAGCGATCATTGAATTAATAGCTCCATTTGTAGGGGTCACGGATGTTGTTATAACAACGATAAATGATAATGATGCTATTTTAACTCCCAATTTATGTCAATATTTAGGCTTCTTTTCAGTACTTGTTTTATTTCTACAAATTATTTTTAATGCTTTATTAGCTATTGAACGTTACTCCAATATCATGAAATTTCATTATAATAACTATTTGATCCTTATTGTAATTATATTATCTTTACTTTATATTGGATTATCAAGCTATTTAGCATTCTCAATGGAATTTATACCCAATGCAAGTGGTATTATATGCTTTATATTCCCATTTAAGTCTACTGTTTCAACGATCACTTTTTATTATTTTATCACCATCACTTTAGTAAGTGCCATAACTATCATTTATTGTTATTCGAAGCTAGCGATCTATACCTATAAATTAGATAAATTTATACCGATTGAAGGCAATACAACTCAATTAAATACCAATAATTCTAATAAAAAAAGATTAAATTTAAAGTTAGCATTTTATAGAATTATATTGTTAATTCTATTGTATGCTATGTGTATGTTTAGTGCTATGGTCTTTTATTTGACTGAAAGTAGCTTAAGTTTATTTACCCCGTTTAATGATTCAACTATTATTGGTATTAGTTCAGCTGCTACTTTATTAGCTACTACAGGTATCTTACTTAATTCATTATTGGTATTAACGATGCATACTGCTATTAATAAGGAATTAAGATTATTATTCCGCAAAATCAGACATAGACTTTCGTTTTAATTAATTTGATGTCAATAAAAAAATACATTATTTATTTAATTTTTGGTTATACAATTTATTTTTTATTTTTTATTTTTTATTTTATTTTTATTTTTATAGTTCATTCAAGTTTAATTTAATTTAATACTATTAATACAAATTAATCAAACAACTAAAATGATTTAATTATTCTAACTATTTGAAAAGAAAAAAGATTTTTATAACGTCTTAGTTATTATTTCCACTTAATATATCATAATGCTAGTGAATTTATTCCATTTTAAATAAAATAGCTTTTTTTAGCTCTCTTTTTAAGCTTAAAATTCGGACATTTCTTTACGAGTGTACTGTAACTGATATCAAAGATAATGTTATCATCATGAAAAAAACAATGCAGATAGTGAATTAGAAAAACACTATATTCTCTGTTAATCGATTGGTAATATTCAACCATTTTTATAATAACTCCCTTACAGGTGTAATTTAAAGGTTTCTTATACTTATCAACTAAATTGACCATTACCCTCGTTTATATTACCAAACTTTCACGAGAAAAATACTATTTTTTTACTGTTTATATTAAAATATTGATACTTCATACTAATCAAAAATGAACTCATAATGAAAGTTAGATTTTTAAAAAATAATTAGAACATAACTCAGTACATGCCTTTGGCATTAAAGTGAGTTCTTCACAAGCACTCAACTAGTTAGAGACAGACTGAAAGTGGAGCTGTTTGGCAGATTAGTAATATCACTTTTTGTAACAAATATTAAAAACTGGTTTTTAAACTGGGTATCTTACATTGATTAATTACTAGCAGAGGAATTAAGTATGAGTAATACTTTTTATGATTTTTCATAATAAAATTGATAATAAAATTGATAATAAAATTGATAATAAAATTGATAATAAAATTTCTTTAGCATTTGATGCTTAGTGATATTTAAATATTCCTAGTTAATGTAACTTAGAAAATAGTTTCTATACTTAATAATATCATAACCAGTATTTAGATAAAACGAGATATCGTTTTTGGATGTTTTATATTATAATTCAATATAGTAAATTAGCATAAATTCGAACAAGTGGAAAAATAATATTGAAAAGCTAGGTTATTAATACAAGTCCAAATAAAAATTTAAATGTTGTACAATATTTTTACTGAAAATTATGTGAAATTCGATTTATTCTACAAATAAAACTGATAATATTAAAATAGCCAATTCCTTAAGTTAGATAATTTACCTGCATGACTAGACACTCCAGTTAGATAAACTTATTCCAAAGATGTTTTATTTTCCTCAAATTTAAAGCTTGTAAAATCACTTTATCTAATTAAGATCCCAAGTCTGCCAAGGTTAAAAGGCAAACAAAAGTTTTGATTAAAACAGTCTCTTACAAATAATATTTTCATCTAAAATTATACATTAAGCAATCTTTAATTTAAATCTAATAGATAAATTAAACAAACAGGTTTATTAAAACTTTCTTCCAAAAATATCGTTCAAATCATTTTGATGTATTGAATCTTTATAATAATCTTAAGCATTATTTTTTATTGTTGATTTTGAAATTTTCTATTAAATGATTAATTCTTTCTTTCTACTCAGATAATCTAAAAATAGAATAAATACCATAAAATGTTCTGTTGTTAAGTCATCAGTTGATCTTCAACATCACTTCACCCAATAGCATTATCATCTCATTTTCGAATCTTTTTGTTACTACATCTCCTTTGTTTACTTTTATTTAAATAAATGACTTCTATGCTATCTTATCTATTATGTTTTATTTAAAAATAAAGAACATAAAAGCGGACAATGCCTTCGACCATTACTTCCATTTTATTTATTCTTTTCTTAATATTTATATAAATTAATAACTGTGGTTATTAATTAAAAGTTAAAGTCATTATTAATCTACCAATTAAAAAATATAAAGATAGTTATAACATATCTAATTGGCCTAATAAATTCTATTCTGAGGAAATATTAAAAGAATAAGTTAGAGAAATAAGGCTATTAAATCATGATTCCTTAAATGATTCCTTCTAGAAAATCATTGTTATTCTATAATTGAGGGAATATTGCTATTGCATGTTATTGGAAAAAATTGAGCAAATTAGAAACAAAGATTACTAATAAAGGAGGGAAGGTTCCGTGTCAACCAATTAGCTAAACATTGGTTCAGAATGATTGACTCTTCTAGAAACTTTAAAAAATAACTCATTTTTATTTTGAAGCTTTTTAAGTTTTTAGTTATTTTTTAAATTTTAAAATGAAAGAAAAGCAATCCAATTCCCAAGATAATTATACCGTCCCTACCTTTGTTGAAAAACTATACACCATCTTACAAAATAGTAGCAATCATAGCTTAATATGCTGGAGCGATGATGGCAAGTCATTTGGTGTTAAAGATTTGAGTCAATTTTGCAGTAAGGTGTTACCTAACTACTTCAAGCATGGGAACTGGCAAAGTTTCGTTCGTCAACTTAATATGTATGGTTTTACCAAACTCTCTGACGCTTTCCATTTGTCATCTACTACCTGTTCATGGGATTTCAAGCATCCAGATTTTCAACGCGACACCCCTGAACTCTTTGTTAAAATAAGAAGAAAGGCTTATCGTCCACCATCCAAAGAAGAAAAAAATAAGGATAGCACCCCAATCGGCGAAGATCTATCCCAAAGTTATATGCCCGAAACTAGACCTTCAACTGGGACCTCCGAACAGTTAACCCGTAAAATAGAAGATTTAGAAAGAATGGTATTTTCGCAGAATGAAACTATTATTAAATTGCAACAACAATTTGAACAAAATGTAAAGTTTCAAAAAAATGCAATGAAACTGATATCTTCTTTTCAATACATGTTGCAAGATACTTTAAATGATTATGATGACAGAGCAAGTCGTAGAAGAAAATTAGCTAATGAACTTCTATACGACACTCAAGATCTTATAAATAATACTGCATCCTTTGAGCCTATTTATAGTCATTCTAGAAACCCACCAGAGTACAGGATAAGGCATGGGGCCACTAGAAGTAGAGAGAACTCTTATTCTGCCCCATCTTTAAGACCTGAGCTGACCAACTTAAATAGCACTCAGCCAATCGAGCAAGGACTTCCTTACTACCCTACCAAGCGTGACTATCATGGAAAATATACTAGTAACCCTCACTCATTTGATAGCTCAAAATCATTTTTAACTTCTACTCAGTCACCAGAAAATACGAGCTGTCATCCACCAACAGTTCACCTAAGTAATTGTTGTGGAACTTCAAGGCAGGCTGTTGGATCCAAAGACCCAAAAACACCACCACAGATGGTGAGTAATAGTATACAGAATGGAAGCTCCAAACATTATCTCCCCCCTATTAACGATTATTTAACTTATCCTAAACATGATTCTGTCGTTTATGGATCTCAACATGAACATCATAGCTATTTACATAACCCATAAAGCAAGAATTATTAAGCTGTTGGCACAAAGGCAATTAACCAGGCAATGATTCTATGATGAACAGCTCTTTGCTCTTAGCTTCCTTATGAAGTTTAAAGTATTATTATGTTATTGAAATTGAATTTAGAATTCAATTGACCTGCTCAAGTTTTTGATTTTTTATGTTTCCTCTAATAAAAATTTTAATATAAAAATTACTTGCTTGAATTAAAAGTTTTTAAATTACTAAAGAATAAAACTAACATCGTTATTTACTATTAATCACATATGATTGTAGCATTAAGATGACGGTGTTATTGTAAATAATGTCTTAGTGATTACTTATTTTTAAATGAAGAATTCAGATTGTAGCTAGATTGGTAATTTTTAAGTTTATTAAATAAACTAAGTTTGTGTTCAAAATTTCTTAATATTGTGATTGATCAGTTATTTTATGTTATGTATTAGTCTCAATTAATAACTCAATTTGGTTTATCTAGTAACACATTATAATGTAAAAAAATAACCTATTAAATATTACATAAAAAGACAAACAAGCATTAAATCAAGGGTTATAACTTTAAAATAATGATTATTGTTTAATTTATTAAGAATATAATATTTATTGTTATTAAGTTGAACTTCTAATTCAATTATTTCATTATTTCATTATTTCAACCAAAAAACAACGCCCGCAGTTTGAGTTGCTACTTTTGAAAGAATATTTGGTCCTAATGCTAATTGCAAAATAGAAATTGATTAGTCAAAAGCAAGTACACTTTTTGCTCAAAACTGCAAAATGTAGAGAGCATTTGTTACTCTAAACTTTTTATCTGTACAGTAGAATTTTGTTCTTTTTGGATTGGAATATGCAATCAGCATCCAATCAAGTAGCTGGAAATTAGGATTTGTCTCATAAGTATTTCAGATTTCGTGGATGTTTAAACCAACTTTAACTTGGATTGAATTGAACTAACTTTTTATTTAAAAGTTATATTTTAAATAATCTAAGAAATTCAACTCACTTTTTTTATCAATCTCCGATTTGTTCAATTTAAAGATGACTGAACAAGGAGATTCTACTCCTAATAATTCAAATTATTATCCTTATCAAGTTGCTGCTTCTGAGGATAACCTTTTAGATACTCAAAATGCTAGATTTCTTGAAAAAATCAAAGAAAAGGCCAAGAGATGGCAACAAATGAACTCAAAACGTTATGGCGACAAAAGAAAATTCGGGTTCGCTGAACAAGAAAAGCAAAAGATGCCGCCGGAGCACGTTAGAAAAATCATTAAAGACCATGGTGATATGTCTTCGAAAAAATTTCGCCATGATAAGCGTATCTATTTGGGTGCCCTTAAATATATCCCTCATGCCGTTTTAAAGTTGTTAGAAAACATGCCTATGCCCTGGGAACAAGAAAGGGAAGTCCCAGTTTTGTATCATATCACTGGTGCTATCACTTTCGTTAATGAGGTACCTCGTGTGGTTGAGCCAATCTACCTTGCTCAATGGGGTACCATGTGGATTATGATGCGTAGAGAAAAGAGAGATCGTCGTCATTTTAAACGTATGCGTTTCCCTCCTTTTGATGATGAAGAACCTCCACTAGATTATGGTGACAATATATTAGATGTCGATCCTCTTGAGCCTATTCAAATGGAATTAGATCCGGAAGAAGATAGCGCAGTTTATGAATGGTTTTATGACCATAAACCACTCCTTGGCACAAAATTCATCAATGGTGATACTTACCGTAAATGGAGTCTTGATCTTCCAATCATGTCAGCGTTGTACCGTTTAGCACATCAACTTTTATCTGATCTCAATGATAAAAATTACTTTTATCTTT
This sequence comes from Batkoa obscura, assembly GCA_030770535.1. Taxonomy (NCBI): domain Eukaryota; kingdom Fungi; phylum Entomophthoromycota; class Entomophthoromycetes; order Entomophthorales; family Batkoaceae; genus Batkoa; species Batkoa obscura. Next base: position 218,133 of record JASVEC010000025.1, on the reverse strand, counting down.
TTGATGTCAATTCTTTTATAACTGCTAAATCACTCAATTTAGCTATTCCAGGTGGTCCCAAGTTTGAGCCTTTATATAGAGATTTAGACCCAGCTGATGAAGATTGGAATGAGTTTAATGATATTAATAAGATTATCATTCGTCAACAAATTCGTACTGAGTATAAGATTGCTTTCCCATTCTTATATAATTCCTTACCAAGAGCAGTTCATGTTTCATGGTATCATTATCCAACTGTTGTTTACATTCGTAATGATGACCCTCAATTACCTACATTTTATTTTGATCCTATTATTAACCCAATTTCTACACGTGATTTCGAAGATAAAAGCATCTCTGGATTACATGAACAAAGTATATTTGGTGACGAAGATGAAGATCTCGAATTCTCTTTATCAGAAAATGTAACTCCTTTCTTTGAAGATGCTCCACTTTACACTGATAATACTTCAAATGCTATCGCTCTTTACTGGGCCCCTCACCCTTTCGATAAGCGTTCAGGTAATACTAGACGTGCTCAAGATATCCCACTTGTCAAAAATTGGTACTTAGAGCATTGTCCACCAGATCAACCCGTAAAAGTCCGTGTTTCTTACCAAAAGTTACTGAAATGTTATGTTTTGAATGTCTTGAAGCATCGTAAACCTAAAGCATTAAACAAAAAATACTTATTCCGTCAATTGAAAGCAACCAAGTTTTTCCAAATCACCGATCTTGATTGGGTAGAAGCAGGGTTACAAGTGTGTCGTCAAGGTTACAATATGTTAAATTTATTAATCCATCGTAAAAATTTGAATTATCTCCATCTTGATTATAATTTCAATTTAAAGCCTATTAAAACTTTAACAACTAAAGAGCGTAAGAAATCTCGTTTCGGAAATGCTTTTCATCTTTGTCGTGAAATTTTAAGGCTTACTAAGCTTGTGGTTGATTCACATGTACAGTATCGTTTGGGCAATGTTGACGCTTTCCAATTGGCTGATGGTCTTCAATATATCTTTGCCCATGTTGGTCAACTTACTGGTATGTATCGTTACAAATATAAATTAATGAGACAAGTCCGTCTCACCAAGGATTTAAAACATTTGATCTACTATAGATTTAATACTGGGCCAGTTGGTAAAGGTCCTGGTTGTGGTTTCTGGGCTCCAGGATGGAGAGTATGGTTATTTTTCTTACGTGGTATTGTCCCACTTCTTGAACGCTGGCTTGGTAATTTACTTGCTCGTCAATTTGAAGGTCGTCATTCTAAAGGTATTGCTAAAACGGTCACTAAGCAGAGAGTGGAATCCCACTATGATCTTGAACTCCGTGCTGCAGTAATGCATGATATTACAGATATGATGCCTGAAGGTATTTCTGCTAATAAATCTAAAACCATTTTACAGCATCTCAGTGAAGCATGGCGTTGTTTTGCTCGTGGAACTAAAGTTATGATGGCTGATGGTAACTTAAAATGTGTAGAAAACATTGAAATTGGAGATAGAGTTTTGGGTAAAGATCAGAAACCAAAAAGAGTGAAGGATACAATGTATGGCCATTCAACTTTATATAAGTTCAGTGATAAAGAGACTCAGGAAGAATTATTTACATGTAATGATGAACATACTTTAGTCCTTAATTGCTCTACTTCAGGTAATATAATTATGCCTAAAGATTCTAACAAGAAATATGCTGCCTTTTATCATCCTCAAATCAAATATAACGAGGAACTTGGGTTTGAGGCACCATCTGTTGTTGGATCAGTATACACGTGGGGTGACAGTTCTAGCGTTAAGTTAAAACAAAATCATCCAGTTATAATATATAGGTTTGAAGACAAGCCAAGCGCAATTAAAGCTCTCCAAAAAGACCATTCAACCATTCTGAATACTGGATGGGAAGTTTCTTCAGTTAATTATGTTAAGTTTTCCAAAACTCTTCTTCACTCCTCTTTTACTTTCACTATGATTCGTCAACCTGTCAACGAATTCCCGTATTCCTCAGAATTAGATTTAGAACAAGCTATTCATAATTTACATTTCAAAGCATCTGATGAATTAGATCAAACTCCAGCACCAATTAACTCAGTAGCTTATGCTATTGGTCAGCAATTTGCTTCGTCTACTAGAATAGAAGAATCCAATAGTAGTACAAGTGTTAGAAGTATGGCATGGGATTGTATAAACAAATTGAGAGAGTTTGCTTCTCCTGATTTATTAGCTTCATGTGTTATGAATCAATCAAAGCTATTCCGTTCGAATATGTTAGCCGGTATATTAGAATCATTGCCATCTAGTATCGATCAACTTGATTTAAAGTTTAAGATTAAAGTCAATGAAGTCAGTCCTATTTTAAAACAATTAGTAGTACAAGTTGCAAGATCTCTTGGTTTATTTGTATCAAATGGAGAAGAACAGATTAATATTTTTGGTAGGGAATTTTCAACCCTTCCTTTTGTAAACAAATTGAAAGGAGAAGGTGTAGCTATAGAAGACAACAACAATAACCAATTTGATATCACTGAAGTTTCAAATAAGGGTGAATACTTTGGTTTCGAGTTAGACGGTAGAGACCCCCTCTTTTTACTTGGAAATTTCATTGTTGCCCACAATTGTTGGAAAGCCAATATTCCATGGAAAGTACCAGGTTTGCCTACACCTATAGAAAATATGATCCTCCGTTATGTCAAATCTAAAGCTGATTGGTGGACCAGTGTAGCCCATTATAATCGTGAACGTATCCGTAGAGGAGCAACAGTTGATAAAACAGTATGTAAAAAGAATTTAGGACGTTTAACCAGACTGTGGCTCAAGGCTGAGCAAGAAAGACAACATAATTATCTTAAAGATGGTCCTTATGTTTCTCCTGAGGAAGCTGTTGCAATCTTCACTTCAACAGTGCACTGGCTTGAATCAAGAAAATTCACTCCAATTCCTTTCCCACCACTTTCATATAAACATGATACCAAGTTGTTGATCCTTGCTCTTGAACGTTTAAGAGAAGCATACTCTGTAAAAGGACGTTTGAATCAATCTCAACGTGAAGAACTCGGTTTAATTGAACAAGCTTATGATAATCCTCATGAAGCTCTTTCTAGAATTAAACGTTTACTTTTGACCCAAAGGGCATTTAAAGAAGTAGGAATTGAGTTCATGGATTTATATTCTCATCTTATTCCAGTTTATGACGTGGAACCAATGGAAAAGATTACTGATGCCTACCTTGATCAATATCTTTGGTATGAAGCTGATAAGCGTCATCTCTTCCCAGCATGGATCAAACCATCAGATAATGAACCTCCTCCATTACTTACTTACAAATGGTGTCAAGGAATTAACAATCTTACTGATATTTGGGAAACATCTGAAGGTGAATGTAATGTAATGGTAGAAACAAAGCTCAACAAAGTATATGAGAAAGTGGATATTACAGTTTTGAATAGACTTTTACGTTTAATCTTAGATCATAATTTAGCCGATTATATGTCAGCAAAGAATAATGTTGTCCTTAATTATAAGGATATGAATCATTTAAATTCTTATGGTTTAATTCGTGGTTTACAATTTGCTTCGTTTATTTATCAATTCTGGGGCTTAGTCTTGGATTTATTGCTTCTTGGTTTACAAAGAGCATCTGAAATGGCTGGACCACCTCAACTACCAAATGATTTTTTGCAATTTAGAGATGTTCCTACTGAAACCAAACATCCAATAAGGCTTTATTCTCGTTATATAGATCGTATTTATATACTTTTCAGATTCAGTGCTGATGAATCAAGAGATTTGATTCAACGATATTTAACAGAGCACCCGGATCCTAATAATGAAAACATCGTTGGTTACAATAATAAAAAGTGCTGGCCACGTGATTGTAGAATGCGTTTGATGAAGCATGATGTCAATTTAGGCCGTGCTACTTTTTGGGATATGAAAAATCGTTTACCAAGATCAGTTACAACCCTTGATTGGGAAGAAACATTTGTGAGTGTTTACTCAAGAGATAATCCTAATCTTCTATTCTCCATGTGTGGATTTGAAGTTCGAATTTTACCAAAGATTCGTGCAAAGGAAGAAACATTTTCACTTAAAGATGGTGTATGGAATTTAATTAATGAACAAACTAAAGAACGTACTGCACAAGCCTTTTTAAGGGTGGATGATGAGTCTATCCAACGTTTCAATAATCGTATCCGTCAAATATTAATGTCCTCTGGATCCACCACCTTTTCAAAGATTGTCAACAAATGGAATACAGCTTTGATTGGATTAATGACTTATTATCGTGAAGCAGTGGTACATACTCGTGAAATCTTAGATCTTTTGGTTAAGAGCGAATCAAAGATTCAAACCCGTGTAAAAATCGGTCTTAACTCTAAAATGCCTAGCCGTTTCCCACCTGTTGTATTCTATTGTTATGGTAAGGGGATGCCTATACGTTTAGCTAATGGTACCACAAAGTTAATTGAAGAAATCAAAGTTGGAAATCAAGTGCTTGGTGATGATGGTAAAATTCGTAGAGTAGAACATTTAGTTTCAGGCACTGCACCATTATATAGAGTTAAACTTTCAAAGGCTTTAAATTGTGCTTATAATGAAGAGCTATTGTTTGAGCCTGGATTTTTATGTAATGAAAACCATTTGTTAGTTTTACAGATTCCAAAGGTTTCAAGAGTTGTACAATGCTTTTATGATATTGAGGAAGTTAAGGCTAACCAATCCAACGTAGTTTATAAAGTATATTATTGGAAACTTAAGTTTGATTCCATGCTTAAATTGGCCCGTCCATTTGAAATCGAAAAGTTGGTAGAATTTGATTATGCAACATATATGAAGCATGAAAATAATATTGATGAAGTGATTATGAATGCCGTTGAAGGTTTGTCAGATTCTAATGAATGGATTGTAAGCGTAAATGAATACAATAAATATAGATCACAAATGATAAAAGCAGGAATCAAAGTTTTACCATGTATGATGAGATATAGTACTTCAATCGAAGAATGGCCGATTGGAAGCAAAAATAGAAGCATACCAAGTTTATTACATTCTTGCCATAGCTTTAAAAACAAGCTTAATAAGGATTCTGCTGAAGATTATGCTTGGGCAATCGGAGCACACCTTGGTAGCCCTAGATTTACAAAATCAACCATTTCAACCAATAAGAACATCGATGTCGAAATATTTAAGGCTTTATTAACGAAGATGTGTATAGACCACAGTACAATTAATGATTACAGTGAAATTGAACGTTTTGTCCAAGAGCCTGGCTATGTTCGTCGTGCTTTACTTGCAGGTTTAATTGATTCAAGTGGTCAAGTTCAAGATGATGGGTATGTTTTCATTAAAAACCTTGATTTAAATGAGCCCATATTAAAATTAGTCTATGAATTGGGTCGATCCCTTGGTTTATCTACTATTGCTACAAAGACCAAAGGCAAGGATTCTACCGAGTATGTAGGAAAAGTATATTTAAATGGCGATTTGGATGCGTTGTCTTGTAAATTTGTTAAATTTGCAAATATGAAGTCGACCACTTCAAAAGTCAATTGTCATATCTTTGACATCTCCAGCCAAGCTGAAGCAGTTGATGACTATTACGGTTTTCAAGTAGAAAAAGGACAATCACAATTATTCTGCCATGGTGACTTTTTAATTGGTCACAATTGTCCAAAGGAATTGGGTGGTTTGGGGATGTTGTCTATGGGCCATGTACTTATCCCACAATCCGACCTTAGATGGTCACGTCAAACTGAAACTGGTATCACTCATTTTAGATCTGGTATGTCCCATGATGAAGATACCTTGATTCCTAATTTATTCCGTTATCTCCAACCTTGGGAATCTGAGTTTATTGATTCGCAACGTGTATGGGCAGAATATGCTTTGAAACGTCAAGAAGCTACAGCACAAAATCGTCGACTTACTCTTGAAGATTTGGAAGATAGTTGGGATCGAGGTATCCCTAGAATCAATACCTTATTCCAAAAGGATCGACATACTCTTGCCTATGATAAAGGATGGCGTGTTCGTACTGATTTCAAACAGTATCAGATACTTAAAAATAATCCATTCTGGTGGACCCATCAACGCCACGATGGTAAACTTTGGAACTTAAATAATTATCGTACCGATATGATTCAAGCCTTGGGCGGTGTTGAAGGTATTTTAGAACACACATTGTTTAAAGGTACTTACTTCCCTACTTGGGAAGGTCTGTTTTGGGAAAAAGCTTGTTTCTCTGGTGCTACCCCACTTATGCTCCAAGATGGATCTATAAAATTAGCTAAAGATGTTAGTGTGAATGATAAACTAATGGGCGATGATCAATTACCGCGTAATATTAAGGAAGTTGTTCAAGGTGTTGCACCATTGTATGAGATTTTACCTCATGTTGGTGAAGCTTTAACTGTTACTGGTAACCATATTTTATGTTTAGTCTCTTCAAATAAGGCGGTTATGTCCTGGAGCGAAGATTCATCTTCTTATACTGTCTATTGGTACAATAGTGGATACTGCTCTATGAGCTTCAAGGTTGGAGAAAAAGAACTTCAAACTAAAAAAGAAGCAGGTGATGCAGGTGCCAATTTCTTGAAACATTTAGAAACAACTTCTGCTACAGTTAAAACTTACCAGATTGAAGCAACTGTAAGGGATTTACTTTCGTTGCCTCAACATGTTCAACCTATTTGGTCTCTTTATAAAGTTGCTGTTAATCAAAGCGAAAAGTTTGTTTATATTAATGAGACAGACTTTAAAAAGGTTGAAGCTGATCCAGCTTTATATATTGATGAGAATCTTAAAAACAGTATCAATTCAGATACCAATGCAGTAGCCATCAAAGAATTCTTTGTTCCAATTGTTTCAATTAAAATGACTGAACCTCAAGAATACTATGGTTTCTTAGTTGACGGTAACCAAAGATTCTTAAGATCAGATAGTATGGTAGTGCATAACTCTGGATTCGAAGAAAGTATGAAATACAAGAAGCTTACAAATGCACAGAGATCTGGTTTGAATCAAATTCCCAATCGTCGCTTCACCCTTTGGTGGTCACCTACGATTAATAGATGTTTTGCTCCTTCTACTCCTGTATACATGGCTGATGGCTCTATTCGTGCTATTAAAGACATTAAAATTGGAGACAGTGTGCTAGGTATGGATTCAAAGCCAAGAAAGGTAACTGGGGTTCACTCAGGCGAAGATACCATGTATGAGGTTTGCGAAGTACATCATGGCCAAGAAAAGTCAAGTAATCAAGAGGGATTAGATCTTATTAAGTATACCAGTAATTCTAGACATTTATTACATTTAACTACCCATATGACTGTTGGTGAAGTAACTAAAGATGAACAAACTGGTGAATCCTTCTATATTAACTATACTTCACTTAGAACAGAAGAATTTAACAGTGAGGAAATTCAGATGGTTACTTGGACCAAAAAATCGTTTCATGTATCAGATTATGAGAACTCTGAAGCAAACGCATTTGAAGCTGCAAAAGGATTTAGAGACAATTTAATCAACTCGAGTAAATCAACCATTACTTGGGAACTTGAGACACAATTATACTCATTTGTGGATGAAAATATCCGTCAATTAACTTACCAACTTGTAGCACCAGTATTGGTCGGAAATAATAAATTTGAAGAAATGTGTAGAAAAGAAGGTTTGCCTGCTAGCGAAGTAAACAATGCTGCCTGGCTTGTTGGTTTGTGGATTACCGGCGATAGAGCAGCAAAAAAGAATGCTGATAACAAGGACCATATAAGCCAAATGAAACGTGTTAGAGTAATATATCATAATATCGGAGTTGAAGCATCAAATGTTGAAGAATTAGTATCTGAAGAAGTAAATGTTAACAAAGGAATTAAAACGAATAAAATATGGAATTTAATGTGCCAACTCAACATGGAAAGAGCTCAACCCAAGGTTGTACCAACATGGTTTTTTACTGAATCTATATCTGTCCGTGAGAATCTCTTGGCTGGTTTAATTGATTCAAATGGTGAAGTTGTTGATGCAAATCCAGAAGATAAAGAGCTTGAAAATAAGATGGAGTTGACTCGATACAACGATTTCAAAGAAGCCAAAGAAAAATACCAAAAAGTAGTATTTACTTCAGCACACCAAAATATTGTTACTGGTGCCTTGGCTCTAGCTCGCTCCCTTGGTATCAAATATTCTGTGTCAAATCGTGAAATTGACAATGGCTTCGAGTCCTGTGTAACGTTTGTGCCTTGCAGTGCTTTAACCAAAGTACTCAGTCTCTCGTCAATTGATCGCAAACGCAGAGAGGCCCCAGTCGTTGTTCAATATTTACCAGTTGGATATAAATTTAATGTTATTAAAACGGCTGGAAGTCCAGGCCAATATTGTGGTATAACTTTAGACGAGAATTCCGACAAACTCTTTTTACTTGGTAATAATGCCGTTGTCCATAACTCAAATGTATACGTTGGTTTCCAAGTACAACTTGATTTAACAGGTATCTTTATGCATGGTAAAATCCCAACACTTAAAATTTCCTTGATCCAAATTTTCCGTGCACATTTATGGCAAAAAATTCATGAAGCATTAGTGATGGATATGGTACAAGTGTTTGATCAAGAATCCGAAGCCTTGCAAATTGAGTCAGTACAAAAAGAAACGATCCATCCACGTAAAAGTTATAAAATGAACAGTTCATGTGCGGATATCCTCTTGTTTGCTAGTTATAAATGGGGTGTATCCAGACCTTCCCTTTTGAATGATAATAAGGATTCAATGGATAATGGTACCATTCAAAAATTCTGGATTGATATTCAGTTGCGTTGGGGTGACTTTGACTCTCATGATGTTGAACGTTACACTCGTGCTAAGTTCTTAGATTATACTACAGATAATATGAGTATCTATCCTTCACCTACTGGTATGATGATTGGTGTTGATCTTGCTTACAATCTTTATTCTGCTTATGGTAATTGGTTCCCTGGTCTTAAGCCACTTACACAACAAGCCATGGGTAAGATTATTAAAGCTAATCCTGCTCTCTATGTGCTCCGTGAACGTATTCGTAAAGGTGTGCAATTGTATTCATCTGAACCAACCGAACCATACCTTAACTCAACAAATTACGGTGAATTGTTCTCAAACCAAATCATTTGGTTTGTGGATGATACTAATGTTTATCGTGTTACCATCCACAAGACATTTGAAGGTAATTTAACCACAAAACCTATCAATGGTGCTATCTTTATCTTCAATCCACGTACTGGTCAACTCTTCCTTAAGATTATTCACACTTCGGTATGGGCTGGACAAAAACGTCTTGGTCAGTTAGCCAAGTGGAAGACTGCTGAAGAAGTAGCTGCTCTTATTCGTTCACTTCCAGTGGAAGAACAACCAAGACAGATCATTGTTACTCGTAAGGGTATGTTAGACCCACTTGAGGTCCATCTTTTAGATTTCCCTAATATTGTGATCAAAGGTTCTGAGTTACAATTACCTTTCCAAGCTTGTCTCAAAGTAGAGAAGTTTGGCGATCTTATTCTTAAAGCGAATGAGCCAATGATGTGCCTGTTTAATCTTTATGATGATTTCCTAAAGACAATTTCTTCATATACTGCTTTCTTCCGCTTGATTTTGATTTTAAGAGCACTTCATGTGAATAACGATAAGACTAAAATGATCCTTCGTCCCGATAAGAATACAATCACTGAACCACATCATATCTGGCCTACTTTACCAGATGATGAATGGATTAAGGTGGAAGTTGCATTAAAGGATCTTATCCTTGCAGATTATGGTAAAAAGAATAATGTTAACGTTGCTTCTTTGACTCAACCTGAAATCCGTGATATTATCCTTGGTATGGAAATTTCAGCCCCTTCGCTTCAACGTCAACAAATCGCTGAAATCGAAAAACAAGCTAAAGAGCAAAGTCAACTGACGGCAGTAACCACTAAAACCCACAATATTCATGGAGATGAAATTATTACTACCACCACAACTGGGTATGAAACTCAAACCTTTTCTTCTAAAACAGATTGGAGAGTAAGAGCTATTTCATCCACCAATCTCCAATTAAGAACCCAACACATCTTTGTTGCTAGTGATGATCTAAAGGATTCAGGGTATACTTATGTGTTGCCTAAAAATTTACTCAAGCGTTTTATTATAATTTCTGATCTTCGAACTCAAATTTCAGGGTTTTTGTATGGTGTTTCGCCGAAAGATAATCCACAAGTTAAAGAGATCCGTTCCATTGTTATGGTACCTCAATGGGGCACCCATCAAATGGTGCATCTTCCAAATAATCCACCAGAACATGAACAGTTGAATGACCTTGAACCTTTAGGTTGGATTCATACTCTACCAAATGAGTTACCCCATCTTTCGCCACAAGACGTTACTACACATGCTAAATTACTTGGTTCTTATCCAGGTTGGGATATCGATACCGCAGTAATTATTACCTGTGCATTTACACCAGGTTCTTGTTCACTCACTTGTTACAAAGTAACACCATCAGGTAATGAGTGGGGAGCATCCAACAAAGATTTAAGTGGTACTAACCCAGCAGGATACTTACCAACCCATTATGAACGTATTCAAATGTTACTTTCAGACAAGTTTTTCGGATTTTTCCTTTCACCTGTTGATTCAATTTGGAATTATAATTTCCAAGGTGCTTCTCATCAGCCTGATAAGGAATACCATCTTAGTTTAGAAGTACCTTTACCATTTTATGACGAACGTCATAGACCTGCCCATTACTTGAACTTTTCACAATTGGAAGATGGAAGTAATATGAATAATAACGTGGTTGATAGAGAAGATATGCTTAGTTAAAATTTGCTAAATTAATAAACTAGAGCTTTTTAAATATTTTTTATATTAAATAGTAATTTTTAATTTTTAATTAATACTAGGGGTAGGATATCAAATTTTAATAAATACAAACTTTGAATTCATTAAAACTCTTAAACACAAAAATACATCACCATATTATAAGATAATTATTTGATTAATTATGATAATTTATTATGACTTTTTCCAAATCTTACTATTAAATAATGAATACTTGGGCATCTTCATTAAATATTGAATTTCGCTCCAACAATCACAATAATAAGAAATCCTCAACATATTATATTAAACTTTCATCTTAAGCCAAACTTATAATTTGTATTGTATTTCATTTAACTCTTCAATTTAACTAATCTAACTCTATTCCATCTAACTATTTAACTTAAAATTGGACAAATTGAATATCTAAATCCTATTAATCTTTTGAGTACCAAACATTTCGACATAATTCCTATTCAAATGAATTGGAATTTTCAATCCAAAATGGATTATTAAAGCATCATTTTTAGTTACTCAGTTCAAATTTAATAACACATATTCATTAATTTATACTTCCCTCTACAAAATTAATCAAGTATAATTTACCTACAGTAATTAAATGATTAAAATACTTTTTATTTTTTTAGCAAAAGCTACTATACGATCAGACTTGAGATTTACTATTTCACTTCAGTTTCATAACAAAAGCGCCACTTTAATACCCTTAAGGGTACGACTCAACATGGGATAACACCTTGACTACTCCTTTCACTACTCTGACCTTGCCATCTCTAACTAAAAATTTAGTTTTTAGTTTTTTTTAATTAACAAAATATTTTATAATTTTAATAGTTATGGGTTTTTTAAAGAACGTTCTAAGCAAATAAATTAATTGGATTGTTTGATTAAAAGTAAAAGCAACTTTCATTGATGTTACTAGTATTGCTATAGAAGATATTAGATTCTAATTGATCCACTTAAAGAGCTATACCATTTGAAATGTACTTTATTATACTAACTTGTTTTATGATAATAATGTTAATATCAAAAATATATATAATAAGATGATAATATACAAAATTAAGTTTATTTGAAATAAAATTAGGTTTGTCAGAAGGTATGTTTTATTAAAATAATTAAGCCTTCTCAATTTTTCTTTGTTATTAAATAAGTGTCAAATTTATTTTTTAGCTGTTTATTTTAATTTCTGATAGTATCAATTTATTAATACCTATTGACAAAATTGCCTAATTTTGAGCTTAAAGTATCAAAAATCTAGCTTAAAAACAACTTTAGTTTTATTAAAAATTATTGCAAAAAATTTATGAATTCATATTCATCTAATAAAAACAAATGTTTATTTGTAAAGTTAACTATTATAGAGTTATAAAGTTATAAAAGCTAGTATATTTATAAAAGCCAATTATGTTAAATTAGGATCAAAACATAAAAGGAAAAGGATTTACATATTTATCTTTTCGAGACCTTATAACAGTCATATTCATTATTATTAGCAAATATTATTTGTCTTTATTTAATAAACATAGTTTAAAAACAATAACTTTATAGCAGAATAATACATTTTTATTTGAATAAAACTCAATCCTGGAATAAAAGCTAAAAAAATGCTCATTAAAAGTCTTTACAGCGTCAAAAGAATAAGCTTCTATAGTAACAACATCATTCTATATTGAATATCAATTTACCACCAACTAGTGAGCCCATAGCCGCTTTCAAAAGCGGAGCACTAAAAAAAGGATTCAATTTAAACCTAGAACATTTTTGAAAAAATAAACAACTTACCACCAACTGATACGGTGAAGATTTAACAAATTCATCCAAACTTTCCTGTTGATTGGGCGTACTTTTAGCGTCAAAAAAGATTTCTTTTTCCACTTTAACCTTGACTTCTTCCCCTTTCTCCCACTCATAATTTCCATGTTCATTACACCATATATACACTTGGGTATCTGTGTGGCTATAAAATGGTAAAGTTAGGCTGATTGATTTAAGGCTTATTCTATTTAAAAATCTTACAATTTCGTTCCTTCATGTAATAAGTTTGGTAAAATTTCTATATCATCAAAGAAACCAAGACTTACTATTAAATTCAATTAAACTAAATATAAAATAAAAATAATAAATTTGCTACTTTTTATACCCTTATCTGACATAGACTTCACTTTACCAGTGATTACTTCCCCAATAAAAGGACGGAATACTATCATTCGGAATTCAACTTTAATTTTCTTTTGTTTAATTAATTCATTATATTAAAAAGTAGAATCTATTCACTTACCTTTAACATAAGAGCAACCATCACTATGATATAAATAAGCATCCTGTTGTTCTATAACATCAAAAACTGTGATACAAAGACCGACGTTGTGGATCACCTTGAATTTGAAGTTTATTTAGTTGACTGAGATTATGTGATCATAGATTAAATTTACTCGGTTGCAGTATTTTTTATTAATTTCATTGATCAAAGCTAGACTAAAATCAATATTTAAATTGACAGGTTCTATTTGTATGGTATCTTTTAGACGGGAGAGGAGAAACATTACTTATATTAAAAAATAATAAAATTTAAAAAAGTTAAAAAATTTAAATTTAAGAAATTAATTTTTATAAAAAAAAGTTGATTTAATTTGATGAATAAAAGTTGCTATTAATGAAAGTTATTTAAATTTGCGTAAAATTATCATACCAAGTCGAATTCTTGATACTACCTTTTAGTACACTATTATTTAATCGAACTAGCCCACTTCCTTCCTTTTTACTTAGTTCTTTTTCTACTTGTTTTTTTAATTCGGTTTCTGGACTCATTATTAATATTCCATTATTTTTACTATTGCTATTACTATTCATTTTATTACTGTTATTCTCATTTATGCTATTATTCATATTCATATTATCATTCACATTATTGTTATGGCTCATAATGTCCATATTATTATTGATTCCCTCTTGCTTTTGATTAAAAATTGGGATCGATTCTTCACTCACTTCATTTCTAATAATTTGCTGCACTGGTTTACTTAGACTTTCATCTTGTTGATTAAACATATCCATTCCATAACCTGCCGTTGGTGTGGCTTTAGCATTAACAGTAACAACAATAGTAGTAGTAACTGTAATAATTGAAACGGACACAGCAGGAGGTTTTGAAGAAGCAGCAGTTGTAGGAGGAGATGGGGGAGCTTGAGTAGTGGAGGCAGCAGCTGGTGGAGGTGGAGGGGGCTTACTATCTTCTATAGTAGGGGCAATAGTACCATCTTTAGCCATTGTAATATTTTTTCTAGAATCCAGCAATTTATGGCCATCATAAGAACCAGGACGACCAAATTCTTCAATGGTAGGAAAGCCAGGTAAATTAACCACTAATAGTTCTTTGCCTTTTACTCCTTTACTACTGGGATCCCCTTCAATCGCTATATCAATACAATTTTGATAAAATTCTCTTTCACCACTAGCATTGATCCAATTCCAAGAAAATACTACGCTATCACTGGGTGGTGCTTCAGGTGGTAATTGAACTTGATACTTAAATTCTATTGGCCCTGTTTTTGAGGGCATACAATTCCTTACTATAGTATGTATAACTACCCATTTTTCTCCTCCATCATAACTTAGAGCAAATTGACAATGTCCTCCATTGTGAGGGGCATTACCTCCTAAAGTGATGTCCATCATTTCACCTGCTTTGTATTTTTTATATACTGGACCGGGCTTTGTGGCTCGACATGGGAATGGGAACTAAATGAAAGGTTATTAACTTTGTAGACATAAATAATAATTAAATTTACATCATCGCCCAAAGGTGCAGGCATATCATTATCAATATCTCCTAATGCTTGATAATCACTGTTGTATTTGGATCTTCTAGGCGGGGGCAAACGCATTTCCATATGAGCGGAAGTGGCTAATAGGAATATTGGAATTAAGAAATAGTATTTTAACATATTAATTAAAGTATGAATAAATAAGAAATAAAGATTATTTACAAGAAAGATAAAGGATAGGTCTATGAATTGGTTTACTTTGAGTTTTTTTTTAAAATTTCGGAAATTTAACAGTTAGATGTAGATCGAAATTGACTACTTTTTTAAACTTTTTTTTAGTAAAAGCGCCATTTTAAACTGTAACGTAAAATTTTGATATTTTAATTTATCGTTACTGTTTTTAAAGGGAAGTTTTTTTATTAGATAAATTATAGTTTTTTAGTCTCAATTACTTTACTTACTTTTTCGTAATTAATTTTAATATTTGAATTATATCACAGTCAATAGCAGTTTATTATATCATTGTTTTAATATCATTATTTTTAAATAAAAAGCTATTTGGGTTTGACTAGCGTTTATTTCATAATTATTTTTAATATATGAGGGTGTTTTTCTTGGTTTCATTATTTTTTCTGTTTTTTAAGCACTATTTGAGTGGAAAGATTGTTAGTAAAATTCTTAAACAAAAAATACATCCCCATATAGTAAAATAAACTTAATACTTAATACAATTGAGGATTCATCAAAAAAGAATTCAATTTTTTAGATATTGTAAATTTTATAATGTTATTTTATTTCATTTAGTGTTTTCAAATTTTAAAATAAAGATTTCATTTATTTTTCAGTTAGACTAAAAATAGGTTCAATTTAATTAAAATTTTAATATTACTTTTAACAATTCAATGTTGAGGATGCTTAGTTTTTATTAAAATAAATAAATAAATAAAAATAACAGGAGTTGTCTAAAAAGTTCAAGAAGAAGAGGACTTTTAACCAAAGTTTAAACTTTACTTTTATAAGGATAAATTAAATTAAATTCATTGATAAAATAAAATAATTATATAGCTATGTTTTTAAGTAAGCTTCAGCAACTATTGTTTACAATATAAAGTTGAAGTGTCCTCCATACTTAGCTGTATATTGACTCAAAAGTAGCTAAGAATTCTCTTTTCAATGTAAAAGATAGTAAGGTTTATAAAAAAACAATGTTATAAAACTTTATTTTTAAAAAATCTGTATTGTAATTAAGTAATAGAGAAATTTGGCTACTCATTGTAGTGTTTAGACAATAAAAATTGAATGAGATTTACCAGATTAAAAAAATAAAAGTAACTCAAATGTTAAAGCAAAGTAGTGAAATAACTTGTTTACGTAAAAAAATCGTTGAATTTAATATTATTTAACAAATAAATTATTTTACTAATAAAAACTAACTTTATATCGAATGTTATTGATTTATTTGATATTAAAGCTCAATTGATTTAGTGTGTGACTGTAATTAACATTGAAATTAGTTCTTTAAAAAATAAGCGGATAAGTTTGAATTCTCAAAAAAAAAATAGTAAATCAATCAAAAAAATTCAAACCAAAAAACATTTGAAAAGTTTCTAATAAGGATCTAAACCATTAGCTAATCTTTTGAGTAAAGATTAAATATCAAACGAGATCTAAATAGCACTATAATTATTAAAATGGCCCAATTGTTACTGTCAGAGATCATTGTCTTTACTTGACATATTCAAGAATTCAAGAATTAAAGTTTATTTGAATTTCGATTTTTTTAAAAAAAAAAGAATGGAAATTCATGTGAATTTTAATTCCAAAAGCATAATTCAACTAAATTTTGGGCAAAAAAGTGGGGTTGAAAAGAAGTTTTATTTATACAAAAAACAAAATTTAAGCTAATGAGACAGTTGAGGTTAAACTATACTATCAATTATTGATAATAAATAGTACAATATTATTTTTTATTATCAATTTTATTATATTATATAGTAATAAACCTTCATATATTTTAATTCAAAATTCAAAATATATGATTAATTGACCCTTTTAGAACACGTCAATTAAATATTATGGCAAATAAAACCACCTATAAATTCCAGTCACGTTTTAAAAGTTGGTGTGAAAAAAAGAGCTATTTAAAAGTATAAAAGGGGTTCTAAAAGCCAAACATCTAAATTTTTAAATTTACAAAAAAAATGTCTCCATCCTCATCTGCTTTTATCAACAATCGACCACGATTTGATGCTGCTGGCTTCAATGCTCAAGAAATCAATGAAATTTTAGATTTTGATAACCGTGAAAATCGATTACGATTAAAAGCTTTTATGCAAGAAAATATTCATTTATTTGCTCCTAAATTCAATTGCTTACAACATGAAAAACAAGAACAAGCTTTTGAACAATTAAAAGCAATTGGTAAAAATAAATTTATCAAAGTGACTGATTTTATTGAAAATCCATTGAATGTATTAGCTAGTAAGTTAACTAATTGTGATAAATGATTGATTTAATTAATCGATTTTTGATTTTAGTTCATGAAACCGCTGGTTTAGTTAACGGTTCTTCAACTACTAAACTTACCGTTCATTATAATCTTGTAAGTTTTATACTTTATTTTATCTTTTATAATATTCAAACTTTTTTTTTTAGTTTGGTGGTACCTTAGTAAAATTAGGTACTGAACGTCATGCTGATATATTAAAAGAAGTAAACAATATGGATGCGACTGGATGTTTTGCATTAACTGAATTAGGATATGGTAATAATGCTATTGAAATGGAAACCACCTCAGTTTATGATGAAAAAACACAAGAATTTATAATTCATAGTCCCTCCACTAAAAGTCAAAAATTCTGGATTACTAATGGAGCTAAACATGCCAAATATGCCATTGTATTTGCTCAACTTGAAGTTAAAGGAAAGCAAGAAGGGATTCATTGTTTTATTGTCAAAATTAGAGATGGTCCCAATAATGAAGTTTGTCCTGGAGTAACTATTCGTGAAATGGGTAATAAATTAGATTTAGATGGAGTGGATAATGCTTTATTAAAATTTGATCACGTTCGTATACCAAGAATTAATTTATTAAATAAATATTCCGATGTTTCTGCTGATGGTACTTATACTTCGGAAATTGCTGGTCGTAGAAATCGATTTATTAAAGTGGCCGATCAACTTTTAACTGGTCGTTTATGTATTGCTTCTATGAATTCTTCGGGTGCTAAATTAGCTTTAACCATTGCATTACGTTATGCTGCTACTCGTTTGGCTGCTGGTCGTTCAGGAAAATCAGATACCCCGATCCTTGAATTTCAACTTCAGCAAAAAGCCTTAATTCCATTATTAGCTCGTACATATGCATTACAATTTGGTTTAAATCATGCTAAAAAAGTATGGGTTAAACCAGAAGGACGTCCTTATTCCGAAATCATACGACTATGTTGTGCTATTAAACCTTTAGTGACTTGGAATGCAGAACGTTGTGGTTCTATTTGTAGAGAAAGATGTGGTGGTCAAGGTTATTTACAACATTCTACATTTGCATCCGTTATTGGATTTTCTCATGCTGGTATCACTGCGGAAGGCGATAATGCGGTTTTAATGCAAAAGACGGCTAAGGAATTGATTGAAGATATTAAACAAAAGAAATTCCAATTTACTCCGTTTAATAATAAGTCCAATCCACAAAATTGGAAAGTAGATAAATTGGAAGATTTGATCGATTTTATGAATTTAAGATTTGCTAATAGAGCTAAACAAGTAAGTTATTTGAGTATAAGAAAAGGGTTATGAAAGTAATACTAATGTATTTTTTTAATTAGCTTGGTGAAATCACTGTACAAAAGAGAAAAGAGGGTAAAGATATCTTCCAAATTTGGATGAAAGAGGAATCAGATTTAATTCAAAATTTATCTAAAGCCTATGGGGAATACTTTAGTTTATTAGAATTTATTCGTACTATTGAAGATCAAAATGTATCTAAAGAAACTAGGTAAAATTGAAATGTTTTAATGTTATATTGTTATCAATATTAATTTAATTTGTTTAGACTTGCCTTAAAAGAATTATGTAAAGTTTACATCTTATCTACTTTAGAATCGGATTTAACTTATTTAATGAGTCATGAGTTTATTCATCCAAATCAAGCTAGACAATTATCTAGTCTCTTAAATCAACAAGTGGAACTTGTATCTAAACAAGTGTTGACTTATGTTGAAGGTTTTGGTATTCCCGATGGATTAATTCTTTCACCAATTGCACAAGATTGGGAAACTTATAATGAAAAAGATTTTAAAGGGGAATTTAGTATTCAAAATACTAAAGCTAAATTATAAATTGGAATTAAATAAATAAATAAATGTTAATTTTATTTATCTATGTTTTAAAATGTTTATTGTTTATTTATGTGTTATATATATATGTATATATGAGGATGTATTTTTGTGTTTAAGAATTTTACTAACAATTTTTCCACTTAAATAGCACTTAAAAGATAGAAAAAAGTGATGAAGCCAAAAAAAACACCCCCATATATTATTTTATTATTATTATTATTAAAGTTCATTACCAATAGTAACCCAATAATCTCTTAAATTATTTTTTCTTCCAAAGATTTCTAAATATTTACCTAAAATCAAATTAATCCAACATTATTATAAAAACAATACGTATCAAATTATATTAACAATGTATTATTATTATTATTACTTACCATTAGGTACCAATTCTTCAATCATTTCATATAATTGAATAGGTTTTTGGCTTTGACCTCTTCTTTCGGAATAAATCACATCACTACTGACTAATCGTTTACATTGTGGCGGATCTTTTCCCTAAAATAGAATCAATATTATTATTATTATTATCCGATATCGCACATCACATTATCACATTATCACATAGAATAGATTCTATACAACTTGATCTTAAATTGTTATTGTATATTAACTTGATATTAAGATCATATTCTATATTCATAATCCTTATTTTATTTACCTTTTTTCCAACTAAACAAGTTTCTTTTGCATGTTGTAAATAAAAGCCATGACCTTTAGCCATCCTACGATTTACTGTTTGTTTTACCCAAGTAATATCATCAACATATCTAATAAAAATCATATTAAAATTCAAATAACATAATAGAAAAGAATTAAATAACTTGAATTAAATAACTTGGATTGAAATAAAATAATAATAATAATAAACTATTAGTCACTTACTATTAATGTATTTTTATTTATATTATTATTATTATATATTACTTCTATATTATTATAAACTTACTCATAACCCCATTGTTTCATTAACTCAAATGCTTTAACATATTTATTATTAATAACCCAGATAAATATAAACCCATTATCTTGTAAATCATTAATTGGTAAAGATTCTATTAATGTATCTGGTAATTGTTGATACCCTATAGCTACCTTCAAAAAAAAGTAAATAAGTTAATATTTTCAATTTGAAATCAAATTAAGTGATGAATAATTAAGATACTTGTAAATTAGTTAATTAATTAAAAGGATCTTAATTGTATCTTTTTTGCCTTCTTCTTTTTTATAATGGAAGGAAATAATTAATTAAATTCTTACCCCTCGAGTAGGTGCATGGGTAGCTAATTGCCAAGGTGGATCCATTAATATAACATCAAATTTACAGTAATTGGAAAGTGACTAATTAAGAATTCAATGAATGAAAATAATTGATAAAAATGAATTAATAAAATGAATTGAAAATTTCTAGTAAAGTATTTGCTTACTTTCCATTCAAATTCTAATACATTAGCTTTAATTGGTACACACCATTGAGGTGCTTCATATTGTTTCCAATCAATATCATCTATAAAAATTAATTGTTATTATTTATTTACTGCTTTTTCTTTTCTCTCTTTTCTTTTTATTTTCTTTTTCTTTTCTTTTTTATTTTCTTTTTTCTTTTATTTAAGTTCAATTTTAATATAAAATAATTACCATAGTTTAAAGATACTGAAGTATCTAATTCTAAATCCCCAGTTTCACTCTTTTTTTCATTCTGAGCTTCAATTTTTAATATTCGGTCTTCTATTTCATTAATCCTACTTATTAATTTCAATTCTCTTTTTTCTAATTGTTTGATCTTGAAATTATTATCATCATCAGAGGAAGTACTACTATCTTGATAGTTCATTTTTAAACTCATAAAAAATACAAAAGTCAAATAAAATTAAAAGAATCAACTAAAAAAATAATTAAAAAATAAAGTTTATTTTTATTAAAAAGTAACAAGAAAATGAGCAATTGATTTTTGAAATTTTCTTAAAACTTTCTGTTATTATATGATTTGAATATTTTTATATATTTGAAATAGACCTAATATTTCACCCAATATTCTAATGGAAATAACTCTTTCATTTTATACCAATGTTCATAAGCCGAATGATGTTGAACTTGATTTAATTTATTATCTTTATCAGTGACTACCATACTATGATATTTATCAATTAACTCTAAATCTTTAGTTAACTGAGGTAAATATTTTTCCAATTTAACTTCATACTTTTCCATATGAGTAATGGCATGTTCTTTAATAGATCTATAGGTTGGACTAATAGGTGGTAAATCAAATTCTATTGGTTTATCAGAAACAAAGAAGACTAGATTAATCAAATTAGAAACTACTTCTTCTTCATTATCTTTAAAATCTTCCGTAAATAATCTCATATAAGGAAATACAGCTCTTAATGTAGTAGCTACCATTTCAAAAGCCACATTATAAGGACCGAGAATACCACCAACAAAATTGAGTACTAATACACCATCTGGCTTCATAGCGTATTTACATAATTCTAATGCTTCAACTGAAAATAAAGTAGAGGGCACTGTACCACCTGTAAATACATCATGTAATATAAAATCATAACTGGAGCTTTTGATTTTATTTTCTAATACTGTTCTACCATCTTCTAAATATACTTTATTAGGTTCTGGTAATTCAAAATAAGTTCTTGAATAATTATAAACTATGGGATCAATTTCAATTATATCTACTTTATAATCCTCTTCAATTAAATCCTTTGCTGATACACCAATACCTAATCCGATTTGTAACACATTACCTCTTTCTTTTGTAGTTTTATAGGGTAATAAAAATTTGATTGTTTCCATATAATAAAAGGTACCGAATATACTTTCTTGATAATTAGGATAAATACCGCCAATAATCGAATGACCACTACGTAATACGCGTATTTCTCTTGCTTTTTCTTCATCTACTGTAATCCATCCAGTAATTGATTCGGTACGTGCTAAAGGTGTAAATCCATTTACCATTGGTTTATTTGTATCTAAATGTTTTTCGGATAATCCACTAGAACATTGAGCATGTCTTGATATTGTAGCTAATAAAATACAAATTATAACTGTTGGTACTAATACTTTATCATAAGTTGTAGGTCTTAAATTCTGAAGTAAAGTGAGATTGAGAAGATACAAAATCAAAGCTGAAATAAGACCATTAATTAATAAACCATAACATGTTAAATTAGTAAATGAATAAATCAATGGAAATGTGGTTAATAAACTTAATCCCATAATTAAAGTAGCCATATGAATTACAAACAAAGTAATAGAATGATTTAAAGTATCTGCGTTTTTAAAAAAGGTACAATTTTTTAAAAATAAACTACTATTAATCCATGAACAACATAATAAGGGTATATATACTGGTAATAAGTAAGATAATTGGACACTTAAATAAGGCCCTAAAATCATAGATTGTCTAGCTATTAAGTCCGTATAGATGGGTGATAAAACTAATGCTAAACCAATTCTTCCAATATTAGCAGGTAAATGAAATAAAAATTTAGCTTCATAAATTATACCTAATAATATACCTAATAATATTATTATACCAACACTTAAATTATAAAAATAGTAAGGAAAGAAATTGCCATGATAGGGTTCAATTAATTTTGGTGAATAAAGATAGATCGAAGAACCAATGTAAGTAGTGAATAAAGGTAAAATCATTGTAAAACATAATAATTCAATAAAAGAAAAAGCATCCCCTGGACAACCTACAATCACTTTTTTACTTATATCAAGCTCACTCACTTCAATAGAATCATTGGTACTGTCATGTACATTGTCTCCTAAATTACTTTTTTTTTTATTACGTGCTCGTATTGCCATCACTATTGTTTTTAGTTAAAATAAAACGATTTTTATATTTTAATGAATTCAAATTAGTCAAGCTTATTTCTATTCTTTTAAGATTTAAAATTCTTACAATTCGAGATGTAATCTTATTTTATTGGTTAATTTAAAGGTATAAAATAGATTTGATTGGTTAATAAAGATTGTTTTAATTTCGAAAAATTATTAAAAATGAAGGTGGCTTAAATTTAGTAAATAAAAATTTTTAAAAAATAATATTCAAATAATACTAAATAAATAAATAATATAACAAAATTTTATTTTTAAACTTCAATCATTTCATTTATAATTAATTATGTTTACTTATTTTAATTAACATGTTATGACTTTTAAAAATGCAATAAAAATGTATGATCCTTTTTGATTTTCGCTCTTACATCAAACAACATCCATTATTAATCATAAACTCACCCCCACGAATATTACTAACTTCACATAACATCATTTCTTTTTCTTGTTGTTTTCTCTTCACTTTAACTTCCCTTGGAAAATATAATTTTAAATAATTTTCTAATGCTTTATCCGTCCCTCTTTCATCTACTTTTAACATTGCACCACTACATCGACATAAGGGACAATCTCTTTTTCGTTGTACTTGAGATTGAATACAACACCAATGACAAAAAGTGTGTCCACAAGATAATCTGGTTGGTTTCCATATGATTTCTAATTAAAATTAAAAGGTATATTATATTATGATAATGTAAGATTAGAATGAATTAACTTACCTAAACAAATTGGACATGAAAAATCCTCAATATTAGGTAGTATACTTTCAATTAATTCATACCATTGAATAGTTAATTCTTTCGGACAATATAATAATAATGAGCTATCTTTTTTTATTAATGTATTCGTTAAACTAGAAGAATAAAAAAGATTAAATATTTTGATTGGTTAAAGAGATGAGGAGAAGAATTAACTTACTTTAATGTAGTGGCTTTATTGAATTTTT
Source organism: Batkoa obscura (assembly GCA_030770535.1). Taxonomy (NCBI): domain Eukaryota; kingdom Fungi; phylum Entomophthoromycota; class Entomophthoromycetes; order Entomophthorales; family Batkoaceae; genus Batkoa; species Batkoa obscura. The sequence continues at coordinate 194,384 of JASVEC010000025.1, read as the reverse complement.
TTAATATTTTAATAGCAGCTGTTTGATTTAATTCACAAAACTTTATTAATGACAAGATCTGTTGATTGGTCTAATTATATTTAATTAACATTTAATTAACATTTAACACTTGATAAGATAATATGAAATTTACTTCTAAAAATTTTAATAATGCTTCTTTGGAATGATTTTTATCAAATTTTTTTGTCTAATAAAAATGAGAATGAAAATAAAAATTATATAATATAATTAAATAATAAATACTTACTTTTTCTAACTTCAATAATTGTTTTAAAAATAAATCATATTGACATTTCATATCTAAATACCGTATACCATGTAAATCTTGTATTGAATTAATTTGCCATATTGGGGATTGTTTATATAATTCAAAGATTTCTCTCCTAAATAATTTTAAAAAGAAGTTAGATTATTAAAACTTCATCACTTTAAAACTGAACTAAAAAATTTACCAAACAACGACATCTTTTTGAAATGGGTTAGTAGCTTCAAATAATTCCTCTTTTAAATGAAGTATTCTTAATTTTGTATCTTCAAATGCTTCATTAAGAAATAATTTTAATTGAGTTAAAGATTTTAATAATAAATGATAAAAATCTTTATCCTCCATCCTTCCTTCTCCCTCCTCTTTTATAAATTCTTCTGTAATTGTATTCGCTTGATCTAAATGATCTATCCAAAGATTTGTAAATAAAGGTGAAAGTTGAGCATAGTTGGTGCTGGATGGACTATCATGTTTAATTGCTTTCTTTAATTTTTTATATGGAATGGCATGCGCTTGCCATTTAGGACCCATGGTTTCTACTTCCTCTTGAATTTTTTTACCGAACTTCATTGTTTGATGGGAATTTAATTTTGTCTTGACAGTTCGAGTAACTTGAGTTAAGATTCAAATAAATAGAAAGTGGAATTTAATCTCCTTATAAACCCTTTTATTTCATTTATTTCAAGAAGATTTGAATTTTATTAATGACTTATTTTATTCTTCAAGTTCTAGAATTTCCCTTAATTAAGCTACAAAGTGATTCCTTTATTTGATCACTTTTAAGCCATGGAAAAATTTATAAATGATTTTGGAAAAATAAATATTATTGATTCAATTTTAACATCATATGAGCATTTTGAACTTTGTATTTATTGAATAGAAAAATAGAAAAAAGCATCATGAATCAAGTTTGAAAATACAAAATTAAAATGCCCATATAATGTTAAAATTGAATCAAGAGTAATAAAAATAAAGCGAAATTTTGAAATAGATTGAATTTAATTTACCAAGATATTAAGCTTAAATTGATATATGAGATGTTTTTTTTGGCTTCATCACTTTTTCAATCTTTTAAGCGCTATTTGAGCGAAAAGATTGTTAGTAAAGTTCTTAAACAAAAATACATCCCTATATTCTAAAAAAAGGTGGATTATCTGTCATGATTTTCGCGGTTAGGATAGTGCTATATAGGCTATTTTCAATTTTGATAGAAAATATTGAAATTTGGGAGGAGACTACAATTACTACATTTGATAAAATTTTTACTTGAATTTTCTTATATTAACACTGAAATGATAATATTGTAATAACGTTGATGAACTTGATACGTGAAGTTTTGAAAATTCTTGTTTTTTTTATTAGTTAAGGTTTATTTTAATCTAAATTTAAGATATTAAATTCTATCCCTTAGTTTAAAACTAGATGTTGAATTCGATTCAAAATCGATTCAAAAAGAGGGATTTTAATATTAAATGAAATAGAATGAGATAAGACGATAATGCAATAAATACGTTGATGAAATTGATACTTTAACTTTTTCCTAGAATCTCACTTGTCTTGGATTTGTTTTTCTACTCGCTTTTTTATCACACTTGAGCTTTTATTCAAACTCATGTTCATAATATTAAATTGAAGTCAACCCTCCCTTAATTATCAATTGGGATTTATCTTCCTTTTAGAAGTTTAAATATGAGAATATATTTTTTTATTTAAGAATTTTACTAACAATTTTTCCGCTCAAATAGCGCTTAAAAGATTGAAAAAGTAATGAAACCAAAAAAAACATCCTCATATATTAAAATAAATAGATTCAAAGTAATATGATATTACAGTACACTTATAAACTAGACGATATTGAATTATTTTTATTTAAATTAAAACTGAATTTATAGTTTAATAGCTACTTGGATTAATTAATCTTTTAGAAACTAAATTGATTTGATAGCTGGAATCAAGTTTTCTTTTATTATTCAGTTGAATATCAATTATAAATTTGAGTTTGGTGTTAATATGAATAAATTCAAGATGAGATGATAGTATATGTTACATTTATAAACTAAATAACGTCAAGTGTTCTAATTAACTTGGACTAAATTATTAGTTTAATGAATTAATTAATTAATTGATTAAGTTGATTATATTTAGTAGATACATTTAAAATTAATTTCAAATGTAGTAATTCAATTTTTTATCCAATTTTTGTATTAATAGTTTTTAATGTTATAATAATGTAATACAATCTATTTTATTTTATATACTGTACTAATAAAGTTTAATTTTATATAAATAATAGCAATTTTTATCTTATTTTTATTATTTATATTAATAAGTTTTTTTATTTAATTCATAATTATTAATTCAGTATATGAGGGTGTTTTTTTGGTTTCATTACTTTTTCAATCTTTTAAGCGCTATTTGAGCGGAAAAATTGTTAGTAGAATTCTTAAACAAAAAAATATATCCCATATAAAAGTTGATAATTAAGCTGTTTAGCAAAAATAGTGATCTAACACTACTTTTGAACTATTAGTACTTATACAGCATCTTATAGTTTACATAAAATAGTAAATAACCCTACTTTTTATATATTTAAAAACAACTAAATAAAACAAAGTATTAAAAGTAAAATAATAACATAATAGTATAATTTTAAATATATATACTTTTTGTTTATAATTAAATTGAGATTAAATTTCTAATAGATGACATTTTAATTAAAAAATTATTCACTGTTTATCTAGCTAAAGATTTTATTATAAAATTATTTAAAATAATAGTTAATTTTTGATCATTTTTTATAACAATTACTGTTGTTTATTTATAGCTTAAGTTTGATACTATCACTCAATTTTTTATAAATCAATACATGCATAGTTTTTATATTTTTTATAGTCATTTTTTCAAAATATTGTATTTTTTTTTTAAAAACATTTAATTTTTTTAAATAATATATGGGGATGTATTTTTGTGTTTAAGAATTCTACTAACAATTTTTCCGCTCAAATAGCGCTTAAAAGATGGAAAAAGTGATAAAACCAAAAAAAACACCCCCGTATGTAAATAATTTTAAATAACTTATTAAAAATGAAAATTTAAAACTAAATCATATAGTTCTTATTTAAAGTTAGTATATATTTATTTTATAGATTTCAATACAGAGGGAATTGATTTTTCATTGATATTACAAATTAAGAAACTGATGCTGAGAAACTGATAACTTTAGACATGTACTAAAGTGTAATAAAAGTGATCAATTATATGTTAACTTGCTATTTAAATATCATTGTTCATTAAGTTTTTATTTAGACAAAGACACGAAAGTAAAGCTTGAAGAGGTTATAAAACCAATAGAATGTATCATTGAAAACTATAAAACAAAAAGTGAGTATACATTAGCTTCCTTGTTCATTAGATCCGCTGGTGGTAATTATATATATGGGGATGTATTTTTTCTGTTTAAGGATCTTACTAACAATTTTTCCACTTAAATAGCGCTTAAAAGATGGAAAAATTGTTAGTAAAATTCTTGAACAAAAAAACACATCCCTATATATTAAACAAATATTTAAAATATTAAGTGACTTGAAAACAGATTTATATTGAGGATCAAGATATTCGGCGATATTGGTAAGGGATAGTCAATTGGAAAGAATAAACAATACCAATAAATAACTATGGAAGCTTAGAAATTAAGCTTCATATTATTAATATGAAATTTTAATTATAAAATGTTTTTAAAATAGTTCTTTATAAAGCAATTATAATTGTTTAGTGAAATGCTATATAAAATTCTAATTATAGTGGATTAATAATACAGGTGTATATTGCTAAATTTAATTGGTTAAAAATTAGGGTTAATTGATTTCGAAATTTGTTTTACTAATAGCATAATAACAACAAGTATAAATTATACACCTTTAAATTTATTTTTTGCTATTACAAACTACAAAATATGTTAAGTCAGCAACAAGAAAACCAATTAATCGAATTAAATCAGCTCTATTGCTTTAGTAACGGATTGACTATATTACCTCCTTACCCATTAACTGAAAACAATCAAAACAATAAAGATATTACCAACATCGTATCCAACGTTGTTCAAAAAGAAATCGGATTAGTTTCATTATCAACTCCAGCTCCGACAACCCTTTATCCAACACCATTTCCAAAAGAGTTATTTGAGCATTCTATCAAAATACAAACTATATTCAATGAGATGGTAGATAAGATATCTTTGGATAAAGAATTTTTATTGAATACTCTGGAGCCGTTAATAGAAGTCGATGACTTTTTAAAAAATTTAATAGTCATTTATAAAGAATTATATAATAATCAAAATATTAATAAAAGACTAGGTATTCATCGTTCCGATTATTTATTACATTACGAGGATACTTTAAATAAGGAAATCAATAATACTCAAGATATTATTCAATTTTTTAAAACTGAAAAAGAGAAATTTAAGTTATATCAAGTAGAATTAAACACTATCGCTTCCTCATTTGCTGCTTTAAGTTCGAAAACTACAAAACTACATAAGTAAGTCTATTTTATTTATTTGTATTATTTATTTATATTCTTTATATAGATTTCTCTCAGAAAGAACAGATAATTATTTCAACTTATTCCCTAAAGAACAAGGCGAAATACCAGATAATTCAGCATTAACTTCAATCGTTGATGGATTAGCAAAAACACACAAATTATACAACAATAAGAAGTAATAGTAATTTAATCCTTATATAGTTGTATTTATTAATTTGATCTTAGTTCAGCCATTTTATTTGTTGTTCAACCTAATGAGCGTAATATTTTTGATCAAAGACATATTGAATTGGAACTATTCGAAAAGTAATATCATTCTAATCTTTATACTTTTTATTTATTTTTTAATTTATTTTATAGATATTCAATTAAAGTTGTAAGAAAAACATTAAGTGATGTTTATAAACAAGCTAAAATTAATGAAGTTGATAACAATAAATTAATAATTGATGATAATGAGATTAGTGTAATTTATTTCCGCTCAGGATACAGTCCAAATGACTATCCAAGTAATAATGAATGGTTAGCAAGAAAATTATTAGAATCAAGTTATGCTTATAAATGCCCAAACTTAGCATATCAACTAGTTGGCTCTAAGAAGATACAACAAGTATTAGCTGATAAAGATATATTAAAAAAGTAACTTATTATTGATATCGTATTATAAATATTTACCTTTATCATATTTTAGGTTTATTAAAAATGAAGATGATTTTAACAACGTTCAACAATGTTTTACAGGGCTATATCCAGTAGATAAAAATAGCTTAAATTCAATAACTAAAAAAGTCAAAAATTATGTAATGAAGCCATCAAGAGAAGGCGGGGGCAATAATTATTATGGTGAAGATATTTTAATACAATTAAACAAATTAACTGAAGAAGAAAAGAAAGCTTATATATTGATGGATAAGATTTTACCACCTAAATTCCATAATAATAATTTAGGTTTAAGGTTTGGAATACCAGCCTTAAAGGGGAACTTTGTGAGTGAATTAGGAATTTATGGAATTTATTTACCATCCGATGATGATCAAAGTTTAATTAATAAATCTGGTGGCTATTTGTTGCGTACTAAATTGGACTCTAGTAATGAAGGTGGAGTAGCAGTAGGACATTCAGTAATTGATTCACCATTTTTAATTTAAAGTATAATAAAAAGATATTTTAATTTATTTGTTGATTAATGTTGCTTTGTACTTAAACAATTTTGTAAAAACTCGTTAAAATTATTAGCTGAAAAAAAGGATTTTGATCTTCTATTCAACACTGTGAAAGGGCCGTTTTCAGGAATCGGTGATGATAAACTCTTTTCAATTTTTAAGTTTGGAGATTTATTATTATCCTCAAGTACATTATCGTCATCAGTATCCTCATGGAAATCATTGTGATCGTTGCTATTTAATAGTTCGATCGAATCGTTATTCTTTTTAAAATTAAATAATTTGTTTAACCATGATTTTTCAGGTTTATGTTCGTTGCATAATTTATTACTTTCTTCTTCTAACTTTTTATTTTCGACTCCATTTACCAATATTAAATTCTTATTGTCAATCTCCATATTCTCAAGTTGAAGGTAATGATTTAACTCTTTTCCTTCAATATGTGCTCTCAAAATTAAATTATACTCTATTCCTCTTTCAATCATCAACATATGGCCTGAATTTTTAAACTGGATTAATGGGCATGATAATATTGATGACAATAAGGTACCATAAGTTGGTCTTATTATTTTATCTTTAGTACCATGCAATACTAATGTTTTTATTCCGCTCTTTTTAATCTGCTTTAAACGATAAGGTGGTATATTATGTAATAATGCTGCGATAGCTTGCCAATACTCTCCCATTGAATAACGCTCTGAACTATCAAAATCGAATTTTTTTAATGTTGACAATAAAAATTGAAAATTACTTAAACCAGGTAATATCTCTTCTTTCAACCATGGTTTAGGAAAACATACTTTAATTAATGGACGCATCATTTTTCTACGAGTTCTACTTAACATTTTAAAAAATATTTGAATATCTTCAGTAGTTGGTACTACTAAGGCTGCTGAGTTATAAGTGCTTGTAAATGTTACTGAATTAAAACGTTGAATTTGTTTTAATGCCATAAGTTGTGCAATCATACCTCCCATAGATACTCCTATTAAATTAACATTGTCATTCCATTCCAGATGGTTTAACAATGCCAATGCATCATGGGCTAAAAGAGAAGTACTAAAATAAATAAACAAATAAGTAAAAAAATAAAAAATAAACAAGTATTATTACGTATATGGGCCAGGTGGACATGAACTTGTACCAATACCTCTATTATCAAAAGTACATACTTGATAATCTTCCAAATTACCAAAATACTTGGCTTGATAACCCCAATGAGAGCCAGTAGCGTTTAAACCCATTATAAATAAAAGTTTATTTTTACCATTGCCATAGATTCGATAACTTAAATAATTTTTATCATCCAAGTAACATTTCCCTTCTTTATTAAACGCTTTCAATAAATTGGTTTCATATTCTTCTTCTAATATTTTAAACTGCTTTTCTTCAACTATGCTATTATTATTATTGCTATTATTATTATTGCTATTATTATTATTGCTATTATTATTTTTTAACATTTTTAAAATATAAAAATAATTTAAGGCTTCGTATTTATAATTTTATATGACTGTGCCTACCAATTAAAGTAAATCAGTGAAACATTATAAATTCTAATTAATGATCATTAATTGCCCATGCTAAATTAATATTCTAAGCATAATTCTGATATATACCATTTGTGTATCGGTTTAAACCTTTACTAATTAAAGGAATCATATAATTAAGAATTCCTTTTATTACTAATAATGAACTATAGTTGCCCATCCTAATGTGTTGTTCCATAGCGCATTATTATAAATATTTTGTATTTCGTTGTCACTTAATTTCTTTTCTAATTCCATTATAAGTTTATCCGAAACTCCTTAATTTTGTGAATTCACCCTTTCATTTGTTCCTTTAAGTGTGAGTTATTTGAAATCAACCAAATGTTGTTATAAAATATTAGAATTAAGCTAAATAAAATTTTTAACTTTATTCTTGTGTTGGGAGAAAAATCCATCTTACCAAAAATAAAATCTTATAGTATACATCAATTGTCCTATTTTCAACCAGTATCGATATATAATATTATTTAAGTTTAAAACCTCCCTACCTTAGCCACTTATTTTTTTGTTTAATAAGCAGTACAATTGTTATAAATCAAAGTGGGCTTTTAAGTTATGTTAGAGCTATTTTAATTATATTTAAAAAGCAAACCTCATTGGTTTACAATCATAACTAAAACATATTTTGATTTTGTGTATATTTGAAACTTTAAAGTTTTAACAAAATTTACAATAAAAACTATTTTTTAAAACACAGTGTTTTCCGCCACATTTATCAACAAATCTTTAACCACTATATTTTAACACAATTTCAAATAATTTTGAAATCATTAATGTTCTAATAAATTAATAAACTTATGAATTTGACTTTGTCTTTTATATCTTTTGGTCAGTTTCTTTATTATAAATAGTAGTGCTATATAAAAAAACAAGTAATTATAGTACTATATAAATATATACATGTATTATCAATTGTATATTTAAATAAAAATATATAGTCTAAAAATTAAGACTTGAATAATTTTATCAAGAGGCATTGCTAAAAGCTTACGTTATATTAGAGAATCAAAACCAGAGTTTATTTAATGTTTTTTTTATAGAAAATTGATCTTGTTTTACTTATAAGTATATTATTTAAACGCATCCTTTATTTATATTTTGAAATTAATTTTTGCAAAACTATGAATTATCAGTGTTTATGATTCATCTGATATTTTTAATATTTTATGTCTCGTAAAAAGTGGACAAAATACTGAAAAAACATTCCAGATTAATGCTAAAATCAAAATAAAAAAACAACGATAATCAAAAAACACTTTGCTAATATCATAATGTATACTTAAAGTATATTATCGTTGATTTTTGGTAATAGCAAGTATACAGCCAATAACAGGTACTCGAATAAAAGTTATAAATTCTCTATAAAAATGTATTCCTGCTGATTCGATTTAAACATAACGTGGGCATTTGTGGATTTGTATTTACTGAGTTTAATTATAATAGCTTTTATCCATTTTTGTATTCACCATGAATGAAAGGGAAAATGCCCAAGTTATGTTTAAATGGAATCAGTAGTGGCTTTATGAAAAAATATCGCAGTGTCAAATTTTGATTTAAAAGATGAATAAATCATACTATAATACTCATTAGAATATTCTATAACTTTCAAAACCAATATTTATTCTAATTAAAATTTAGAATAACAAAAAATGATTTCAACTTAAATTAGTGCCACTCAACAATGGAATTGTTATCCGAAGTGGGTGCATATAAATTAATTGACAATTCTGATTTAAGTTTTATACAAAAAAAGGCTTTTGAATAGTATTCATAAAATAGTGTCTGGTTATAACTTCTGTTATCTAAGGTTTACTGCCCCTTTTTATTTAGTTATTGAAAATAGATTGGCCAGTGCTTTAAACATGATCTTTAAATAAAAGTTATGATCTATTTAATCATTCAGCGGACTTAAATAATCCCAAATAAAGTAAATTAGCTTTATTTTAATAAATGATGTTATAATCAGGCATAGTAATGTCTAAACTTGATTGGGTTATACTAATGAAGATGGCAAGATTAACCAATAATAATCTTCATCTAAATTAAATAAGCCAGGTTACCCTGATTGAATGAATATCCAATAAAATCCCAATATTTGGAATATTCTCTAAGCAATTGTGTAATTTTAAAATAATTCAAACTAAATTTCATTTTTGTGCTGTTTAATTGGGGGAAATAATTGATATACAGTTAAATCCCATTAATAATCCAAGGGAGAGCCTCAGATTCAAATTAACTCTTAAATTTAAGCCACAATTCAAATAATAGCTTCTAAATTATGGCTTAGACTTGAACTTGCAGTACCCCAATTACTATTAAAATTGAATAAAATATTGATAAATGATTGGTACAATATTTATTCTTTTAAGATCCCAATATGATTTAAGCAGCCATTTTCAATATCATTTCTTTACTTTATAGATCCGTTTTTGTTACATATTATTATCATTGTTTATAGATCCCCCATATTTACATTATTTATACTTACAGCCCATTATTAACAATAATATAAGTTTATCGCTTGATAATATATACCATCCCTTTTTTTTGTAGTATAGATTTCATAGACTCCCTTAAATATTATCATTCAACTTAACTATCCCAATTTTAGCTGTATAGCCTCATTATCTTAAATTATAATTCCAGTTTTTTTTATAAAAGCGACTTTATTTAAGCCACAATTTTATTTTTTAATCAGTTCATCTTTTTAAAATAACCATGTTTACAAATAAACCAAGCTCAAAGATACTAATGGTTCCTTTTAACTCCCCCGAGCCTTACTATACCATTGTTCCTTCTATTGATTCTTTTCAATGCCCTCCATTGGATGATTCTCTTCCACCTTTAAATAGTAGCTTATATTATACCAGTAAGTCGAACGTCAACTCGTCACCATTACAAAATGATACAATGACGCCGAGCTTGATTCATACCCCTCATAGTCCAAGTCAATATCATACTCTTAATGAAATATCATTAGCCAATCAATTTATGGATGAACCATTATCCAACAACAATCATACTAAGCTAGATATTTTAGCCTACTGCTCTTCATTTAAAAGCTACTCTCCATGCTCACCTCCTGATTCTTTTGAGTTTGATTCTGTCACACCAACGCAAAACCAGCACTCAAATGTAGATTTATTTTACCAATGTTTAGTTACCAAACTTGAGTTGTGTAGATCAAAATATGAAGCTGGATCTTTAAATAGTAAAATAAATTATGATAGCCCAACCACACCAAGCCATACAGGGTGCAATTCTAATACCATGACTCAAACTTACCAACAAGATCATATTGATAAATCTGGTAACATATCACCTTTACCATTGAGCGATGGTAGTGGTAGAGTTCTACATTTCTCTAGAGACCTTGAAAATCGTACATTTACATGCCTTGAAGATAACTGCGGCAAAGTATTTTACTCCGTATTTAATTTAAAATCACATGCCACCACCCATTCCGAAACCAGAGCTTTTAGTTGCGACCAGTGTGGTAATGCTTTCCGTCGTAAGCAGGACTTGAATCGTCATTTATTAGTACACACTCAAATCAAACCATTTGCTTGCCCAAGCTGTAAACGTCGCTTTTCACGTAAAGATGCACAGAGGAGGCATTCAGCAAGAAAGAAGTGTGTTATCCTTTCTACCAGCCTTGGAAACAGTGAAGCCACTATGTTAAAAAGTAAAGAGATTAGCTCTTAAATAACTCTCAGTTCAACTAGCTACCTATCTTTTTTTGCATTCACTAATAGCTTTATAGAGCACATCCTTTCTCGTTATTATTTTTTAAGGGCCTAGATCCCTATGCCAAATAAACTTCAAATTTTAAACTTCAAGTTTATATTTTAAATGTTATTAAATATTATAAACAAAAGTAGATTTACTATAAATAAGTATTTTATATCAAATTATAAGTTCCGACTAAATTTATCAAAAAAGATTATTGTTTATAACAAATAATAGCATTCTATTAAAATGCTATTAAAATGCTATTAAAATTAATTTTTTTCCTAATTATTTATGAATAGAGAGACCAGCAGCTAAACTATGAAAAATTTTAATACCAAATTCAACCTATTTTACCATAAAACTAAAAAGAACCAAACTCACGTAATTTTCCTTTATAAAATATTTCCTAAAATTACTAGTGACTGCGAAAAATATTAGAAAGTTTGATTTATAATCAATAGATTTTTTCAAAGATAAAACTAAGGTTCCATTAACTATTTTATTATAGCTGTTGTATAAATACATTTCATTTATTTGATTAATGTAAAATTTACTAAGAAAAAGATACACAATTATTATTTAACAAAATACCTTTCGCTTAGCCCAAAAATAATAAAATTAGGTAATGTTTTTTGTTTATGTTTTGTTCACTTTTTGTCCAACATAAAATACCAAAAAATCATCAACTAAGTTATAAAAATAAACAATTATAATCATATTAACTACTTATAATTATTTAAAAAATAATTTAAAAGCAAAGTAAAATAAAACATTAGGGTTTAACTTATCAAGTTAAACAATTATAACTTCAAATGACCACATCTAATAGAAAAAACGATTAAACAAATATTTATTTATTTTAGCTTTCATTGTTATTTTTTACTCGATCATTTTAGAAAGAGGTGTAGTTTTATTAACATAGATTTAGTGATTATATCGATTTGCTTTAAATATATTAAGTATAAAAACAAAGATCTCATTAGCAAATCCGATTTAATAGCACTAACTGATATGCAACTATTGGGTTCTTTTGCGACTTGCTTAGCGATAATTTTTATAATAAAATTTCAAAGCTTATTTTTTAAAACCTATCTGTATTTTAAACGAATTTTAACATGAATTTGTTTAAATATGCAGTTTATTTAAGCTTAGAAAACTTGCAGCAGCCGCAGTTCGTGACTGCAAAAGCACTATAATTGCTTAGTGACTCAGCAATAACTTTGTAATTAATGATCAAAGGTTAATAAAATCAAAATTTAACAGTTTATTCTTTTTTTTTATAAAATTATTTATTATTCTTATTTAATGAGTCGAATGACAGATAGATTTATTCCAGCTTTTGATTTGTTACAAGAAAGTGATAAAGAAAAAAAGGTCGAAGCATTCTCTTTTGAATCATTACAGAATACCAATCAAGGACTGAAGTATGAAGCAGGTTCGTTTGAATTGCCACAATCTACGCCTATGGGTACTTCCAATAATGAAAACGCTGACTTAGAGAAAAGATTAGAAGCGCTCTCAATCAAACCGCAAAAAGTTAGATTACCAAATACGTGTGATAACAAAAATGACAAGTATAATAAAGGTAATTAGTTAAACTAAATACCACTGAATTAAAATCAAGATAGCATTGAATTTTAATAAAAAAGTGAGTGTTTTTCAAATACAAAAATTAACAGAATAAATTAGGTAAGAAAGGGAATGCCCTTCAAGATTACTCTAAAGTAAAGTTTGATTATGGAGAGTTAAATAAGGCAGAAAGAAGTAGTAAAAAACGATTTGAAGTTAGAGATGGAAAACTTCAAGCTGTAGCTAGTAAAAGTAATACAATATATTTTTTACATTTATATATCTAATAAATATTTAGTTGAAACAGTAGAAAGAAAGAAATTGACTGAAAGTAAAATACCGGTGGGTACTACACATAGCTTAAAATCTAAACCTAGCTCTACAGTTAATAGTAAAGATTTGAATAGTAAAGCAGTAAACGAAAACAGTGACAAAAAAGATACAAAGTTTAATAAAAAGTCGGCCTTAAATCTTAAAAAACATCAAGGTAAAATAAATTCTAGTTTTTAGATTTAAACACTAATTTATATTACAGATGAAGATAAAGTCCTAAAGGTTGAGGATGAAGATGTTAATGAAACAAAAACAGTAGAAGCAGTAGAGTCTGATCAGAATAGCATGAACTTGGTTAAAACTGAGACACATCATGAAGTATCAAAACCTCAATTAAACAAAGTTACACTCGACGCCAAAATTGAATTTCAATTGGTAACCAAAACCAAAAAGGAAAAAAAAACCAATGGCTCTAAAAAATCTACTGATTCAAGCTATTATTCTAAACATTTAGATCCTGAGTTATTAAAAAGTGATATCAAAAAGGGTCTTTACTTTCCTGGTAAATTAAGAATTAGTTCATTCAATCGAAAGCATGGGTATGTCGTTGTAGATGGAAGAAAAAACGATATTTTTATCATGGGTGCAAAGCATTATAATAGAGCACTTGAAGGGGATAATGTCATTATTAAATTGTTTACCCGAGAGGAAAAAGAAAAGCTTTTTAAAGATAATAATGACGTACCTAAAGGTATAATTGAAAGGGATTTGGATGCTGGAGAAGTGGTTTCAATAGCAAAGCAAGTTCATAACAGAATCTTTGTAGGTGTCTTCAAAGAACCAAAACAAAACACAAAAGAAGAGAAAAGCAAAAAGAATCAAGACTTAAAGCTAGACAATGGAAGTAGCAATGAAGAGCCATCTACTTCTGACGCCAAAATGGAGAATAATAGTTCAAAGAATAAAAATAAAAATCAGGAAGGGAAATTGCCAAAAATGTTGGAATTTAAACCATTTGATTCTAGAGCACCCCTTATCATTGTCCACACTTTAGGTTTACCTAAAAAGTACCTTGAAGACCTTAATTTGCTTTATAAAACATGCTTTTCTATCAAAATTAGCAATTGGTCTAACGTACAGAAGAATCCTTTAGGCGAATTGAACGGTATTATGGGCGAAATAAGTAAGATAGACTGTGGTTCCAATTCTATCTTGGCTGAAAATGGCGTAGATGCATCTGATTTTGATGAAAAGATAATTTCTAGTCTACCATCAGATATATATGCAGTTGGCAGTGAGTATTTCGAAAATAGAAAAGATCTTAGAGAAAAGTGTATTTTTACTATTGATCCTCCTACAGCTAAAGATTTAGATGATGCTGTTTCAATCGAAAAATTAGAAGATGGTCTATTTCAGGTAGGAGTTCATATAGCTGATGTGAGCCCTTTTGTCCCTCAAGGAAGTATGCTTGATCTAGAAGCCAAGAATAGAGCGACCACAATTTATATGGTAGAAAGAAATATACCAATGCTTCCACGTCAACTTTGTGATGAACTATGCTCCCTTGTGCCCCATAAAGACAGATTAGCATTTTCATTTACATGGAAAATAGATGCCGATGGAAACGTATTAGAAACCAGCTATTTTAAATCATTGATACGCTCATGTGCTAAATTAAGTTATGGGCAAGTACAAAAAGTTATTGATGGTGAGCATTTAAATCAGGGCTCAGTTGTACTTCAGCCAGGGATTAATTGCTCTCAAATAGAAGAAAACATATTATTGTTATATAATTTATCTAAAAAGATTCGTACAGAAAGATTTGATGAGGGTTCATTAGAAATGAATTCATTAAAATTATACTTTAAACTTGATGATGCTGGAATACCAAGCTCTTGCGAAATTTATAAATCTAGCGATGCTACTCGACTTATTGAAGAATTCATGTTATTAGCAAATCGCTCTGTTGCCGAAATATTGGTCAAAGGACTCCCAGAATTTGCTTTTCTGAGACACCATCCTCCACCTAATGAAAAGGGAATGGAAGAATTAATCAAGACAGCTAGTAAATATGATATTGATCTTGATATATCTTCGTCTCAGGCTTTCCAAAAGTCGCTTAGTCAAAACAACAACCCAGAAGTTTTAGAGGCATTTAGGCTATTGGTAATTAGGCCAATGCAACGAGCAAAATATTTATGTCTTGGTTTTAATAAGGACATCAATCCACACCATTATGCACTCAACATGCCATTATATACTCACTTTACATCACCAATTCGAAGATATCCTGATTTAGTAGTTCATAGGCAGCTTAATTCTTTACTTGAAAATAAAAAATATGAGTTGGATGAGATTGAATTATCGATGATTGCTAGTCATTGTAATTTACAAAAAGATAGGTCCCGTAAAGTTCAAGATCAAAGTATTGCACTTTACTTAGCTCACTTCCTTAGTACCATGGATAAGAACAAGGACGATAAAGAGTTCAAGTTAGTTGAAGTAATGGAAAAAGCGAAAGTCATCGACTTTAATGAAGAATATATATTTGTAGTAGTATTAAAGTATGGTATAGACTCCCGAGTTTATTTCAAAGATTTACCATTGCATGGATTTAAAGTTCAAGCGAAAAGCCTTTTATTAAAATGGAAAGATAGTGGGGAAAAGAACAGAAACACAAGAAATAAGTCAGATAACGATAAAAGGGATTCTGATACCAAAAAAAAAGAGGAAACTATAGTAGATAGTAATAAAAACAATGATCAACCAAAGAGCATTGTGCAAAACTTAACCCTTTTAGATATTATTGATGTTAAAATTAAAGTGGATTTAAACAAGTTGCCTCCTACTATTGACATTACTCCAATAAGACCGATTTTCATGGATGATAAAAACAAAACTCAATGATACTTTTTTGATCTAATTGTAATTTTTGATTGTAATTTTATGTTTGTTCATAAAATTATTAGTATCACAATAATTTTTATTTTTATTTTTATTTTTATTTTTATTTTTATTTTTATTTTTATTTTTATTTTTATTTTTATTTACTTTATTAGAGTATTATTAGGTTATGATTTATTATTTTAATGGGACCATGGCAGCAATATTCTATAGGTATGTTAAACAAAATGGTAGTTTTTTAAATACAGTTTTAAATTAAAAAAGTTTTAGAAATATAAAACGAAGTGTAAATTGATAAAATTTAATACTTTAATAACATTAAATTATTATAAGAAAGGTTTATTAATAAGCATAAACTGTCAAATTAGTAATATTTTTCTCTTTAAACAGTATAGCAATAAAACATTAACTCCATACCATGTAAATAAATACAAACAATTTTGGTAATGTAATTAAGCTAACAATTTTGTACTAAAGCTTAACAGAACCTCATTTAAAGTAACTTTTCTAACTCAAAACCCAAACTTTTTTTAGCTACAGCTGGTCCAGCTCAATTCCGAAAAAAAGCGGTAATTTTTAAAACAAGCCATTTGGTTGGCTGGTTTTTTTAAAGCTTACTGCTTAAAAAAGGCTTGATTTGCATTGAGATTTGTAATCTAAGCTCGAAGATATTTATAAACAAATATAATCTGGTATATTGTCATTATTGTTTTTATTATTATTGCAATATCTTGTTCTTATATCATTAGTATTGAATTTCTATTTATTAAAAATATAATAAGATAGAAAATGTTAGTTGTATAATTTAAAATAAAAGAAAGCTAAGACATTTGAGAAATTTTCATACTTTAAATTTAAGAGTACAAAAGCAGCTTATCAGTTAAAAGCATTGTAATAAGCATAAGAAAAAGCTAGTTTAAGTTAGTTTATAAACAATATTTTCTTAAAACATGGCAAAAACTATTAAGTTTAAATTCGGCCTGATTTTTACAGCATTCTAGGCCAAGCTTTTACTTTAAAATAAACCATTTTTTTTCGGAACTGATCTGGACTGCTATAAGCTGTTCTATTTGTCATCATAAGCATATTTCTTGCATAAATAAATGCTAGTGGAACCAATTAAAAGTATACTAAATTCATTGAAAAAAATAAGCAAGCTAAATAATTTTTTTAATAACAAACATAAACTATCAACAAAGTAAATATATACTAAACATCTATTTATGAAGCAATAGCAGGTAATGTGACATACATCAGCATATATTAATATATCTACCACTTGTTTTATTTACATTTAACCTACTTTATCATTTTGAGCACTCTATTTTTAAACTTATTTTTAGTTAAATTAAAACGATCGTAAAATGATTGGTCTGATTGTGTAAAAGCAAATGAATTTAATGTTGGTTTCAAATATTTTCTAAGTTAATTTCTCTTTTAATTTAAACATATAAAGATGAATCAATCCAACTCGAATAACTCATCAGGTAGCAATGGTCCCCTATGTAGATCTTGCCATCAGTTCCCTTCTATGGACCAAAGCTATTTCTGTGGACATTGTATAAGTGCGCAGTCTTTATTTAACTATGCTCAAAATCATGCAGCGCAAGCTAATGCACCTAATACATCAAGTTCATCTAATCCTACAGGCTCACAAGGCTATCCTCAAACAAATACATCGAGTGCTTCTTACTCGCAACAAAACCCTTCTTTAAATATACCTAACTTTCAAAGCCAACCAACCTCGTCCCAACCAAGAACTCAAGGACCTGCTCCAAATAACCCTACTTCTAACTTCTTTCCTTTTTTCTCTTCTTTGGAAGGTGTATCGGAACAAGATTTCAATAATGCCGTATTTTCAGAAGCAGGTAATTTAAATTTCTTAGGTCAAAATTTTGCTAGTGCACTTCCTCCCAATTTTGGTAATATTAATAGTTCCTCTTCCCCAAATTTAAGCTCAGTAGAAAATGAGTCATCCCAACAACCATCTGATTCCAATCGTTTCTCTTCACCACCTTATGAGGAGGAAGATGATTTGAATGGAATTTGGGTTGGAGATCGTACTTGTCCAGATAACGTATTTTATTATGGTTGCTTCCCAGGATCTCTTCTTGGATCAACCAATAAGGAAACTCAAGATATATGTGAAAAGCTTGCTGTGCTTTTACAAGAAACGCATATTGAAGATGATTTAGCACCACCAAAAGATGAGATCGTATTATCAACTGCTGCAAAGCGTCATCTTTTAGATTTGTATTTCCGCTATCATTACCCTTTCTTCCCAGTACTTCATAAACCAACTATTATGTCTCAATTTGATTTAGGGAAATTACCTGCTCTCCTTTTAAACGTTATTTTTGCGATTGCTATTTTTTATACGAATGAAAAAAGTTATAACTATTTCCCTCAACTTAAAGACAAATCTCATGAGGAAGTAGCCGAAGAGTTTGAAGCACAAGCAAAGAAATGCCTTGATGAATGTTTCTCTGAAGCAGAAATATTTACCATTCAAGCTTTACTCCTCATGACCCTTTATCATCATCGTACTACTGTCTCTAACAATGTATGGCTTTATTCTGGTATGGCTACACGTATGGCTATGGAGCTGGGGCTACATAAAGATTGTGAGAATCTTTTAAATGGTGCTTTTGAACCTGTTGAACAAGAAATCCGTAAAAAGACATGGTGGGGATGTTTTGTTTTAGATACATTATATTCTACAATGTTAGGTCGTCCACTCTCAATTCAACAAGAATTATGTGATGTCAAACTTCCTACACTTGCAGATGATGAAGATGATCCAGATGAGATCCCTTGTACCTTGGTTTTTATTGCTATGTCTAAACTTGGTCAAATTGTAGGAAAGTTAAATAGATTACTTACCTCTGTAAAACTTAAGTCAAACCTTCAAGATCGTGCCACAAGAGCTCATGATTGTTTGGTTTCTCTTAAAAATTGGTTCAAATCACTTCCACCTAGCTTAAAGAAACTTCCAGAATCACCACCTGAGAGCATCTCTAACCTTAAAAATTGCTATGCAGAAATGTATCTTATCCCATTTTTACACTCTTTTTACCATACTGCTATCATCGTTGGGCAAGTCTTATGCCACACTGATGGTTTGTTCAGAGTTACTGATACCAACTTGATGGGAGATACAGTTAATGCTGCTACAGAAATCGTTCGTATTATGACGCGTTTTGATTCTTTTTATGCGGTTCATGGACTTTCATTTAAATATTTCCCATTATACGTAAGTGCTTTTGTCTTTTTACATAAGATTAAGGTCAGTTCAGTCTCTAATCCAGCTCAAGGACAACAAGGATCAGTTGATGGCTCTAAAGGTTCCGAACAATGGTACTCTTTGTTCTTATCTTGTTTAACAACCTTGAATAAATTTGCCAAATACAGTGAAAATGGTCGTTATTGTATGACTGTTATTACAGGTATGGCTGAGCACCAAAAAGTTAAACTTCCAGAAATGTTTAAGAAGAAAAATATACAACCCCCTACTTCCAATAATGGATCTAACTCTAACAATGATTCATTATTCTCCACTGCAATGGCAAGTACACAAGCCATGTTTGGTATGAATTCTGGTGGTATTGATCCACAAACTCTTAATGAGCTTGCAGCTATGAGCCAAAATGGAACATACAACTTAAATTTAGGAAATGCTTTACATGCTCTTGCAGGATCAAATGCTGATTTCAATAATCCAATGCTAATGGCAAATGGCCTCGGGAACAATCGTTCAGCTATGGATGGACCAGGTTATCAAAACTTTGGACAAGATATTCCGATGGGGATATTTAACCCAGAGAATTTAATGAATCTTCCAACAGGCATATCAGATCAATTCATTGAAACAGTTATAGGAGGTGCACAACAATATAGTTCTAATCCAGGCCAAATTGAAGAATTAAATACTAACCAAAGTCATTCTACAACACAACACAACACTACTGAAGTATCACCAAACTCAAAGACACAAAACTCATCTGCCTCATATCAAACCTCATCTCCACAAACAAAAACACCAACACAACCTAAATCCAAAACCACTTCGCAAAAACAAAGTCAAGCCAAAACTCAATCAAGTAGTCAAGCTCAACCTGCTACAACGAAGCAATCAGAATATGGCAATTATCAAGGCTCTCAATCTAGTACATCACAACAACCAACTTATAGTAACTACCAGCCTTCCCAAAGCGGTTATCAACAAAGCCATGTACCACCTCAAGGTTATCCTCATCCTCAAATGCATAGTTACCCAATGTCGCATGGAAGTTCTCAAGGTAGCTATGGTCACCCTAGCAATTATCACCAGCCTCAAGCACCTCTTAGTAGCGTTGATCAACAAGGCAACCCAAGTTATACGCATGCGCCGCCAAATCAACCTTATATAGATCAAATGCAAGGCCAAGTTTATTCCAATGAACAATATGGAAATCAACAACAACATGGACAACCGATTTATGGACAGGTTCCAAATCAAGGATACTATGATCCTAATCAAAATTATCCAAATATGAATCCAAACTATGCACCCCATCAATATCAAGATGGTAATTACGTACAGCATCCTATGCAAGGGTATCAACAACCTTATCATGATCCTAATGCACCTTATCCACCACCACCTGGACAAAATTATCAGCAATAGTTCTTTTATTAAATTTATTTCATTTTTAAAAAAAATTAAAACACAATTTTGGAATTTAATATATTGTATTTTTGTTAATAAAAACAATAAAAAAAGAAAAAGTATATTATTATCATTACTATTAAATGACTTAACTGATTAAAGTGATCAAAACTTAAGTTTATTTTCAACAAAAGAACGAGGTTCATGTAATAAAATAAAATTAGTATCTTTTAAATAAGGAGCTTTATCTAATAAAGCTCTAGTAATCCAAGTATTAGCAGTAATTGTGGACATTTTTCTTTGATAAGCTGAACCGAATACTAACATATGAAATGAAGTATATAATTTATGAAAATTCAAAGATAAAAAGTGTTCAAAGTTAGGGTCAATAATATTATCTAAAACTTGAATAGAATAAGCATGAGATTGATTAGTAACTAATTTAAAATTTAAAAATGGATCATTTGGTAACATTAAAGTATCCTGATGAATTAATTCATTATTTTGATGATAATGACGAAACAGAATATTAGCACGTAACTTTTCTTTTTCTCCAGCAATGGTACTTACAATTGAAAAAAAACGTTCATAGCATTCTCGAGTTGTAGTAAGCTGATGACCTTTTAATAAATGAATTAAAATAGGCATCAATGGCTTCTTTAATTCACTTTGTATTTGTATTTTTAATGCATTCATTTGGTTATAATGTTCTACCTTTAAACTAGATAATTGATTATTAGTAGTATTATAACTATTTGTTAATTCAGAAGCAAGAGCAATTAAAGTAGTACAATCTAAATTTAAATATTCAGTAGATAAATTGGTTTTATCACTTAAAGAGAGAGTAGACGAAGGATTTGAATTAATTTTTTCTGGTATAATATCAAGCTGTAATAATTTATTAATTAATGGAAAATAATAAGGTTGATTAAAATTAATATTTAAAAAACTAAATTTAATATTAGGTATTTTAAAATGAATTTGATTTTCTATAGCTGCACATTTCATCTGATACGCTTTGTTTTCAATCTCACTTAACTCTCCATTATCGTCTCCCATCTCTTCCATTTCCTCTTCTTCATTTACAATCTTAGATTGAGATATCAAATATTTACTATTTCTTGCTGATACTTTAATCCAGTCTAAACCATGACTAGCAATAATATCAATCGTTATCTTTTCGTTGATTATCTCTCCATCAATCTTTACATTGTAACTAAATGTTTTAAACAAAGTAACTAAACCTTGCTGATTTTTGGCTGCTAAATAAACGGCTTCTAAATAAGGTAAGTTGGAACATGTTAAATGATAAGGATATATCAAATCTTCGTTTTCTAATAAATAAGATAAATGTTGGGCTTCTTTATTTAAATGCTGTTTTAAACGTTCAATACCTGTTAATAAAGAGATGGTTGGGTCTTCTAATAAATAAATTTGATTGTTATTAATACTGTTACTAATTATTTGTTGTTCCCATTCTTCTACTAATTGATAAATATGATTCTTTCTTTCATTTAATATTTGAATAGCTTCTATTAAATAGTAATTGTCTTCTTGACTGTCATCAATCATTATTGTTTATTAATTTATAAACATTTTTAATTTTTTAATTTTTTGTAGCTTAAAAATAATTGAATTTTATTGGTGAGTTTTAATTATTTTTTAGTTTAATAAGCGTGTGTAGCTAAGTAAAATAGAACAATCAAAACTAAAATCCATTTTAATTGTCCAATTAAAATTAAGATAATAGCTTTAATTTTAATAATAAAAAGGATCCCATTAAAAAATTCGTATGAATTAACAAATTTGAAAAACTTTAGTAATCAAGAAATTGTTTTTTTAAAATTAAATAAAAATGGGTGATTTTGCTACTGTAGCTCAACAATTTGTTGAATTTTATTACAATACTTTTGACACTGATAGAAGTAAACTGGCTTCCCTTTACGTAAGTTTTATTTTTATATCGAGTTGATTATAATTTATATATAATTTTTCATAGAGGGAAAGCTCTATGTTAACTTTTGAAGGTCAACAATTTTCTAGTGTTGCTGGTATCACTGAAAAATTAACCGTAAGTTATTTAATGTGTTTTTTTTGACTGTAGAGTTTATAGTTTTAAAATAGAGCTTACCATTCCAAAAAGTCCAACATAAAATCTCTACTTTTGACCCACAACCAAGTGTCGCTGGAGAAAGCATTATTATTTCAGTTACTGGTTTACTTGCCGTAAGTTTATTATAAAGTTTATTTTTTTTGAAGCGAGTATTTATCTTTCTATAAGGTTGATGAAGAAAGTAATCCCCTCGGATTTTCACAAACTTTCTTTTTGGCTAAAGACGCTGCTGGTTATTATGTCCATAACGATATTTTCCGTCTTAATTTGGGTTAAGTTAGCTAATTGTTGCGCTTTTTATTATAATCTTGATTTATTTAAATTAAAGATAAATGGCAT
Organism: Batkoa obscura; assembly: GCA_030770535.1. Taxonomy (NCBI): domain Eukaryota; kingdom Fungi; phylum Entomophthoromycota; class Entomophthoromycetes; order Entomophthorales; family Batkoaceae; genus Batkoa; species Batkoa obscura. Next base: position 171,283 of record JASVEC010000025.1, on the reverse strand, counting down.
AAATGAGTGATTTTATTATTTGGTTTTGGTATTATTTGTGTAAAATTATGTAAGGTTATAAAAATTCAAACATGAAGAGGTTGAATATTTTAATTAAGTCCTTTAATTTATCTACAATAACTTAGTTATCAGAAAAGATATATTGCTGTTAATTTTCATTTTAAGCAAATATACATTTATACTTGTAACTTAAAAAAGTCAAATAAAACATCTAAAATTGTACATAAATTATAAACAAATTTCAATTAATAACTTAGAGTTTATTAAACATTCTCATCCTTGTTTAAAATATTTCCTCAATTACTTCCATTTGATCTTTGATCAAGCGTTTCAATTTCACCTAATAACTCTTCTTTTTTCTCAATTAGATACCTTAGATAATCGACGGCTAAATAAGCAATCATTAATATATAATTTTTAATCAAAACGAAGAATTACTTACACTCTTGTAACACACAAGTTTCTGAAGGTTGAGCTACTTTTTTTTTAATTTCTAAATTAGGTACCAAATCTGTTAACTTATCATAGCCCAATTTAATATTTCTTCTTCTTTTTTGCTCGGAAGCTATATGATGTAATTTTTTTTGAGAATCTGTTAATAATTCATCCGCTGCTTTTTTGCCCCGATAATTACCCGCTACATTGGGTGTTAAATGAGCTCGACGTGAAGGATCCACTCGTCCTTTGTTCTTTTTTGTTCTGTTTTTTGATTCTTTTTGAAAATACGGTTAGTATTATAAGTTGTGATTATGATTCTAATTTACCTGATACATCATTGCTTTCGTTGAGAGTATTATTATCATTGTTATTTTCAGTATTACTTATACTATCATCATCTTCATTTTTTATATTATCATCATTTATATTATCCTTAGTCGTGGTTATACTAGTATTATTGTTATTATTTTCCATTTTAAATAAATTGATTTTATTATGAATAAAATAAAAATTGATGTAAAAAATTAGTGATGTGTTATAGAACATCATTCAATTCGAATTACAATATATTTTTAATTGGTTAAAGCTTATTACTACTATTTTAGTATAATAAAGTTAGAATTTAATTTACTTTTTTTAATATAATGAATCAAAAAGAAGAGTTAAGTAATATAAAAAGTAATTGATATGGAATAATAAAATAAAATTTAATGTTAATTATAGATGAACTTGATGAAGAAATTAAAAAGATAGTGGACGGGTAAAATCGATTTTATTTGAATCAAAAATAGAAATTAAATTTATAAAAAGAGATATTGATACAACGGAATTTAATAGTTTAAAAAATGTGTTAATAACTACTCAAAATAATTTTGCAAAAGGATACCAAGTAAGCGTTATTTTGTAGTTAAGATATATAATAGTAAAAACAATTACTTAGGCCTTAACAAGTAATTTACAAAAGACAAGCGAAATTACTTTTACCATGTCCAAAATTTTAGAAACCTTTTTGTTGTCAAGTTTATCTATAGGTAAATCTTATTTTGTTTAATTATTCTATTTTTAATTTTTTTAGAATCAAAGATAGAAACGGACAATAATAAAGATATACCAATTTTAACTATAAAATTTAATAATACTGGTGCTCTTCCAATACCTAATGTTTTATTTAGTTTATCTTTTGAAACTTATGAAAAAGTAAATAATCAAAATACAACTATTAGTGTAATTTATTTTAATTTATTATTATTACAATTATTTAATATCAAGTTAGATACAAAAAATGAACAATAATGTAAAAGAGAAGTAAACTGATAATAATAATTTTTTAAAATAGAATATTAATAAAAATAGATTAAGCACTTGCTATGATTTAGAAACTATGAATAAGAATTATTTAACAATAATAAATGAAGATATTATATTTTCACCTTTAGTATTACATCCCAATAGAATCTATTCTGAGTCATGGTGTATTTTATCCCCTTATTTTTTAAGGGTAAATTTATTATTTATCATTTATTTATATTATTTATATTATATCAATTAATAATTTATTTTACTAGCTTAAAGTAATCTTAACAGCTAAGTTTATTAGTCCACATGATGGCACCTATTTAATTAAACAACATGGATTTTCAGTTTATTTAATTGATCAAGTAAGTTTTTATTTTTAATAATAGTAATAATTAATTAATTAATTAATTAATATATTTTAGTTAAAAAAACAAGTTTTTGTTAGTGAAAATCAAATTAATATTGATGATTTTATTAATGAAAAAGAAACTATGAATTATGAAATTAATAATAGTGAATATCAATTTAACCCGAGGATATTAAGAAACTTTTTTAAAATCTTACCAACAAATGGTATCATTAGTTTTAAAACTTGGTTTCTATTACAAAAAAAAGTAAGTTTATTTATTTAATAATTGTAATTATTTTTATTTCTAATACTTTTATTAGGATTCCTTTTTAATAGCTATAACGTTAAAAGATAATAATGAAGTATTTAATGAAAATGAAAAAGTATTAACATTTAATTGTTATACTGTTATGTATAATAATGATAATTTATTAACTCATGAAAAAAATAAGCAAAATATTACTATGGTATATGAGGAAATGATTCAATTATTTAGTAATAAAAAATAAATTTATATTATTTATAATGGGTTGTTTTAGATTCTGATATTATTTCCTTGTATATTATTGGTTGATTGAATCGTAAGTGTTTTTTTAAATCGAGAAAAATAAATAAAATGCAAAAATCAAAGTTCTTAAAAAATTATTTTTTTTTATAATTTTAACTATTATTAATAATCCTTTTTTATTATAATTAACAAAATAATAGAAATAATAATAGTCAATTTGGTATTTTATTTTTACAAAATTAAGGTATTTAAAATTAGCACTATCTTCTATTAAAAAAATAATATGAGTTTTTTAGTTTGAAAATAATGCTACCAACTCATTTTAAAACGTGTACTCAAGTCTATCGAGGAAGTATGAGTTTGCGAGTATTGCAATCACATTCGATTAAACTATTAAAAACTCAAAAAGAAAAGTCATTTTCTACCAACAAACCGATTTTATTTTGGAATTTATTTAGTAAAAAAAGCAAACCGAAAGAGGAAGAAGTAAAAGTACCTATTTTAACCAAAGACAATTTATTTCATCCATTTTTAAATTCCCCCATTCCAGAAATTAAAGCACGTGGTAATTTAATCAAAGATCATGGATTATGTCCAACTTGCGTACATGAAGAGGGTCCAACGCCTACTTTAGTAACGGAAGAAAGTATTTCAAAAAGTAAAAGACCAAGTCATACTTGTCCAGATTGTGGTATGCCAACCCATTGTAGTGAAGAGCATTATAATTCTGGAAAATCATCACATTCAAAATACTGCTCAATACTAAAAGAGATCAATGAAGACGAACATGATTTAAGATCAGGTAGAAATTTTCCAGAATTTAAATTCCCAACGGTATTAGGACCAGAAGCAACCATTAATTTAACTTCTTGGGATACTTTTTTTGTTACTAGAGATTTTAAAGCGGTAGATGAAACAAGACAAGCTAGACATGTAAGTAAAATATTAACTTATCCATTGACTATTGCTTCTTGTATTCATCCGTTTGGTCCTCATCGTCCAGGAAAACAAGGTTTAAGTTATGAAGGACAAAGGTCTATGGCAGCTATTCATTATACAATGGAACAACATATCAATAATATGAAAGCAGAAAAGGAACAAATGCGTATTTTTATATTAGGAGCTAGAGCAGAAGGTCAATTACCACCCTATGCTTATTTACAATTATGTTATTTATTTCCCAATTTAAGTTTTAGTTTACATTTCATTGGACCTGAAACAGCACCACCTCCAGGCGTACCTAATAAAGTGCCCATTAATCCCCATTTATCATTTAATTATTTTACAGGCAAATTTCATGAGTATTATAAAGAAGCTATTCCTTTTGATCCGTATAGAGATGTATTCTTTTTATTTCATCCAGGTATTGGGTATCCTTTAACTAAAGAAGGTTGGAAGCCAAGCTTAGAATTGTTATTGGAAACTAAATGTCCAATATTTATTACGGGTTATGATTCTAATGATATTAATAATGATGTTAATGTATTAAAAGAGGAATATAAGGATGAAATTGATTGGTTGTTAGAACCTAAATTAAATCCTTTTAGATCATTAAAAGCGGACCTTAATTTACAAGATATTCGAATGACTTTAAATGCTAATCATTCTATTATGGGCATTCGTGGTAAAAGGTATGAAATTTTGGCATAAGAAGTAGAAGAAGAGAAGAAGTTTGATTTTTTTTAATAAAAAAAGAGAAATAGAAAAATATTATTTTCGTTTTTTTTGAGTAGTTATTTGAAGATTGATGTAATGGTAATTATGATATGTTTTATTATATTTGTTTATTAGTTTATCTTATATTAGTTTTAAATATAGTTATTTATTTTGATTAATTTTATATTTTTAGAAATTTCAGAATGAGTTGATTTTCGATTAATGTGGGGAGTTACTGGGCTTATCTTTCAACTCAAGGCTTAAAATTGAATAGTTAAATTTAGATGGCAAATTCTAATTTTAAATTTTCAAAGGAAATTGAAACCGAATAAGTTTAGTTTATAAAATAATAATATAAATAAGAATAATTTTTTAATTTTAATAATCAAAAATATTATTATTTGAGAGATAATAATTATAATTGATAATGAATTCAACGATTCCTTTAGAAGCTGGATTAATCTTATTAACTTGTGGTTATTCTTATTTAAAATTATGGAAATTAAATAGTTCAATAAATAATTTTATTAATGATGGTAAGCCTTGGAATTAGTATTGTAACGAATGAATAATAATAATAATGACTTTATTAGCTTATCTTAGCTTAATATTACTTTCTGGATTAACATTTTTATTAACCATAAAAAATCAACCATTTGTTCAATTACTTTTTAGTGAAAAAAAACAATATAGGTAAATTATCAAACTCTATTTCAATTAAATTCAAAAGTACTCATTATTTTGCAATTATTCAGATTTCAAGTAGATAATGGTTTATTATTAGCTACTTTATTACCAACTTTAATAGCTAGTTCCAAATTAATAGTCAACTCAAGTAAGTATTGAAATTAAAAATTTTATTCAAGTTTTTAAATGTTAAAACTTTTAATTAATTTTAGCATCAACAATATGGACGGATTTATTATTATTAACAATTATCAATGGGTTTATTATATTAAGTCATGTTATTTTAAAACAAATGAAACTTCCATATTCATTAAGTATAATCTTATTAATAATTAGTAAGTTTTGGTTTAATGGTATGTTACAACAAATATTTATTAAAAGTAAGTATAAAACTATATTTAAATTCAAAAAGTTCTTAAAATAATTTTTATTTTTTTATATAGAAAGTTATTTAATATTAAGTTCCATTACTTTGTTTCATATAATTCAATATTTAATATTGAATTTAATACCAACTTCATTTACACTAGCTGAATTAAGTATATTAGCTCAAGCTTTATCTTTTTTAACTATTCAAGGGTATATGGTGGTAAGTTTTAAGTTATTTATTATATGAAATTAGTTAAAAATTAAATTGTATTTTATTTTTAATAGTTAATTAAAAGTAATAATATAATATTATTAAATTTAAGTGAAGAAATTATTATATTAAATGGAGTTATTGTTGGTATGTTAATTATTGGAGTAATATTTACAATGAGTTATATGTTAATGAAAAATAAGAATAAAATAATCAATAGTTTATTATTTTATATGATATTAAGTGGAGGTATCAGTTTTATTATATTTCCATTTTTAAATATGGGATTAAAATTAAATCCTTTTTTATGGTAATATTTATATTATTATTATTATTATTTGTCTATTATATTAATTAATATTTATTTATTTATTTATTTATTATTAGGATCTTTCATTATATATTAAAAAATCCATCAGCTCAATTATTAATAATTTATTGGATAATTGCTATTTTAATTGGAGTTATTTATAGCCAAATTGTATTAGAATCTAATTCATTAAATAATCGACGAAAATATTTCCATGGATTAGCAACTTTATTATTTATACCAGGTTATTTTATTGATGTAAGTTAATAATATATATTATATAACTACACATATTAATTTTTATTTTTAAATAGAAAAAATTATTATATATAGCATTCTCTATTGCCTTAAGTTTATTTCTATTATTAGAATATATAAGATATTTTAAAATCTTACCCTTTGATAAAGTATTAAATAATTATTTAATTCATTTTACGGATGATAAAGATACGGGTAATTTAATCTTTGCTCATATTTATTTATTATTGGGTTGTGCATTACCAATTTGGTTAAAAGAAGATAGTATTGCTTGTAGTTTATCAGGAATATTAGTATTAGGTTTAGCTGATGCAGCGGTAAATTTTTATTTTAATAAGAAAAAATGAAGATAGAATATTAATGAAGAATATTTTTATTTTATTTCTTAGGCTTCAATTATTGGTAAAAAATTTGGAAAAACTAAATGGCTGGGATCAAATAAAACAATTAAAGGGACAGTGGGATTTATATTAGCATTGTTAACTTCTTTTTTATTAATTGAGCCACAGATTTGTTGGCAAATAGAGAAGGTAAGTTGAAATACCTTATCTCTCATCCTTATTAATATTTGTTAATATTTATTAATATTTTCTTAGTTATTTGCTATTATTTTGATATCTATTTTAAATGGTAAGAATTATTATAAGTGATTTTTAAATAGTTTAAATAATTTATTATTATTATTATTAGGTTTATTAGAAGCTTGGAGTTATCAAAATGATAATTTAATACTACCATTGTATTTGTTTGCTACCATTTTATTATTTTGTTAATTAATTACAAGTTGATTTTATTGAATTTTTTTATATAATAAATAATATTCAATAATATATCAAATTTTAATGATTTTATATATTTTTTTATATTTTTTTTGTACGGGTTTTAAATATTGAAATAAGCCAAAAAATTATAAATTCAAATGTATTAGAATAGTTTCTATTATTAAAATTCAATTTGGATTTTTTAATTAATTTTAATAATTTATTAAATATGAATATTAATTAATTTGCTATTATTATATAAGCACCATAAATTTTCAAGTTCTTAATTCACTTTTGAAAAAATGGCTTATAAATTTCAAGTCATTAACAATCAATTAACCAATAAGATATCAACTGGTTTAATTAAAAGTGGAAACTTAAATTTGGAATAAACAAAATTGAAATTGTAAAAATAAAGGCTTACTAACTTGCTTCATTTAAACTCTATATATATTTGCATGTCAAAATTAGATAATATTATTAAAGAATTGGTGAAAAATGGTAACTATTAATATATTTTATTATAATCTTATAATTTTAATGTATGTGTTTTATTTTTTATTTTAGATCCTGATAATAAATTACAAGCTATTGATAAGTTAACTGAACTATTAAAAGAAGAGATAGAATATCAAGTAATTTTAATTAACATCTCATAAAGAACATTTTAGTTAACTTTCTTTAATAGACAATAGCTATTGACACTGTTATTAAACAATTACCAATATGCATTAAAGCCTCTATTATCAATCTTAGTATTAAGTCAATAGAATTAGTTTCAATCTTATTAAATTTTTTAATTCAACATCAAAAACCGTTAAAATCTTATTTATCAATATTTTTATTAAATATATTAGATCGATTAGCAGATAGTAAAGAGAGAATAAGAGAAAGTGGAGTAAAGTGTTTAACTAATATGTGGTTTGAATTAAATGATAATGCGGATAAAGTTAATGTTAATTATGGTACTGGATTGATTAAAGCGAAAGAAGAATTTTTAAAAATTGTTATTAATAATGGATTTCATCATAAAAATTGGAGGGTTAGAGAACAGGTAAATTCATATATTCTTTAAATTATTTTATATTTAACAGAAATTAATGATGATTATTTAAATCAGGTATTAATTTGGGGTCAACAATGTTCTTTACAGTCCAACGAATTTCCGTTATGTAAATTAACTTCAGTAGTTATTAATTTAGTAGAAGATTCAAATGAACCAGTTAGAGAGAAAGCAAAATTAGTATTATTAGAACAATTTACGTAAGATTTAATTTATAATAATAATAAATTAATTAATTAATTAATTAATAATATAATTAATATTTAAATAGAACTCATTCTAAAGAATCACGTAATTCATTAAGTCGAAATATCAATAAAAGTACCTTAAAAAAAGGATTTTTGGATCAAATTAATAATAAATTAATTGACTCAAGTAAACAAAGTAGCATAAATGAAATGAATAATAATAATAATAATAATAATAATAATAATAATAATAATAATATACCTGAAGGATTAAAAGGATTATTTGATGGACATGAATTATCACGTAATACAACTGAAACATTTACATCACCAACATTATCTACAACTAGTAAAGTATCTACTAATAATTTAGGTTCTTCATCTTCTCAATCAATTAATTTAATTATCTTGGATTCAATTGAAAATTTACAAAGTATTAATATTTATGATCAACAAGATTTAAATAATCAATTAAATTTCATATTAAAATTGTTTGAAGGTAAAGAAACAGAAGTCAATTGGGAATTAAGAGATAAAAGTTTATTAAAATTAAGAAAATTAATAAGGGGTAATTCAATTGAATTAGAATTTAATAATATTATGTTATTTTTAAAAGAATTCATGGAAATATTACCAATAACTATGTTAAGTGTTAGAACTACATTACAAATCTCTTGTTTTAATTTAATCTTTGATTTATGTCACTTTTTACCTGAAAATAGTCTAGATCCATTTGCTTATACTTTATTTCAAACTTTACTAAAGAGTTCCTCTTCAAGTAAAAAATTAATTGCAGAAGCAGCTTATTCAACAAGTAATCAATTTTTAGCCAATACCAATTATTCTTTAAAAATATTGAGTCTAATTTGTACTGCAATGGATGATAAAAGCGTACAATTAAGAGGATATTCAGCTAATTACTTATTAATATTTCTAAAGAGACATGGACATACTAAAACAAAGCTATTTGAAAAAAAGGGTTTATTAGTGGGGAAAGAATTGGTAATTAAAGCAATTAAAAAAGGATTAAGTGATGCAAATACTAAAGTACGTGATTTATCTAGACAAATCTTTAAAACGTTTAGTAGTATTTGGGTCTCGGAAGCTAAAGATATGTTAAATTCCTATGATATTAGTATTAGAAAACAATTATCAAAAGAAGATTCGAATAGTAATAGTTTAGATTTATCAAGGACATCCAGTATTAGTACTAATACTAGTTTATCTAATAATATCAATAAGAATTTAAAATATATTTCTAATAGAAAATCAATGATATTTAAACCTGAATCATCATCTCAATCAATTAATTCAAAAACTAATTCAAGGCCTTCTACTTCTATGAGTCGATTTAATACTACAAGAGGAAATGTTAATAATAGTCAATTAAATGAAACAAAATTTAATTCAATTAGGAAACCCAATTTAAATACATTTACATCCAGTAGTAATATTTCACTTACACCTAGAACTAATTTAACTAATTTAACTAATACAATAACAACAACAACTAATAAAGATACTATATTACGTAAACCGAGACCCTTAACTACATTAATGCCCTCAAAAACAAATTCGAATTTAATAGTGAAGAATGGAGATAGTATAATTAAAAAGGGAATTAATAATAGTAAATCTCCTATTTTATCTAATAATAGAAGAACCATGTATAGTATTAATGAAAATATTAGAAATATAAAAACAGTTAGTCGGCCACCTTCAAGTTCAAGTATTAAAAGTAACAATTCATCAATATCTAGAAATAGTTCAATGGGATTAATGAAATCAAATGGAATTACTTCAAATACAGTAAAGACAGAGACAAATAAATTAAAGAACAACACTAGTAATTTAATGGGTAGGATAAGTAATGCTAATAACAATACACCCATAAAAGCAAGACCTAAATCTGTTGCTTTGGGAGCTACATTAAGTCAAAATTTAATGAATAATAATATAGATAAGTTAAAATTAACACTAAATGAAAATAAAAGAAATGGACGACCAACTACTTTTTTATTAAATAATAATACTAAGTTGGATTTGAATAAATTTAAAAATGGAAGTGTAAATAATAATAATAATAATAATAATAATAATGAGAATAGTAATGGAAATAATGGAAGTAGAAATAATAGTAGTATTAATATGAGATCTATTCCACCAATGAGATGTCGTACATCCATGGAAATGCCATCAGAATATGAAAATATTAGTGGTATCGCTAATTTAGAATTTCCATTAAATAGGAATAAAAATAAATCAAGATTGGAAGGGGATAAAAAACAATTGAATGTGATAGAAGAAGTAAGTTGATGTATATTATTATAAAAATGTGTTTACTTATATGGTGTATTTTTTTATTAGGAAAACAATAATAGTAATATTAATAATGAACCCAAAGAAATTAAAGATAAACACGTTAAGTTTGAATTGGAATTAAATCAAGAAATTGAAAATAAATTAAATGATGGAGATAAAAATCAAGATACTAATTCAGAAGTATCAACGGAATATTCAAAGGAGAATGATGGGGAGAAGAAAGGTAAGTTATAATAATAATATTATTATTTATTTATTTATTTATTTATTTATTATTTATTTATTTATTTATTTATTTATTTATTTATTTATTTATTTATTTATTTATTTATTATAGAAAAAAGTTTTAATGAAAGAGTAGAATTATTAATCAAATTAATTGATAAATTACGACCAGATAGTAAATCTTCTTCATCTGATTTTTTAAGATTAGATCATTTTTCAAAAGAGACACCATCCTCTTCAGATCCTCAATGGATTGAATTATGGAAAATGGAAAATAATTTTGATAAATTAGTCAAAATAACAGTAAGATCATTACAATTCCCTTCCATGCCCTGGGAATTTAAATTGCCTTATATAAGGTTATTAGAAAATTTGATAACATATCAAGCTCCCCTAGCCAACGCTTATGCTTCTGAAATATTTTCTATTTTAATTGATTGTCGTAAAAATTCACCTCGTGAAATTGACAGTGCTTCAGAAGATGCCTTAATGGCTTTTTCTAAATATTTAGATTTAAATCGTTGTCTTCTAATCTCAATTAAATGGTTACAAGCGGGTTTATTAATTACTAAAGGTAGATTACCTGAATTTGATAATTTAGCTATACCTATTACTTCTGGTTTTATGGTATTAACAAAAGCAGTTATAAGGGCTACTACTAATGATTTGGAGTTAATCCAACCCGATTTAAATTCTTTAGTTATCTCAGGGTTTATGCATCTAAGTACCGAAGTAAGACATCATGCTCTTTCTTTAGTTTTAGCAGTCAAAGAACAATTAGATCCTGAAATGGATATCTTGTCTTTTTTTCCAAAACTATCTCCTGCCCAACTCAATTTAATACAGTTATATGAAGAAGCTTATTAATTCAGTTCTTCGATTTTTTTAATTTTATTTTTTACATATTAATTACTATAAAAAAGTGAATGTTTGATTTTATTATTTATTATTTATTATTTATTATTTGTTATTATTATTTATTATTATTATTATTTATTATTATTATCATATATTATACCTATTAATAATTAAATTAGTTAATATATGGAGATGTTTTTTTTGATTTCATCACTTTTTCCACTTCTTAAGCGTTGTTTGAGCGAAAAGATCATCATTAGTAAAATTCAAAAAAATACATCCCCATATCATATTTATTTAATTTAATATATGTATTATATTTTGTTATATTTATTTGTTTATTTAAATAATCTTTAATAATAATTTAATGAATATTTATATATATTATAATTCAATAACTTTAGTAGGATTCGATGGAGTAATAGGATGAGCAATTTTTTTAAAAAATTGTTTTGATAAATGACATTGTTCATTAGTACAAGCAGGACAACGTAAAGCCAACTGATTACTAAATGGAAATCCATTTTTAATATGGTCATTAACAATATTAGCTAATGCTTTAATAAAAATGGGACTATCATTTAAAGATTCAGCTCTTTTAAAACCAGTAACCCCATTATGAATTGCTTCTTCACCATATTCTAAATCTAATTCAAATAAAGTTTCAATATGATCTGAAGTAAATGCAATAGGTACTAATAATAAATTTTTATGCCCCTTTTTGCCCATTTCTTGAATAACATCATTCGTTTGAGGACCCAACCAAGTAGAAGGACCCACTTGACTTTGCCAAACCAAACGATAAGGATGAGAAAAATTTAGTTTTTTCATAACTCTATTCACCGTAGCTCCAACTTCTGCAGGATAAGTATCACCACGGTTAACTACTTTCATTGGTAAAGAATGAGCTGAAAACAGAATTACGGCTTCCTTTCTATCTTCTTCCGAATATTCTAGTAATTTTTTTTGAATTCGATCTGCAAATGCTTCAATTAAACCAGAATGAGTGGGCCAACGATCAATAACACTCCATTCAATTTTATCTTGTAAATTAAATTCTTGAATTCTTCGATACAATTCAGTAATTGAAGATCCCGTGGTAGAACAAGAATATTGAGGGTATTGAGTGAAAGCGATGACTCTTTTAACGCCGTCATTTTGAATCTGCTTCAATGTATCTTCTGTCAAAGGGGGTGCATAACGGAAAGCAATATATGGTTTATGTGGAGCTGTTTCTGGTGATAATTGATCTAATAACTTGACCATTTCATTACCCTGCTTTTCAGTCCAACTTAAAATGGGAGAACCTCCGCCAATTTTAGCATATTGTTCTTTGATCTGTGGGGTACGTCTTTTAGCTATTAATGGTGCTGCATATTTTTGAAAGGGAATTGGAATCAATTCGGGATCTGAAAATAATCGGGTAAGGAATGGATTCACTTCTTCTAAATTAGAGGGACCACCTAAGTTTAATAATAACACTCCAGTGGGACTAAAAGGAGGTGTTAATATTTAAGTTAAATTAGAAATGAGGTTGACTTACCCTTTTAAAGAAGGGCTATTGGTGTTTAAGGTAGTAGCTAAAGCTCTAGAAAAACATCTTTGAGGGGCTAAAATAGGTAACAGGAGATGTTAGTTTATGTTTACCAAGTTAAAATAGTACAATAAAAGCTTACCAGTAGTATATAAACTTTTATTTAAACTACGTAGTAGATAGGACATGATTTAAATAATATCAAATTGATAAAAGTTATAAAAAATATTAAAAGGTAAAAAAATAGTTTTAAAATGTAATATTTTTGATTACGTCTAAATTAAATTCAAGTTGTGATTGTATTACTTTTTAAGTTAAATCCACCCAGATCGAGAGATTGATTCTATCAAACGATCTAAAACAAATTAAAACTTCAGATCTAATCAAAGATTTCTATTTGTTAAAGTATAAATTGTTCTTTTTGATGACGTTATTTTTTTATTCTTTTACATTTTAAATAAATTGAGTTTCAACAATTTTTATTTTAAATTAATATTAAATTAATTATATTATATTATAAAGTTAACATAATTATAATAGTAATATAAATAACTTTTGATTTATTTAAAGATTAAAACAGGTATGTATTTAACTTAAAAATACCGGTTTTTAATATTAAAATTGTAAAATATCCCAAAAATAAGATAATCCGAATTGCTTAGGTTAAAAGTCGTAAAATAGTTTTAAAAGCTTAGGGTAAATATGTGGTCAATTTAAAATATTTTATTTCTACGTTTTCCTGATATATCTTCAATAAAAAAATAAAACTATTAAACCACTTTCAATTGATATATGGGAAAAAAGCGATATATTAAATATTAAATTGGAATTAATTGTTTTTATATTTATTTGAAAACAATTTCAAATTTTGTTTAAAAACTAACTTTGCTTCTTGTAGTTAACGAATTTCATTAAATCTATTAGTATTAAATAACATATGGTGATGTTTTTTTTGGCTTCATTATTTTATCCATTTTTTAAGCGCTATTTGAGTGGAAAGATTGTTAGTAAAATTCTTAAACACAAAAATACATCCCATATAAAAATATCATAACTATAAAAAATTAATATTTTATTATCACTTTAATTATAGTATGAAATTTAATATTAATTGTATATAACATTTGGTTTTATTTTAGTATGTTAAATTTTAAATTATTTTTAATATCCAACTTTATTTTTTGTTTTATAAATATTCCTTTTAATTTTTAATATTTGATGATAATTTAAATAATATTTAAAAAAACTTCAGATAATCTAGTCCTTTAAATTTTATGCTCATAGCAAGTCATATTAAAATTATTTTATTTTATTTTATTTTACTTTTACTATCGCTTTTACAGTTTATAAAAAAAACTAAATACATTAGATTAGTACAATGTGTAATCAAGTTATTATACTAACATTAAATATGAAAAAAACTTAATGAAGCGCTATCACAATTAAATTTAATTTACAATAAATTTTTTCACTAAATGATATATATATAATTCATCTATAAACTAAGACTACAATAATCTAATATATTAATAATATGATCAAGGTTAAAACTGAGATGTTTTTTTATATATTAAAAAAATATAACCTGATATTACATTACATTCTCTCGTTATCAATCTTAGTAAAAAATATTATTTAAAAAGAAAATATTCTTATCATAATTCAAATAAATAATTAAAAGTAATTATATACCAATTTTATATTAATTTAATATTTCGCTTTTTTATCATAATTTTTTTTACGTTCCAATTCCTTATCAATGGGCCCAGCAGCTAATAACTTTGGATCAATGACTTCATAATCATCAAATTTATCTCCACCTACTTTTTTCTCTATTGGAAAACTTAATTTATGAGCTAACCATCCAGATTCATTCATCGTCTTTTCTTTTTGCATCCCTTTTTCAAATGTTTTATCAAAGGCCTCACATGATTCACAATTAACTAATGAATGTAATGTACATAATTGTTCTTCTTCTTCTCCTTTAACTTTATCTTCCTTTATTGGTTGGATATCATTTAATTTATTTTGAAATTGTAACAATTTATCAAATACCTAAAATGATTTAATCAATTTAATTATAAAATAAAATTCTTATTAGTTCTTACAAATTCGGAATTCTTTTTCTTATCTTTTAGTTTAATTTGATTTTTTTTCTTATATATTTCAATAGTTTGCTTAAGCGTTTCTTTTCCACTTATTTCTTTTTTCTTATCTTCTTTAGTATCTTCTTTCCTCTTTGGATTATTTAACCCTTTAATATCTCTTTTCAATTTTTCAATCTGTAATTCTGTTTCCTCTTTCCTTTGTTCGATTTTATTTTTACGCTTTACTTCCTTATTTTCTGTTTCCTCCTCCTTTACTTCAGCTATTTGATTAACAAATAAATATCATTGTTATTAGTTAATTAATACACCTTACTTTCTTTAACTGTTTCGATTCTTGGTTGCTTCGTTATACGCGAGCTTTCTTTTTCAAGTTTAACTTTTTCTTTTGATAATGTTGGATCATTTGTTAATAACTCATGAGAAGACTTCATTCCACCATTTACTTCTTCAGTTTCCTCAACATCTTCTGAAAAAGATAGAAGGTTAATATTTCTATAATAATTAAAGGTAAGTACTTTCAATAGTTTATCAATTAGTTTTACCTTTTCTTCTTTTTTGTTATCTTCTTTGTTTTTGCCTCACTTTTTACTTCTTCTCTATATACATCCCTTAACACCAAATCATCGTATGGATTCAAAATAACTTTGGTTGAAATCAATTTAACTGGATAAACTGGTTGGTCACCATCAGGCCCCTCTACTTCCCCTTCCCCGATTTTTAGCATGTTATAAAGAGTTGTACCTTCTATCTAATTACATGTTAATCAAATTCAACTAAAATATTTGATTTAAATTTACCTTTCCGAACA
Organism: Batkoa obscura; assembly: GCA_030770535.1. Lineage (NCBI taxonomy): Eukaryota > Fungi > Entomophthoromycota > Entomophthoromycetes > Entomophthorales > Batkoaceae > Batkoa > Batkoa obscura. The sequence continues at coordinate 155,334 of JASVEC010000025.1, read as the reverse complement.
ATGTATTTTTTAATTGTAACTCCGGTGTTTTGTCCAATGTAAAAAAGAATTGGGAATTGTTGTCGTTTTTTTCTCCAGTGTTTGCCATTGCCAACAAACCTCTTCGATTAAACTTTAATCTTGAATGAAACTCATCTTTAAATGCTTCTCCATAGATTGACATACCACCTAAATATTAATTTCTATTTTACTAGTTATAGTTAAAGTGGACCTACCACTTCCAGAACCTGAAGGATCTCCACCTTGGACAATAAAGCCTGGCACTACCCTATGAAATATGGTATTGTCATAATAACCTTCTAAACATAATTGTATAAAGTTTCGACATGCCAATGGACACTCTTTACACCATAATTCTACTTCGATATCCCCGACAGAAGTTATTAAGATTACTTTACCACTTTGAAAGCTGGGTTACTTTATTTTATTAGTTATATATAGGATTACCTCGTTGGTGGTTCTAATGTATATATGCTTGCCATTAAAAAGAATTGTTCAAAAATAAACTATTTTTAAATTATTGAAGTTTAAAAGAATAAAAATTGACTTTTTAAAGCTATTAGTTTTTTTTAAATAGTTATTTCACTGTTATCAATAGTTTACAATAATCATGGAAACTAAAGGATTTAAATATAAATTTATTGAAAATAAGAAGAATCGAAAGAACAAGAAAAAGGGACAAGTAATAGAGGAAGATATACTAGAAGATAATAGAGATTTTATTGTAAATATAAGAAAGAATAAAGCCGGTATTAATAAACCCAGAGATGTAACTTGGTTAAAAGGAGATATTGAAGAAAAAAGGTAATATTTGGATTTAATGGAATCAAAACGTTATAACTATTTACATTAAATAGGATAAATTTAATTACAGGAGAAAACAATGGTTTTATGTTAGATTGTAAGGGTACATGATTGTATTTAAACAAAGGAATTAATAATAATACTCATGGTGTTAAAATAGAGAAAGTATTTAAAGTCATAAAAAAGGAACATTTATTAAAATTGGATGTAATTTGTTATGGACTTGGCTCAATAATAGAATCGAACTTATCACGTTGGCAACTAGCTTTTTTATTGTGCATTAAACAAGAATTTAAAGTATTAAAACTTCTACCTCAAATACAAGATAATTCAATTTTTAGGTAGTAAATAGTATACAATATTATGACCCTTTGCCCCTTACTAAAGATGAAAAAACAATCCTAAATGATTATGGATTTCAAATTCTAGAAAAAAATGAGGTAATTGGTTACTAAATAGAGCAAACTGGATTAATAAAGGAAGGAAGGAAAACGTGCGGTAAAAGAAGGAACTCTGTTCTACATGCCACATTGTCCCATGTTATTATATGAAAATGTATTATCCTCAAACTGGGAAGTAAATCTTTTAAAAAAAGTATATATTATCGGCAATGACCTTACAAATTATTATCTAAAGTAAGCTCAAATAAATAAATTAAATTACACTCTAATTATTACAGCCATCCTCAAACTAAACTTAAAAAAGTAGCGCCTGCTATATTAACTATATCCTTTTTTTGATAATATGATTTTGTTTATTTGACTTATTGTTCTTAACTTGGATTACCTTAATCAAGAAAATCTACTTTGCTGTAATCTTTTTAGCGAGTTGAAAGAAGAGCCTAATGCTTTTAATGATATGTCAATTATGTGGTTGGATATTCACAAGGATTCTAAGCTTGCTACTTTGGAAAGAGAGATCCCAGTGGAAGGAGAAATGTTTGATAGCGAACTCATTACCGAAAAATAGAAGCAAAAAATAGAATTTATTAATAGTATAATAGAATTGTTTTAGTTCATTTTATAGCATAAAGCTTAAGCGAAATATTATTTTATTTTATTTTATTTTTAATTTGATAATGGTGAAATTAATAAAGTCGAAGTGAAATATTTTATTGGCTAGTTTTTATTTTATTTTTTTCATTCCCTTTAAAACGAAAAAGCTTGTTTTGGAATGTTGAGTTTAAATTTTGATATCAATGGAGAAAATAAGGTGGCTAATGTGTTACTTTATGATCATGTAACTCTAGGGAAAAAAGAGATATTACCTAAGGTATTGGAAAGTGAGGTTGCATTTGTTTTAGTGAGAGCGGATATGGTATGTTTTTAATTACCTCATGAGTTAATATATAGCAATAAAGAGTAATACTAACTAGTATTAAAAGATAATCAACTTATTCCATTTAAAAGCTGCTATCCATAGAGCATTAAGAAATTGTAATTTTAAAAAAATGAAAACTAGAAGCATTGAGAGTGAAATTATTTATTGTTTGAATCCTACTACAAAGGTATTTTTAAATTAAGTTTTGTTAGAGTTTGATAAACAAATAAAATAGATAAACGAAGGCTTTCAATTCTTTGGATTAAATGATAAACCGCATCCTATAATAGTCATCAAAGTTAATGACAAAAATAGGGATCAATTAAGTTTAAAACAGGTAAATTTAACAATTATTTAAAATAATTAATTAACAACCAAAAGATGGAAGAAATGTTGAGCCCAGTTTTTCAAAGTACTCCTACTCAAAACAAAGATATAGATATAGAGATTAAAAAGTTAACGGATTATAAAGTTTTAAGAAAGGTATTGAATAAATTATTATTATAAGCAAGTTATTTATAGTTTTAGGTTTATAATTTAGCTTCGTTAAATGAAATTGGAAATGAAGACCCGGCGATTTTAAACTCAATTATTAGCACTATGGCTATGAAATGGCATCTTTAACTCTTTGGTTCTGTTAATTTCTAGCATTTTATTTTTAGTTGAATTAATTATAAAAAGTAAAAAATTATTAAAGCGTATATTGGTTTTTTATATAAAGGATTCTTTGTTTATGACGTCAAAAGCTATTTATGAGTACCATGATGGACTCAAAGCAGTGAAAATTAAACTTATTATACATGAGCTACTATAATAAGCGTACTACAGTGGTTTTCATGATATGATTTTATTCTAGCTGGAAGGAACTTGTTTTTAATGTAATTTATTTTATGCATAGCTAAAAATTTAAATTTTAAATTTAAACATTTAATCAAATTTGTAATATTTTCCATTACAATTACATTTAGCTATAATATTAATGTTAAGCTGAAAAATGTAACCAAAATTAAAAAACAAATTTGAATAAGAAACCAATATTGGGATAACATTTAATTAGGTAAATAAAACCCAAATAATAACATAGTTTCAATGAAATTAACATTTCAGAATAAAAACAATGCTTGAACTATCATTAAATGGTTGGTTTTTGTTCTGCAATAATATAAATCTTATCTTTCTCCATAAGAACAAGTTGAGATGAAGGATTAGGAATAGCATAAGAGATTTGACGGTTACGATGGATACGTGTACGGTATAATCCTAATGGCACGCAATCCTTAAACTTCATTAACCAAGAAACTAAATGGTAATAAGGGCGATCTAAATGAACTAATTAAAAATAGTAAAACAATTATATATTAAACTTACCAATAAAGATTTCAGGTAACTCTAAAGTGAAAACATGGGTAATAGGAATATCTTCAACTTTGCCATTTACGGATGGTGTAGCTACGGAATCATCTTGTACTTTACGCCATGAATCAAGATAGGGATCAAAAATTAAACGGTCAAGGACATCAATAATAAAGTCATCATAATAAGTCTGACAGATAACCGGCTCCATCATACAAGGTGAATTGACATGACCAGCCATAAAAGAAGGTCTCAATAAGGCCTGTGCATAAGTTTCAGAAGCTGGAATAGTTTCTCCAGCACCAACAAATTTCATATTCTCTCTATGAATGAATTCAACAACTACGAAAAAATCAGGATCTAAAGCCATGGATTCTATATTTAAAACAATCAACAGTGAAGAGGCATCGGCAGTACGAGGGTTTGAGGTAGCTGAGGCTTTATCATCACAAAGTACAACAGCTTTCTTGGCACGAGATATCCCAGCTGAAAAAAGAACCTTACGAGAAAGAGCGGAGCCTTGAATAAAATATACATCTCCAAACTGTTCCAACACGTAACGTTGACGAGGATTTGGTGCAGCCTTAGATAGAATAACAACTGGTATTTGTTGACTTAAATGAGGTCCACGAAGGGTGCCTACAAAATAATCCATAGATTTAGGGAAAACATCAGAGTTATCACAAACTACTACATGGCCAGAAAGATGATTAATTGCACCAAGGTCATCGAAATAACTGTTTTCTTTCATCATTTCAGAAACAACTTGAGCAATGTTTCTTTCTTGAACTGAAAGATTACCCACTTCTGTAATTTCTGAACTAATATCGTTATCAAATGGAGTGCCAAGGTTAAAGAAAGGATCTGCAATATTGTTAGCTACTTCCTTTTTAGTTTCGTCCTCAGAGTTGTCACCAGAGTCAAGCACTAAATTCTTTTTAACTTTATCCATAGATTCAGTAGCTGATGCTTTAGTTTCAGTTCTTTCTAATGGGACTGGAGTTTGTATAGGACTATCAGATTTTACAGCTTCAGGAGTAATTTCAGCAGATTTCGGGGTAGATTTTGGAGTAGATTTAGTGGTATTTTTGCCATCCTCGAAATAATAATTGATATCTTCAGAGTAGAGGCAAGAATGTTCATCAAATGGGGCTCCCTTTTCACCTAGTTTAGAAATTCGATTGGCATCATAAGCAGATGATGACATAATGAACCCAGTTTCAGTACCAACAATTTTATAGGAATGAGGGTTTAAATAAATTTTACGCTTATAAGTACTGCTAGATTTTTGACCAGAGAGGCCAATAGCGAATAGAGTAATTCCAAAGTAGCGATAAATCATTTCGGCAACATCAATAAACTTCATCCCAATAAAACATTTGGCAAAATTAATCGAATAAATTTCATGAGAAGCTCCATCGATATACTCTTTTAACCAACTAAGCTCTGGCTTAAGTTTTAAAGATAAGGAAAGCTCGGTACAAGTAGTTTCAGTTAATGAAGTGGAAAGTAAATATAAAAGGGTAGAAAATCCAGGATTCAATAAATTCTGAGCAGTCATACCAAAGCGTAGCTCTTGGACACAAATTACTTGACGAGCTAATTGATTGAAATGAGGCTTATTTTCCGGAAGGCTGACTTGTGCATAAAGCTTGATGTTCTTATTAAACCTTTTAATTGCTAAAGCCAACATTACTGAAATTGCATCGGAGTCATGATCATCACTTTTGGAAAATTTGTCAGTAAGAACGAAACATGCTTTGGCTCTAGAGGCTTGTGCTTTGGTTAAACTACGGAATGAAGTCGGTGTCCCTTTTACATACTGAACACGAGAGTGATATGCAGGGTCGTTAAGAATTCCAATTATTTCTTCGGATGGCTCTTTAGGATTAAGAATAACAATAGTAGAATTCATAGTTTGAAGACCATGATCTTCGCAGAAAAATTCTCTCAAGAACTCAAATAAGGAATTAAAATCAAAATCACCAACAACAAGGATATGTTGTTCATTTGACTCAGCTTCAAAAGGCTTATCATAAATTGAGCGCTTGTTTAAAATGGATAAGAGTTCACTGATCTTACCAGGTAAGAATAAAGCTCCAGCCACCATTATATAAAGAATAACAAGTCTAGTTATCACGTTCTTTGCTGCTATTTTTGAGCTAAAACCAGAAGTACTACTAACTTTTTCAATAGTTAAATAACTATACGATACCCATTTATTAATTATTTACCTGCTGTGAAAAAGAAGACGTCAAAAAAGGTTGGTATATCTGAAGCTAAATCTTCTGGCTTCAATTCTTTAATCGTTGTAATATGAATAATAGACGTAGTGAATAAAATGGTAGCCAAAATGGTTGAGCCTAAAAAAGTTAATTTCAACTAATTAATAATAGGAATTAGATTACAAAGCTGTATGGTTTTTTTAGCCAGCATGGATAAGTTAAAGAATGAATTTTTAACTGGAATAAGGAGTTTAACGAGAGAATAATGAAGCCTCATGAAACGAAATGGATACAAGTAGGCCTAAAACAAGATATAAAAAGAATGATAACATTAGATTAAATACTTACAAAACCTCCACTAAGCATATAGGTTTTTGTTAAATCAATGCTAGTAATAAAATAATCACAAGCTAAAATGACAATTGGTGGAATGGTTGAAATGAGGGTAAGCAAAGAAAAAGGCTTCGCAAGTTCTTCAAGGATATCCGAAGAAACATAAAGCCTGGGTAGCCATTGAAGTAATAATAATAATCCAAGAAATAATCCAGTAAAATGAGATAAAGGTGGAATTTCTTGATCTTTGCCATCTGGGTTAGCATATTGAGTATTCTACAGAATGTCAAAACAAAGTGGAATAAACATAAATTTAATTACCCAAATATAAATAGAAGCAAATAGGAGCCCGATAGTAAAATCTAAGAGATCCCAGTATCTTCCAACATTAGAAGTATCCAAATAAAAAGCAAGTCGTTGACGTAAAGTAGGTTTCTGTCCCATATCTGCCCAGTTTTCAAAAACTTTATGAGCAGATTCTTTCCAGCTTTCATACGCTAACTCCCTGATGGTACTCTCTTTAATTGGTACTGATTTTGTACTAGAAGAATCATCATCAAAAGAGTTAAAAGTCTTTGGTTTGCGGTATTGAATTTTATTGACAGCAGCGGTTCTACTTCGCATCAAGCTTCCCTTCTGTTTGTTGCGAGAAGATGATTGAATACTTCGATACTTTCTTACGGCTGCCTTGGAAACCAAAGGCGTTTTTTCAGTTTCTGGCATTTAACTATTACTGCTATTTTTTAGAAGAAAAGTAAACCTTTTAATTTTATGGGGCATTTTTAATGATTTAGGAGTTATTTTGATTTGTTAGTTTAAGCCACTCAAACTTAATAGTAAATTAAGAACACGACCTGTTTATTCATAAGACTACTACTATGGTAACTTTAATAAAATATTATTTATTTTTTAAAATAATGTCGATTTATTTATAAGTAATATTAAAAACCATAATAAAATATAAAATTAACATTATTCTATTATTATTATGTGGGGATGTATTTTTTGTCAAGAATCTTACTGATAGCCTTTCCACTTAAATAGTGCTTAAAAAATGGAAAAAGTGATGAAATCAAAAAAAATACGTTTATATTATATATACAAAAATGCAAAATATAATTAAAAATAAAAATGTTTTAATGTTATTAATTATTTTTTAAAAGTATAAAGTTTTGACATTTAATTTATTAACTATTTAATTAATAAATTTATTTACTTTATATGGGGATGTATTTTTGTGTTTAAGAATTTTACTAACAATCTTTCCACTCAAATAGCGCTTAAAAAATGGATAAAATAATGAAGCCAAAAAAAACACCCCCATATGGGGGTGTCCGAATTGGTTTCATTTTTTTATCCATTTTTTAAATATTTATATTTTAAAAACTTTGCTTAAAATTCTATAAAAATAAATTCTTTATTAAAAGCCAAAAGTACCCGACACAGTTTTAAATTATTTTGTTATAATTTATATTGTCAATTAGCGGAATTTTTGCTAAATTTAATATAAATTCCTGGATTAGTAAAGATTTTACTAATATAGCCTGTATAGTGATATTAGTCAAAGTTGTAATATGTAAATAAATATATGTTTTTATAAAGCTTTATTAAAAAATATTTATTATTAACTGTTTTATATTCAACACTGCAGATTTGCTATCAAATGAATAAATTATTTTAATGTTATAATTACATTATTAATATATCGCTAAGTTAATAAATAGCTGCATGGGAGGGAGTGGTTAGCCCCAAAACTATAATTAACCATCCCTATGTAACACAAGCAGTATAATAATAGTTTTTACTTATTATTACAACTACTTGCTCTTTGGCTATCTATTAACTTAGCTATTAATAATTCAAGTAATATCAACATTTAATAATTGATTTCTATCATCTAATAAGCTACTTACTTGTTTACTGAATATTGAAACTTTTAAATTTTCAGTTATTTTTGTAAGATAAGCTGGGGTTGACCTTTTAATTTTTCTATCCTCTATAGACTCTATAACTTTAATTGAGATCATATCGCTTTTTTTTGATCTATCAGATACTGGATAACAGTGTAGTTTATTACCACGTTTAATAAAATGTAAATACTTTTTAATACCTTTTATTTTTACTATTTTTTTTATATCTTTGTTTCTTTCATACTTTTTAAAAATTATATTTGTTTTCCCATTATTGACAGTTGAGTTATTAACTCTATTATTTTCACAAACAAAAATCTCAAATTTTGAAATTAACTGATCAATATCTTCTATTTTACCTAATGCTTCAAGATTATTTTTCCACTGTGAAAGATTTCCAAAATGTCCATCAACTATACTTTTTCCATGATGCTCAGCAAAAAAATTAAGATCAATATTTAAACTACTATTTATTTTATAAATTTCTTCAAATACATAATGTAAAAACTCTTGAGATTTAAAATGATATCCTGTATCTGTCCATATATTAATTTTTGTAAACTTTTTAAATAAAGGCTCTTTAGATATTAAATCAATCAAACAATCTCCTGCATATGCTGAATCATGATTTGATATTTCAGATAAATAATCAAAATAAACTTTGCCTATTGTTTTATCGTTTTTTAAATACAAAACGCCAAACCCTAATACTGATATAGCTTGTTTGTTATAATGATCTAGGTTTATTAAATCTGGTTTTATTTTTATTTCCATATTTTGTTTAAAGTCTAAAATTATTATACAACTTCTATTATTTAATTTTTCAATAGTTTCATTAAGTATGTTTTTTTGAGTATCAACACAAAATTCATGTAATTTATATAACCTTTTTTCTTTATTAAAAGATTCCTCTATCTCTGCTTTATTTTTTGTCACTTTGTTGTATTTATTTTATTTTCAAATAACTTTTTTCTAACTGTATACTGGGCACATATATTACATAAATCTGTTTTTCTTGCTGGATTTTTAAAATCATTTGGTATATATTTGAAAAATGTTGACCTAGCTACTGCTTTATCTTTTAAATCATTAAAATACTTACTGTATATCATTCTTCTACTTTTATTTAATATATATATTCTCTGACGAATATTTATCATTATTTTTTTTACTAAATCTTGATGAAATAGTTGAATTATCAAGTAAATATTTTATAATAATCTCGATTTGCTCATCTTTAATTTTTTTTGTATTTTTGATAGTAGGTCGTAACGTTGGTATTTTATTATTATTAGTTATTTTTGAATAATCATATTGATTTTTACTTATATTAAATCCAAAACTTTTACATTCATCAAAAGAATATACTGAAGCTATAGTCGATAATAATGCTACTTGTTGGTTTTTATTTCCTGCTTCCCTTAAAGTACTAATTTTATACATTGCTTGATTAAGTTTGTTATTATTAATAGTAAAATTTAATAATATTTCTTTTCTTTTTTTTGTTTTGTTATAAAATTCCATAAACTTTGGGCTATTGTGAATAGTTGTTAAAATTGATGTAGATGAATTACAATGTTTATATAATGTGCTTCTCCCTACCGTATTAAAGTTTTTAGAAATTCCATTTCGAAGTTTAGTTATAAAAGCTTGCATTTTGTTTTTATTTTAACAAAAAATAAAGTTAAATAACTATATAATTATATATTATATAGCTATTGAATATTTAATAAAAAATACAAAACACTGTGAAATATCGTTTCATCATCTCTGTGATTGATTATCGCATAATAATCACTTAACTTGTTTACAAAACTAGTTGAGTATAAAATAGATTCTTCAACATAATAGCTCAAGGCTTTTTAATTAAATTGTTCCCTAATATTTTACTTTTAATAAAGCCACTAAGTCTTTCTGACAATATCTTATGTAGATTTTATAGTAGTATCCTGTATTCTATTTATTTTACATAGCTCGTAGCTTATTGCGTATTACTCCTATTGATTTAAGTCTATCTTAGCTACATAAACTAAGGCCTTTTGACTTACGGCCAGTTAACTAAGCTAGAACTGCCTCTAACTCCAATTACTGAGTACTAACTTTCACAAACATATAATCAAAAAAATAAAATAAATAAAACAAGTCTTTAAGTTGAATTTTTATATTTAGTTTTAAGCTTTTTAAATTTAGCTGATGATACATTAAAGACTTACAAATTTAAAAACTTGAAATTTGGATTAATTTCTAGTTAAATTCTGAAACCAATTCGGACACCCCCATATAATCTATTTATTACTGCATATTATTTTTTTTATTTATAAATTAACTTTAGTTGGGGGTGTTTTTTTTGGCTTCATTATTTTTTCCATTTTTTAAGCGCTATTTGAGTGGAAAGATTGTTAGTAAAATTCTTAAACAAAAAAACACATCCCCAGTTATTAAAATTGAATTTCCTTAACTTATCACAAACAGTTAACTAAAAAACTTTTATAGCTTTTTTACTAAACATTAAATATTATATTTAATGCTTATGATAAAAAAAGTTTTTATAATTATAATAATAGTTTCACACTTTTTTTTAATAATTTTTATTATATGGGGATGTTTTTTGTATTTAAGAATTTTACTAGCAGCTTCCCCACTCAAATAGCACTTAAAAGATGGGAAAAATAACGAAGTCAAAAAAAACACCTTTATATAATACTTGTTATATTTTATATTTGATAGCATCTAATAGAATTTTTTTATAACTGATTTATTAAAACTGTTAAAAAAGTTAAACATGCTTTTTAAATAGCATTAATGATCTAATTACCTCTTTTCAGACCTTTTATAATACTATTAGTATTTTTTTTACTTAGATATATATTTTTAGTTTAATTAACTATCATTTTAAAAAATCAATTAAAAATTAATTTATCAAATTTAAACTTTTGTTTAATAATACTATCAGTTATAAAATATACAAAAACTTGGCTAAAAAAATCAAAAACCTTAAATTTAAGCTTTATAAACATAACGTTGCTTTTTATTTTAGAATTAACAAACTTTGAAAAAAAACTAACTATTTTAAAAAAAAAGCTAATATAACTAATAATAATAAAACCCTAACTTTTAATAACAAAAGTAAAGGTATTTTTAATAGAGTTAATCTTTCATTGTTATATATTATAAAAACTTTAATAATTATTTAATTTATATCAAATAAATACTTTTTTTTGTTTTTAATAATAATGATAAATCTGCATGTTAAAATAAAATCTGATTGCTTACAACAACTAAATTTTTTAGTAGTCTGTCATAACCTGTCATAATTAAGTTTTGTATTTATAACTTCAAGGGGAAAAAAATACTGTTTCAACTCCTTATTTTAGCATGTTAAATCATTATAAACTATTTAAATATATTATATGTAATTTTAATAATATTCTTATTAAACCTATTCTAAATACTGATTTATCATAAATTTAAAAGTTTCATAAAAAACATTAAAAATTATACTAGTGTCGTGATATTCTATATGGGGATGTATTTTTGTGTTTAAGGATTTCACTAACAATCTTTCCGCTGAAATAGCGCTTAAAAAATGGAAAAAGCAATGAAACCAAAAAAAACACCCCTATATAATATATAAATATATAGTTATTTGACTTTATTTATTAAAATTTTAATATAATAGGGAGAAGCACATTATATAAACATTATAATTCATTTATATTAGTTTTAACAACCATTCATAATAACCCAGAGTTTATAAAATTTTATAATAAAATAAAAGAATTGAAGTTTATTATTGATAATAATAAACTTAATCAACCAATTGTGAAATATTGCTTTATTTAGCTCTCGGATTGATTATAACACAACCAAGTCCGAGTCCCTTATTTTGATTTGCTGCGAGAATTTATAACTTCATATTGCAAAGAATAATATTATCTCCTTTTAATATCCATACTTATTGGAGTATAAAAGAGATCCTTCAATATGATAACTCGAGGCTTTTTAACTGAATTACTCCCTGATATCATACTATTAATAAAGTCACTAAGTCTTTCTGACAACATCTTATATAGATTTTACAGTAGTACCTTCTATTCCATTTGTTTTACATAGTTCGTAACTTATTACGTATTATTCCTACTCATTTAAGTCTATCTTAGTTATATAAACTAAGACCGTTCGACTCAAGGCAAGTTAATTAAGCAAGAGTAGCTTTTAACTTCGACCACTAAGTATCAACTTTCACACAATGCATAAAATTAGTGTTTTAAAGGAAACAGGAAATAAAAACCAACAAGTAGCATTATTATCAACTATAGCTTCAGTATATTCTTTTGATGAATGTGAAAGTTTTGGATTTAATATAAGTAAAAATCAATATGATTATTCAAAAATAACTAATAATAAGCAAATTAAAGTTATTATATAATATTTATCTAATAATTCAATTATTCTATTAAGATTTAATAAAAAAAATAATGATAATAAATATTTATTATCATTATTTTTTCCAGTTTTTAAGCGCTGTTTAAGCGGAAAGATTGTTAGTAAAATTCCTAAACATAAAAATACATCTCCATATGAAAATAAAAATAAAACCAGATTTAATAAATTTAGATCATTATAACAAACAAACTATATCAGTATTAAAGTTTGTTTTATATCTAAAAAATAATAAAACAATAGACAAAGTTTATTTTGATTATTTGTCTGAAATATTAAAGCATGATTCAACATATGGGGGTGTTTTTTTATTTCATCACTTTTTCCATCTTTTAAGCGCTATTTGAGCGGAAAAATTGTTAGTAAAATTCTTAAACACAAAAATACATCCTTATATATTTTAATTAAAAACACATTAAGTAAAATAACACTACTTATATAAATTAATTTAAATATTTACTATACTTTATTTAATTTTTATTATTATTATATTTATTGTTATTATTTTATATAGTTTGTTAATAAGTTTTTTATGCTTATAATATTTTATATAAAAGGCCAATAAATACTTTATACTTATAAGCTATAATTTATCTTAATTATATAGGAATGTATTTTTTTGTTCAAGAATTTTACTAACAATCTTTCCACTCAAATAGCGCTTAAAAAATCGAAAAAATAATGAAACCAAAAAAAACACCCCTATTTGGACATCGCCATTAATTATTTTTTTAACTAAAAATATAGCTTTTACAACTTTGATAACTAACATAATAAAAAGCAATGCACTGGCTCCTAGCTTAGCTTTTTACTATTTATTATAAATAATGTCCAGCTTTAAATTAATTACAATCCTTTTGACCTTTTAATTTTACTTACTTTTATATTGTTATCAACTTGTAAGGTAGTTATAACATAAAATAACACTTTTAAAGCTTGATAAAAAGATCAAAAAAATTATTAAAAACCCAAAATTTAAAAAGCTTAATAAAGTTTAAAAGCATATTATAATTTATTTTAAATTAATATATCATAAATTGGTCATGTTATTAATATTAAAACAGTAAAAGTTATGAAAAAATTTAAAATAAGAGGCAGTGTTTATAAAACCTACTTTTATTTTATTATCTGACTTTAATTTCTTTATTTTTTATTTAAAATTTTCCTTTTTAAAACTATCATTATAAATATAAAAAATGTACAATAATAATATTAATTTGCTGATATATGGGGATGTCCGAATTGGTTTCATTTTTTTATCCATTTTTTAAATATTTATATTTTAAAAACTTTGCTTAAAATTCTATAAAAATAAATTCTTTATTAAAAGCCAAAAGTACCCGGACACAGTTTTAAATTATTTTGTTATAATTTATATTGTCAATTAGCGGAATTTTTGCTAAATTTAATATAAATTCCTGGATTAGTAAAGATTTTACTAATATAGCCTGTATAGTGATATTAGTCAAAGTTGTAATATGTAAATAAATATATGTTTTTATAAAGCTTTATTAAAAAATATTTATTATTAACTGTTTTATATTCAACACTGCAGATTTGCTATCAAATGAATAAATTATTTTAATGTTATAATTACATTATTAATATATCGCTAAGTTAATAAATAGCTGCATGGGAGGGAGTGGTTAGCCCCAAAACTATAATTAACCATCCCTATGTAACACAAGCAGTATAATAATAGTTTTTACTTATTATTACAACTACTTGCTCTTTGGCTATCTATTAACTTAGCTATTAATAATTCAAGTAATATCAACATTTAATAATTGATTTCTATCATCTAATAAGCTACTTACTTGTTTACTGAATATTGAAACTTTTAAATTTTCAGTTATTTTTGTAAGATAAGCTGGGGTTGACCTTTTAATTTTTCTATCCTCTATAGACTCTATAACTTTAATTGAGATCATATCGCTTTTTTTTGATCTATCAGATACTGGATAACAGTGTAGTTTATTACCACGTTTAATAAAATGTAAATACTTTTTAATACCTTTTATTTTTACTATTTTTTTTATATCTTTGTTTCTTTCATACTTTTTAAAAATTATATTTGTTTTCCCATTATTGACAGTTGAGTTATTAACTCTATTATGTTCACAAATAAAAATCTCAAATTTTGAAATTAGTTGATTAATATCTTTTACTTAATGCTTCAAGCTATTTTTCCATTGTAAAAAATTTCCGAAATGTCCATCAACTATACTTTTTCCATGATGCTCAGCAAAAAAATTAAGATCAATATTTAAACTACTATTTATTTTATAAATTTCTTCAAATATATAATGTAAAAATCCTTGAGATTTAAAATAATTTCCTGTATCTATTTATATATTAATTTTTGCAAACTTTTTAAGCAAAGGCTCCTTAGATATTAAATCAATCAAACAACCTCTTGCATATGGGGATGCATTTTTGTGTTTAAGAATTTCATTAATAATTTTTCCGCTCAAATAGCGCTTAAAAGATGGAAAAAGTGATGAAATAAAAAAACACCCCCATATGTTGAATCATGCTTTAATATTTCAGACAAATAATCAAAATAAACTTTGTCTATTGTTTTATTATTTTTTAGATATAAAACAAACTTTAATACTGATATAGTTTGTTTGTTATAATGATCTAAATTTATTAAATCTGGTTTTATTTTTATTTTCATATGGGGATGTATTTTTATGTTTAGGAATTTTACTAACAATCTTTCCGCTTAAATAGCGCTTAAAAACTGGAAAAAGTAATAAAACCAAAAAAACGTCCCCATATTTTATTTTAAGTTCAAAATTATTATATAACTTTTGTTATTTAATTTTTTAATAATTTTATTGAATATGTTTTTTTAAACATTAATATGGGGAAGTACTTTTTTGTTTAAGAATTTCACTAACAATTTTTCCATTCAAATAGCGCGCTTAAAAGATGGAAAAAGTGATGAAACCAAAAAAACACCCCCATATAATCTATATACCTTTTCCTTTTTATTAAAAGATTTTTTTATTTCTGTTTTATTTTCAAATACTTCTTTTTTGACTGGTATACTAGGCACATACATGTATCATATAAATCTGTTTTTTTTTTGCTACATTTTTAAAATCATTTGGTATATATTTAATATATATTAATCTGAGTACTGCTTTATTTTTTGAGTCATTAAAATATTTACTATATGGGGGTGTTTTTTTATTTCATCACTTTTTCCATCTTTTAAGCGCTATTTGAGCGGAAAAATTATTAATGAAATTCTTAAACACAAAAATGCATCCCCATATGCAAGAGGTTGTTTGATTGATTTAATATCTAAGGAGCCTTTGCTTAAAAAGTTTGCAAAAATTAATATATAAATAGATACAGGAAATTATTTTAAATCTCAAGGATTTTTACATTATATATTTGAAGAAATTTATAAAATAAATAGTAGTTTAAATATTGATCTTAATTTTTTTGCTGAGCATCATGGAAAAAGTATAGTTGATGGACATTTCGGAAATTTTTTACAATGGAAAAATAGCTTGAAGCATTAAGTAAAAGATATTAATCAACTAATTCCAAAATTTGAGATTTTTATTTGTGAACATAATAGAGTTAATAACTCAACTGTCAATAATGGGAAAACAAATATAATTTTTAAAAAGTATGAAAGAAACAAAGATACAAAAAAAGTAACAAAAATACAAGGTATTAGAAACTATTTACATTTTATTAAACGTGGTAATAAACTACATTGCTATCTAGTATCTGATAGATGAAAAAAAAGTGATATAATTTCAATTAAAGTTAATAAAT
This sequence comes from Batkoa obscura, assembly GCA_030770535.1. Classification (NCBI taxonomy): domain Eukaryota; kingdom Fungi; phylum Entomophthoromycota; class Entomophthoromycetes; order Entomophthorales; family Batkoaceae; genus Batkoa; species Batkoa obscura. The sequence goes on along the minus strand of JASVEC010000025.1, from coordinate 139,145 downwards.
AGTTAAAGAGCAAGTAGCTGTAATAATAAATAGAAACTATTATTACATTGCTTACATTATATAAAGATAGTTAGTTTATAGTTTCAAAGCTAATTACTCTCTTATGCAGCTATTTATTAACTTGGTAATATATTCATATAATGTAATTATAACATTAAAATAATTTATTTATTTGATAGCAAACCTTGCAGTTGTTGGCCATAAAGCAGTTAATGATAAATATTTTTTAATAAAGCTTTATAAAAACATATATTTATTTACATACTATAACTTTGATTAATACCAATATATAAGTTATATTAGTAAAACTTTTGCTAATCTGAGAATTTATATTAAATTTGATAGAAATTGGATAAAAAAATGAAGCCAATTCGGACACCCCCATATGTAATTAAACGAAATTTTATTACTTGATCAGGATTTCCAGCTTTTAAAATAATATGTTCTTAATTGTTTACCTTTTTTTAAAGTCTATTTTAAAAATAGTCATGTGAGCCCAATGTATAGAGCGTTTGTCTACAGAACAAATTATTTTTCTTTCATTTTTTAATTTACTTTTTAGTTTCTTTTTTATGGTAGTAATTTGGTTTAAGGCGATTGATTTTTATCTTTCAACTTTTAAGCCAAATCTGATATAGTTTTTAAATAACTTAGCTTAAATTTGATAAATTAAACTTTTTACTTAGTAAGTTCAACTTTTAATAAGTCAGTTTATTTAACAATTTTGTTTTACTTAAATTTCAACTTATAAAGCTTATTCAATACAATTTATTATCGCATTTAAATTCGATTAGTAACAACAATTTTTTTACATTTTACTCCAAAATAATAAGCCAATACAAAACACCCCCTAAAGTTTTGTTTAAATCAAAAAATACATTTATATAAATTTTACTTGAAACTATTCAAAATAACCAAATTAATGCCAAAACATTTATTTTTGTCCATAATGGAGGGTTCCACCTATTAATTAATACCCAAGTCAATTAACATTGAGCTTTATATTGCTTCTGTTTTAGTTAATTCAAATTATATTAAAAATGGACGAAATTGATAACTTTTAACAGATCGAGAAAACTATCAAATACTGAGTATTCCAAATTTATTAAAGGGAAAGTAATCAAAAAAGCCTATACTTTTATTATTTTTAAAGTAGTAGTTGGTCACAGTTGATATACATAATAGCCCTTCAGTTTACCTCCCAGATTTCCTAAATCTATACTTTTCAAATTGGAAAATAAAATAGTCCAAAAAAATTCAATTTAACTATTTTATTATAAAGTTGACCAAAGGTTTTAGAAATTGCCAATTAAAAATTCAGTAAAGGATTAAAAAATATAGTTACACTTTAATTTAATTACTAATCCTATCCCCTTTTCCTAAGATTTAAAGCAATTTCAAAGTTTTCTTTAGTGTATATGATGTAAAAACTGGTTTTTCCAAAATGCTTCTTTTCTACCTTAGACAAGGTCCTCAAAGACCATTACCCAGAGCAAGCCCCCTAATTTTTAAGAAAAGTCAAAAAAATCACAAAGAGCTAAGGTCAAATTATATGTTAAAAGCTCCTTTTATCTTTCAGTTCTTATTTTATAAATTTGAAGTGTTTTGTTTTGGGAATATGAATTTTTGCATTTTGTCCTGGTAAAACAAAATTAAGGAAATTCCTTTAAAGTAAACTTTGGATAAATTTTTTTGTATAGGAAACAAGGCTTTGATCAATATAAAATTAAGAAGTATTATGTAGGAGCGTTTTTTTTGGTATCATTATTTCTTCCATTTTTTAAGTACTATTTGAGCGGAAAGATTGGTAGTAAAACTCTTAAACAAAAAAACACATCGCCTATATTTACGCTTTTGGGCTTTAACCTTTATATGTACTATTTTGACTATTGAAAAAAACAAATATCATAAATTTTTTTAGAACATATGGGGATGTATTTTTTGTTTAAGAATTTTACTACCAATCTTTCCACTCAAATAGTACTTAAAAATGGGAAAAATAATGAAGCCAAAAGAACATCTCTCCCATATATTAATCCGCTTTTGTAAAAAGTGGCTTTTTTGTTCATTTATCAATAAATAATAGGGTAAAACCTTATTTACATGTCAACACATTCTCAATTTAATTTTGTAATTAGATATCCTCTTAAAGTTGAAGTTTTTTTTGGGGGGGCTCATCTAAATTATGTTTGGATTATGCCAATCAATTTAAAACTTAATTAAATCTTTTTTGTGTCTAATCTCCTGAACTGGGGGGCTGATCTTCAAACTCAATTTTAAAAAAAATTGTTTCATTTAAAATAATAACCAGCTTGTGATAAAGCTCTCTTGCCTAAGTAAAATTCTAAAGAGCTCGATGATTTCTTTAACTGTGTTTTACCTTGTGGATAAACAGGTAGAATCATAACTCTGATTGCAGTTTGACCCAAGTTTAAAATAAGCCTGCCAATTTTTTCGGATTTTTTCATTTTCTAAATTTTAATAAATATTGTAATTCGCTATGAGGAAAGAAGTCATAAAATTGAAATTTATACACAAACAGGATACATCGAGAGTTCTATTATATACCCGAATTCCATAATTTTTGGGAATCTGCTTGAAAGATTGGAAGTTTTGAAACTTTTGGCTTAATCTGTAAAATCTTTTGGAACTGGAGAAAACTGAAGTGAAGTGGTTCCTCCAAAAATACTTAAATCCACTAAGTACTTTTCCCTGTTGCGCTTAATTTCTTATCATTCAGTGGAATTGTCCCTTATAAAGCAAAAAACGAGACAAAAAAGCAGCTCAACACCTTGACGCTCACTAATGCTAATACTGTCCCCCTGAACAGAGCATTAAAATACCAAAGTGGTTTCACTGTAATTTTTCCAGAAACTCCTATTTAAAACTAATAAAATACATTTAAACCCAGTTTTTTATTATTGAGTTAGCTTTGTGGAATATGAGGGGGTATTTCCTGGAAAACTTTCCAGAAGCTATTGATAAAGATCAAAGTGTTACAATCGAGAAACTTGAAACAAATTTGGATACCATCTTAAAAATAATCAAGCTTCAAGTCCAAAATAAAACCTCATTTTTCTAAACAAAAAATGTTTAATTCATAGAATCAAAAATGAACTCTAAAAATGTCTCTGAAGATACTGAAATAACTCTGGTTTTAAAGATGATCAGACATGATGAATCAATGGAAATGGGCACATGCAAAACAATTAAAATAAAAAATTTCACTAAATTTAAAATAAACAATATCACTTTGATTTATATATTTATTTTAACTCCAAATTAGACATACTAACAACACATACTATCCATGTCCAAATAAGATAACTTAATTGGAGAAATGGTCCAGCAATCAATCCTAAAATAAACAATATTCTTAAATCTCAACATTAATAAATTAGTAATAAAGCAACATAGTTTTGTATCAGATGTGTTATTAAAAATACAAATTATGTAGTTTTATCCTAATAATAGAAACAATGTTGTCTCTAAAAATTCGTAAGCAATTAAAACATGAATTAAGAAAACATAATCCTATATCTTTTTATGTGCCCCAAAGTTAACATAAATGAAGATATGTAAATAGTTATTATTTTTAATAAATGTTGGAATGACAGGATAATTTCAAAAACCACTTATTTCAAACTGTTATTCAGTTATTAATTTTAATTTGAACTCAAAACCCATTTTATTTAGTTGGTTTATACTTACACCAAGCTGATTATCAAACTTGCACAGAATGTTTGTTATTGAAAGGCCAAGATATAGGTAGGTTATTTAGATAGTTTTTAATTATGGGTATTCGAGATTAATTATTACACTGGGGGGATTTCAACCAATCTACAGTCGAATATGTGAATAATACACAAACAGTGCAACCAGACAAATAGGAGTGAATAATTTATAAACCATATTATTGCTAACTACAATCTTATTATACTAGGGAATTTATGCATAACAAAATAATACATACCTGTAGATCATATACTCACACTATAGTTATTGTACCACAATTGATTGAACCTTTTAGTAACACATGTATTAATTTCACCACATTCTTTACTAATAATCACTTAATTTATTGTTAAATAATCTACCAATGGTTCATTATTTGTGAATTAAGTGATTATCAATAAAGAACGTAACTATTAATGCTTGTGCTCTGTTACTAACTTAAGGGTCTGGTTATCAATTTATTAACGAAATTTCCTAAATCAGCAATTGAAAAAGATTTATTTAACCATTTACGAAATTTTAGTCAATAATATTGTTTTGCCAACAGAAATAGGAAAAACACGTATCAAAATCAAACAGAATTCAAAAAATATAGTCAAAAAGGAATAATCGAAAGAAATTATAAAATTGACAAGGCACAAATTTCAATGTTATCTTTTGATACATCTTTTGTAGCTTTTAGTAGAATACTTGGGAGAATTCACTTGAAAGTAAACTTTACATTAAGAATTTTGTGGAGAAGAAATTATGGAGTTGCTGGCAAAACCACAAATCGTAATAAACAAAATTTATAACTATTTTCGAAAAATTTTATGTTTGGTTATAAATCCAAATTATAAACCAAACTATCAAATTATTATATTAAACATAATACAATAAAAGCAATACGTGTTTTAATGATATTATGAAAGAAACAGTTTTAGGCAAGTAAGTTGAATTGATCATTTCAATCAAAACTACCAAATAAGAAAATCACCAGGGGGAATATCAAGAGTTCAAATAAGTTTTGGAAAAAAGCACCTAATAATGTTTTATCAAATTTGGTTTCAATTAAATAATATAATAAAAACAAGTATATTTCCAAATCCAATTTATAAAAATAGAAATTATACCCTACCTAAAGGTAAAAATTGGTCAGGAGATGTACAATGCAATAGTTTGGACCAATAGCTTTATTACAACCCCATTGAAAGTTATTGCCTTCAGTTTTAGTTAATAGGATCCAGAGTATTTTGTTTAACAATGGAGATATTTTTATATAAAACATAAGTTTTGGTTTTATTGACCAAAGGCAAAATCATTCGTGAACTAATTTTAATATTACAATCAATAATAGATGAATTTAAATATCAGAAATCCATTATTATCTCTTTAGATATTTCTAAGGTTATAGTTCTGTAACTTAGAAATCTTTAATTAAAGCTTAAAGACTTAACTTTCCAAAAGAATTTATGAATTCATAAATTTATTAAAGTTTAATTTTACACATAAAAATTATAAAGTCAAAACTTTTTATGGCCATATCAATGAATACAATCCAAAAGTGGATTCGAACACGGGGATCCCACACACTACCCCTAAGTGCTGTGGACTATATCGATTGACCTATTGTTGACTAAACTTAAGAGTACGAAGATTAGATACAAACCATATCTAGTTTCCATAAACCACTTAGCAGCGGCTAATGATATATAGTATTAATTGGCAAAAAAACAGAAGATATGGAAATAATTTACAAGAAACTAAAGGATTCACAGAAAACATGGATTTTTTGAACGGCTCCAATTTTAAAAAGTTATTTCTAACACATAACACAATAAACATTTCAACTAAGATATTCTTATAGACAATTTCGAATTACTTAAACTAATTTCAATAAATGACGAAATATTAAATATTCATTTGGGTAGGTTGTTTCATCGAAATTAATGCCAATTCAGCATTCGAAGAAAAGAATTCTTAGTATACAAATATGGATTGTACCTATATAATGTTATAAATCTTGTAGACAGAAAAAACTCGATCTTAAAATGAATGATTAAATGTTTATTCAATCAAATTTATGTGCAAAACTCAAATTTATTCCTTTTAATAATATTACAAAACCAAGACGGTTTGTTTATATTGATCAACGTTTAAAATATTTAATTTGTAAGCAGTTGTTCTTTAAAAAAAGCAACTCATATTGATATAATTCATCGTCCAAAACTATATGGTATTTCAGAACTAATTCAACAAATACTAACACTACATCTTAATTGCCAATTATCATAAACTGGTTAAATTATTTTAGAATTTATAATGTGGAATTTTTCTACTTGGGCTCATATTCACGTTACATTAGGTAAAGGATTTAATAAAATTTTAATTATGAAAAATTTAAAATTAAATACGGGGTTTGACTATAGGCGTAAGGTAATATTTCAAAGCTTGATAAAAAAAAGTAAAAAATCATTAAAAATCAAAAACTTTAAAAAGAAGCTCAAATATGAGCTTGATATTATTTAATTCATTTTAAATTAATACACTATAAACTGATCACATATTATTAATACTAAAACAACAGGGGTTGTTGAAAAAACTTCCCAAGCTTTTAGCTAAAAGTTAAGATTGTATATGTGTAGTTTACAGGTCTCATCTTTAAAAAAGTTATACTAAAAAGTATTAAAGCTAAGATTTTTAATTATAAGATTTTGTATTTTAAAAGTAACTAACTAACTTTTGGAAAATAGATTTTTACGCCCTTTCTTTTAATCAATAACTTTTATTTTTTTCATCTTTCATTGTTTCTTTATGGACCCCTTTTTTTAAAATCATTTGATTACTAAATTAAAAAACACTCGTGTATAATAACGATAGCTAATCATTTATTAATAAACTTAAGATACACTCAAAATCAGTAGTCACAAATATATCAAAATTAATCATGTTAGCAACTTTTCAATACTTATCACAATACATAATAACATTTATGCGTTCTATACTGAGGGTTCAACAAAAAACATTTACTCAGCTTTGCAATTCTTTTTAAATATACATCTGCACCACCAGACAAATATAGATCAATAAGAATTAAGATTAAAAATCTACAAAAACTAATGCCGATGATTATAGGTGGTATGAAATTCTGGTGATAATTTTTACTTTTATATACTATAGTATTTAAATCAACATAAAACCTAAAATTGCATAATTAATTATATTGTTAAATAATATGGTTAGTAGAAAATGCCTTTAGCAATTGGAAAAGCCTCTAAATCTTCCCCAAATTATTTATGAAGAAAAAGTGGGTTCATACTTTAATAATTTCTTTTATATAGGAGGCCATCTCTTAATCAAACATGCTCATTTCAAACGTAAAACCACATTCAAAAACCATAGGTGATGATGAACTACCTGATTTATATGCTAAATTAGCAGTTACAATTCAAAATAAGGAGTATTTAATTTATTTGATGCAATTACAAATGATTACTCTTAAATACAAAAGGATTTTACCTATTCAGATCATAATAACACACGATATTAATAATGGATAAGTTCAAAATGACATATTGAGGGATAAAACGCGAAAATTATTTAGATCTAATTATAATATGATTTTATTAAACTCATATTATATTTTTAATAGTTCAAATCAATTTGTTAAAATTCAAAAATAAACAAACATATCTGTTGACAGATTGAGTTTTTTGATTCGTTTTTTACACCAAGAATTACAAACCCAGTCTATCTCAAACTTAAACACACACAGAGACCTTTCAAGAAGGATAGACTCAAATTGTAAACATTGCAATATATATCAATTTTGATTTTTTTCCACTATTTTAGATGTCCATTATTAGAAAAATTATTTAATAAAGTTTGATAGCTTAACTTTAATGAAATTTATGAAATGTCATGAACCCAGATGGTAATAATGGGAGATGCTCTTCATTTCCGGTCACTTTCAAAATGGTTCATTTTCTGATGTTTGGCCATACAGCTTTATACTCTATACTCGATTAACTACGTTAACCTAGAATTAACTACAGAATTTTTGTTAGGTGTAGTTATCTCATGCATTGTTTTTCATCTGTATACCGGTGATGGTAAATATTTATTTAAGTTTAATTGACATTATTCAGCTTAATTAGATTTTTATTACCTTATGGTACTCTGTTTTAGTTTTAGCTTTACCATTTTATAACTTACTTTTACTTCATTTTAATAAACTGTTTACATTATTTATGATACTGCATTAATAGTTAATATTTTTTGTTATTTTATTTTTTTCATTTTAATTATTTTATTCACATTTTCAACCCCAATCTTAATGTATGGGGGATACTTTTTTGGTTTCATTACTTTTTCCATTTTTTAAGCGCTATTATTTGAGTGGAAAGATTGTTAGTAAAATTCTTAAACACAAAAATACATCCCCCTTATTATATTTAAAATTTATATTAGTTAAATATAAATTTGAGTCAAAGTTCTGAGTAAATTGCATCTAAAAGTATAATGGGATGTACTGACTACTATTGTTAGCAATTATAGCTTAAAGTAGTTATTAGGAAATTATGAGTGAATAATTTAGCTCATAATTTTTTCAATTAGCTTTAATTTAAACTGGATTATTATATTAAATAAAAATAAAATAAAAGACATTAATATATAACTAACTTTAAACCAATTAATTTATTAAATACAAAAATATAAAAATATAAAAAAAATCAGGATTATGTATGTATAGAGGATGATGTTTTTTTGTGTTTAAGAATTTCATTAATAATTTTTCCATTCAAATAGCGCGGAAAAATTATTAATGAAATTCTTAAACACAAAAATGCATCCCCATATGCAAGAGGTTGTTTGATTGATTTAATATCTAAGGAGCCTTTGCTTAAAAAGTTTGCAAAAATTAATATATAAATAGATACAGGAAATTATTTTAAATCTCAAGGATTTTTACATTATATATTTGAAGAAATTTATAAAATAAATAGTAGTTTAAATATTGATCTTAATTTTTTTGCTGAGCATCATGGAAAAAGTATAGTTGATGGACATTTCGGAAATTTTTTACAATGGAAAAATAGCTTGAAGCATTAAGTAAAAGATATTAATCAACTAATTTCAAAATTTGAGATTTTTATTTGTGAACATAATAGAGTTAATAACTCAACTGTCAATAATGGGAAAACAAATATAATTTTTAAAAAGTATGAAAGAAACAAAGATACAAAAAAAGTAACAAAAATACAAGGTATTAGAAACTATTTACATTTTATTAAACGTGGTAATAAACTACATTGCTATCTAGTATCTGATAGATGAAAAAAAAGTGATATAATTTCAATTAAAGTTAATAAATAGTTAAAGAGCAAGTAGCTGTAATAATAAATAGAAACTATTATTACATTGCTTACATTATATAAAGATAGTTAGTTTATAGTTTCAAAGCTAATTACTCTCTTATGCAGCTATTTATTAACTTGGTAATATATTCATATAATGTAATTATAACATTAAAATAATTTATTTATTTGATAGCAAACCTTGCAGTGTTGGCCATAAAGCAGTTAATAATAAATATTTTTTAATAAAGCTTTATAAAAACATATATTTATTTACATACTATAACTTTGATTAATACCAATATATAAGTTATATTAGTAAAACCCTTGCTAATCCGTGTGAAATATTGCTTTATCAGCTCTCGGATTAATTATAAGATAATAATCATTGAACTTATTTACAGGATTATTTGTAGTCTTGTAATCAATTTAATCGTGAACTATGTAGTATAATCAATCCAGAGTTCCTTGTTTTGATTTGCTGTGAGGATTTCTAACTTCACATTGCAAAGAATGATATCCTCTCGTTTTAATATCCGTACTTTTTAGAGTATAAAAGAGATTCTTCAACATGATAACTCAGGACTTTTTTAATTGAGTTACTCCCTGACATCGTATCATTAATAAAGTCACTAAGTCTTTCTGACAACATCTTACATAGGTTCTGCAGTGGTATCTTCTATTATATTTGTTTTACAGCTTTTGCATAGCCTATTGCATACTATTCTTATTAAGTTAAGTCTATCTTAGTTACATAAACTAAGACCCTTCAACTCAAGGCAAGTTAATTAAGCAAGAGTAGCTTTTAACTCCGACCACTGAGTATCAACTTTCACAACATTTAATTTAAGCAAAGAAAGTTACTCTTATTAGTAAAAATTGATGTTAGGTAGGGTTTAGTTCAATAATAATACTTCTAAAGTTAAAAAACTAAAAGATAATTTCAAATAAATATAAATTATTTTATATAATTTTAGGATAATAATTAAATAAACTAAAATTACAACTAAATTTAAGGTTTGAGCTTATAGGCATTATTTCTGATGCTAAAAACAATTAAATACATAGTTTAATAAATGTCTAAAATATTATTAAAGGGCTTTTTGTAATATAGATTTATAAACCAGTTTTCAGAAAAATTAAATAAACAGTTAAAGTAAATTTAGTTTAAAGTTTTAGCTTATAAACATTACTTTTAATACTAAATAGCTAAACATGTTTAGTTCAAATAAAAAATAATTCAAAAAAAAGAATAAAGAACAAAAACGTTAATTTAAAAAGGTTTTATTGTTATAATTGACAAATTGTTTTTATCATTATATAATAAAATGTCTAAATGGATATGTATTTTTTTGTTTAAGGATTTCACTAACAATCTTTCCATTCAAATAGCGCTTAAAAAATGGAAAAAATAATGAAGCCAAAAAACATCCCTAAATACTTAAACAGGGTATAATTTCAAATTTTTAATAAAAAATTTCAGTTTTTGAAAAGCTATTAAAAATAATTAATTAGAATGAAAATTTTATTATTCGGTATGTTTTATATTAGCTGTTATATTCATTAGCTATAAATTATATTTAATTTTGTATCAGTATATTATATAGGGTTTTTTTATATAAGCTTATTAAAATACCTAGTACTTTTTTAATTTAGCGTTTAAAACATAATAAACTTTTAATATTTTATAGCTTTTTTATTGTGTATTTTTTATTTTTAAGTTTATTTAATAAAAATTATATATTAATATTGTTTAATATTGAAATCAAATCAGAAAATGATATGGAGGTGTTTTTTTGGTTTCATTATTTTTTCCATTTTTTAAGCGCTATTTCAGCGGAAAGATGGTTAGTAAAATTCTTAAACACAAAAATACATCCCCATTTGGGGGGGTGTCCGAATTGGTTTCATGTTCTTATCCAATTTTTAAATTATTTTGTTATAATTTATATTGTAAGTTAGCGGAATTTCTATCAAATTTAATATAAATTCCTGAATTACCAAGGCTTTTACCAATATAGTCTATATAGTGATAGTAATCAGATTTGTAGTATGTAAATAAATATATGTTTTTATAAAGCTTTATTAAAAAATATTTATTATTAACTGTTTTATATTCAACACTGCAGATTTGCTATCAAATGAATAAATTATTTTAATGTTATAATTACATTATTAATATATCGCTAAGTTAATAAATAGCTGCATGGGAGGGAGTGGTTAGCCCCAAAACTATAATTAACCATCCCTATGTAACACAAGCAGTATAATAATAGTTTTTACTTATTATTACAACTACTTGCTCTTTGGCTATCTATTAACTTAGCTATTAATAATTCAAGTAATATCAACATTTAATAATTGATTTCTATCATCTAATAAGCTACTTACTTGTTTACTGAATATTGAAACTTTTAAATTTTCAGTTATTTTTGTAAGATAAGCTGGGGTTGACCTTTTAATTTTTCTATCCTCTATAGACTCTATAACTTTAATTGAGATCATATCGCTTTTTTTTGATCTATCAGATACTGGATAACAGTGTAGTTTATTACCACGTTTAATAAAATGTAAATACTTTTTAATACCTTTTATTTTTACTATTTTTTTTATATCTTTGTTTCTTTCATACTTTTTAAAAATTATATTTGTTTTCCCATTATTGACAGTTGAGTTATTAACTCTATTATGTTCACAAATAAAAATCTCAAATTTTGAAATTAGTTGATTAATATCTTTTACTTAATGCTTCAAGCTATTTTTCCATTGTAAAAAATTTCCGAAATGTCCATCAACTATACTTTTTCCATGATGCTCAGCAAAAAAATTAAGATCAATATTTAAACTACTATTTATTTTATAAATTTCTTCAAATACATAATGTAAAAACTCTTGAGATTTAAAATGATATCCTGTATCTGTCCATATATTAATTTTTGTAAACTTTTTAAATAAAGGCTCTTTAGATATTAAATCAATCAAACAATCTCCTGCATATGCTGAATCATGATTTGATATTTCAGATAAATAATCAAAATAAACTTTGCCTATTGTTTTATCGTTTTTTAAATACAAAACGCCAAACCCTAATACTGATATAGCTTGTTTGTTATAATGATCTAGGTTTATTAAATCTGGTTTTATTTTTATTTCCATATTTTGTTTAAAGTCTAAAATTATTATACAACTTCTATTATTTAATTTTTCAATAGTTTCATTAAGTATGTTTTTTTGAGTATCAACACAAAATTCATGTAATTTATATAACCTTTTTTCTTTATTAAAAGATTCCTCTATCTCTGCTTTATTTTTTGTCACTTTGTTGTATTTATTTTATTTTCAAATAACTTTTTTCTAACTGTATACTGGGCACATATATTACATAAATCTGTTTTTCTTGCTGGATTTTTAAAATCATTTGGTATATATTTGAAAAATGTTGACCTAGCTACTGCTTTATCTTTTAAATCATTAAAATACTTACTGTATATCATTCTTCTACTTTTATCTAATATATATGAGGGTGTTTTTTTTGGTTTCATTATTTTTTTTATTAAATCTTGATGAAATAGTTAAATTATTAAAGTAAATATTGTATAATAATCTCAATTTGCCCATCTTTAATTTTTTTTTGTATTTTTAATAATAGGTTGTAATGTTGGTATTTTATTATTACTAATTATTTTTGAATAATTATATTGATTTCTACACTTATACTAAATCCAAAACTTTTACATTCACCAAAAAAATATACTAAAGACTATAGTTGATAATAATGCTACTTGCTGGTTTTTATTTCCTGTTTCCTTTAGAGCACTGATTTTACACATTGCTTGGTTAAGTTTGTTATCATCAATAATAAACTTTAATAAAAAAATATAAAACATTGTGAAATATCGTTTATCAGCTCTATGATTGATTATCGCATAATAATCACTTAACTTGTTTACAAAACTAGTTGGAGTATAAAAGAGGTTCTTCAGCATAATGGGGATGTATTTTTGTGTTTAAGAATTTTACTAACAATCTTTCTACTAAAATAGCGCTCAAAAAATGGAAAAAATAATGAAGTGTGAAAGTTGATACTTAGTGGTCGAAGTTAAAAGCTACTCTTGCTTAATTAACTTGCCTTGAGTCGAACGGTCTTAGTTTATGTAACTAAGATAGACTTAACTTAATAGAAATAGTACGTAATAAGCTATGAATTATGTAAACAAATACAATGGAAGATACTACTGTAAAATCTATATAAGATGTTGTCAGAAAGACTTAGTGACTTTATTAATAGTATGATATCAGGGAGTAATTCAGTTAAAAAGCCTCGAGTTATCATATTGAAGGATCTCTTTTATACTCCAATAAGTATGGATATTAAAAGGAGATAATATTCTTTACAATATGAAGTTATAAATTCTCGCAGCAAATCAAAATAAGGAACTCTGAATTGATTGTGTTTGAACTTGAGAATACAACAACTTAAGTGATTGTTGTGTTATAATCAATCTGAGAGCTAAATAGAGCTAAATAGAGCAATATTTCACAGTTTCTGGTAAATATTATTTAATTAAGTAGTATATTAAATTAAAATTATTAATTATTAAGTTATAACTATCTTTAATAAATATATTAGAAATTTTAGATTTAAATCTTATGTGTTTTACCTGTATTAAATGATTATATAAATTGTATTTTTTATAAAAAAGATAATGGGGGTGTTTTTTTGGCTTCATTGTTTTTTCCATTTTTTAAGCGCTATTTGAGTGGAAAGATTGTTGGTAAAATTCTTAAACAAAAAAGCGCACCCCAAATATTATTTTAATTTTTATGTTTTTATGTTTTTTTATTTTTTTGTTTTTTTATATAAAAATATTTGAATTGGTTTCATTTTTTTATTTAATTTTTAAAAATTTTATACTTTAGAAACTTTGCTTAGAATTTTATAAAAATAAATTTTTTATCAAAAACCAAAAGTACTCTATAACATAGTTTTAAATTATTTTATTATAACTTATGTTATAAGTTAGCAGAATTTTTATTAAATTTGATAAAATTCCAGGATTAGTAAGGCTTTTACTAATGCAACCTATATATTGATACTAATAAAGTTGTAATATGAGGACGTTTTTTTTGGTTTCATTAGGAAATACTTATCATTGACTGTTTTATAGTTAATATTACAGATTTGCTATTAAATAAATAAGTTTAATGTTATAATTATATTATTGATATATTACCAAGTTAATAAATAGCTGCATAAAAAGGGTAGTTAGCCTTAAAACTATAATTAACTATTTTTATATAATATAAACAATATGATAATAATTTTTATCTATTATTACAATTACTTGCTCTTTGACTATTTATTAACTTAGCTATTAACAATTCAAGTAATATTAATATTTAATAATTGATTTCTATTATTTAATAAATTACTTGCTTGCTTAGTGAATATTGAAGCTTTTAAATTCTCTGTTATTTTTATAAAATAAGCTAGGGTTGGTCTTTTAATTTATCGAATACTGGTGTGAAATATTGCTTTATTTAGCTCTCAGATTGATTATAACACAACAATCACTTAAGTTGTTGTATTCTCAAGTTCAAACACAATCAATTCAGAGTTCCTTATTTTGATTTGCTGCGAGAATTTATAACTTCATATTGTAAAGAATATTATCTCCTTTTAATATCCATACTTATTGGAGTATAAAAGAGATCCTTCAATATGATAACTCGAGGCTTTTTAACTGAATTACTCCCTGATATCATACTATTAATAAAGTCACTAAGTCTTTCTGACAACATCTTATATAGATTTTACAGTAGTATCTTCCATTGTATTTGTTTACATAATTCATAGCTTATTACGTACTATTTCTATTAAGTTAAGTCTATCTTAGTTACATAAACTAAGACCGTTCGACTCAAGGCAAGTTAATTAAGCAAGAGTAGCTTTTAACTCCTACCACTGAGTACCAACTTTCACAAAACTATAATAAATAAATAAATAAATTATCCACTTTTTTAAATTAATTTTTTAAATAACAGTAATTTATTTTTAATTTCTTATTATGGGGATGTATTTTTTTGTTTAAGAATTTTACTAACAATCTTTCCGCTCAAATGGTGCTTAAAAAATGAAAAAGTGATAAAACTAAAAAAAACATCCCCTTATATTATTTTAGTTTTACTAGTAGTATTAAAAATTATTACTATAATTTTAGTTATTATAAATATTATTATTATACATTAGGGCGTTTTTTTGGCTTCTCATCATTTTCCATCTTCTAAGCACTATTTGAGCAGAGAAATTGTTAATAAAATCCTTAAACACAAAAATATATCCTTATATATTATATTAAAGCTTTTGCTTTTATTTAAACAAGATCAAACTTTGAGCTTTTTTTTAATAAAACTATAAACCTAACTTTAGCTTATTTTATAATTTTTTTTTGTAAAGCTATATTTATTTAACTTTAAATTTATGCCACAACTCCTTACAATTAAACATGAATTCAAGTCCACATTATTAATCTCAAAACTTTCACAATCTTTATATTGGGATGTTTTTTTTGGTTTTATCACTTTTCCATTTTTTAAGCACCATTTGAGCGGAAAGATTGTTAGTAAAATTCTTAAACAAAAAAATACATCCATATATTGGCTGTTTGCCAATTTTATATAATATTATTTTTAATCAATGACATCAGGGGAACTAGCTCAGATGGTAGAGCGCTCGCTTAGCATGCGAGAGGCACCGGGATCGATGCCCGGGTTCTCCATCTCATTTTGTCGTCTTAAATGAATAAGACGGGTATATCCCTCCAGTCCGAAAGTGGCTTTAACTAACCGGTGAAGCCTAAAAAATTTAGCTGATCAAAAATTGATTTGATTAACAACTATTTGAAGTTTTACTGATCAAGTATTGTCTTATGTATCAACTTCGTTTCAAGAGGTTAACTGTAACTAAAATTTTGCAAAAATCGGTGACGCTCAAGGGGCTAGAGGTGAACTAACTTTTTTAGCAGCTTAGCAAAAGTCGACAAAATAAAGTGGTTATAGCTTAAAAAATTTTAATATTAGCTATTGACTAATAATTATATTATAGTGACTTTGTTTTAAATAGTTATAAATCCAAGGCTCAATCACCTTAATTTTTATTAATCTCAACTGCTTTATTCTTGCATTTTGATTAGATTAAAAATACACTATTTGAATAAATGCATGTATTATTTCAAAAGTTTGAAAGTATAAAATTTGTTTAAATCAATTTTGGTCACAAAGATAAAGTTTAATAGAAAGCAAAAGTTTCAAATAATAATATATATGAACATTATATTATAATGTTGATTTATTATTCTTTAGTGAACATCGTTATTATTCAATAAAGGAGATTTATTAACCAATAAAATTTATTATGCTATTGTTATTTTTAATGAGTCATAATTTATAACTTTATAATAAGATCAATTATCAAAGATAAGCTATAAAAATAAACGATTGTTATATTTAATCAAATTTGTTAGTATCGTTTATAAGAATATATAAAACATTATATACATACATATTAAATAACATATATTAATATGCTATCATTAATTTATTATTGTTATATATTAAATATTCCCGAGCTTAATTTTAAACCACTTGTTAATCTAAAGCGAAATAGAATAAAGCTACATCATTTTTGATGTTGATAGGTGAAGAATTACTAACTTTGGGAATTATTGAGACTTTTTGCAAACTTTATACGATTATATTTGAACCCTTAGAATATTCTCAATAATAATGTAAGTATAAAATAAAATTATCATAAACAAAATCATTTGCTTTTCTCTTATATTAAAGTAGAAATTAAAGTAAATCTAAACAGCTTTATAATAAACTTTAAATGTTAATCGTTAATTAGATGTGTGGTATCTTTGCTATCCTTAACTATTACTCGGATATTGAAAATATTCGTTCAAAGGCTTTAAGCCACTCTAAACTGTAATACTATATTTATACAATAATAATAATAGCTAATACGTTTTTTAGTTTAAGACATCGTGGACCTGATTGGAGTGGATGTAAAGTTTCAGGAAACAACTTATTTAGTCATGAACGTTTAGCTATTGTTGGTGTTGGTAATATTAATATTTCTCAATTTGTTCCTCTTATATTTATTTTGTATTTATTTTATATTTAACGATAAACAGATTCCGGTTCTCAACCTCTTACTAATTCTGATGATTCTATTATCCTTACTGTCAATGGTGAAATTTACAACCATATTGAGCTTCGTAAATTATTAAAAAATGAAGTTACTTTCAAAACTCATTCTGATTGTGAGGTTATTATTCACTTAGTAAGTATATATATATTTTAAATTGATTAACAGTCTAAATGTTGTTTAGTATGCTGAAATGGGCCCAGAATTAGTAAATCATTTAAGAGGAATGTTTAGTTTTGTTCTTTTTGATGCAAAAAATGGGCGTCATATTGTAGCACGTGATCCTATTGGTATCACTACCTTATACTATGGTTTCCACTCATCCCATCCAGAAACTCTTTACTATGCTAGTGAAATGAAAGCTTTACAAGAGTCATGTGATAACATTAAATCTTTCCCGCCTGGTCATATTTATGATTCTAACACTGGAAAATTTGAACGTTATTTTAATCCTTCTTGGTTAGATGGCTCCAAAGTTCCTTCCACTCCATTAGATCTTAAAGTACTTCGTGAAAGTTTAGAACAATCCGTTCGTCGTCGTCTTATGGCTGAAGTACCATTTGGTGTACTCTTAAGTGGTGGTTTAGATTCCAGTCTTATTGCATCGATTGCTGCACGCGAAGCTGAAAAATCATTAGGTTTACCTGATGAAGATGGATCAGCTATTGCCAATTGGCCAAAAATTCATTCCTTTTCTATTGGTTTACCAGGATCACCTGATTTAGAAGCAGCTCAAGAAGTAGCTAAATTCATCGGTACTAAGCATCATGCCTTAACATTTACTATTGAAGAAGCCCATGATGCTTTAGAAGACGTTATCTATCATCTTGAAACTTATGATGTAACTACTATCCGTGCTTCAACTCCAATGTATTTATTGAGTCGTAAAATCAAAGCTATGGGAGTTAAGATGGTACTTTCTGGAGAAGGTAGTGACGAAGTATTCGGCGGTTATCTTTACTTCCATGCCGCACCAACTAAAAGTGACCTTCACGAAGAAACAGTTACCAGAGTCAAAAACCTTCATTTAGCAGATTGTTTAAGAGCTAACAAATCTACCATGGCCTGGGGACTTGAAGCACGTGTACCTTTCTTAGACACCGACTATTTAGATCTTTGTATGAATATTGATCCTGAAGAGAAAATGATTAAAACAGAGCTTCAAAGAATGGAGAAATACATTTTACGTAAAGCTTTTGATACCCCTGAACATCCTTATCTCCCACACAATATCTTATGGCGTCAAAAAGAACAATTCTCAGATGGTGTAGGATATTCTTGGATTGACTCTTTAAAAGAAAGAGCTGAAAGAGAAGTGACAGAAGAACAATTAGCTAAAGCTGGAGAAAGATGGAGCCATGATACCCCTACTACTAAAGAAGCTTACTGGTATCGTACCATCTTTGATCGTCTTTTCACTAACCCATCATCTCAATATACTGTTGAACGTTGGATTCCAAGAAAAGATTGGGGTTGCCCTGAAGATCCATCTGGTCGTGCACAAAAGATACATGAAAAAGCATATTAAAAAAGGGTTTTATTTTTATAGATAAAATATAAAAAAGAGTAAATAAAATAACAACTAAAATTAAATTATTGTTTTATTTTAAAATTTTAAGTTTCGATTGTAATACTTTCATCTTAATTATTAATTCTGAATGATAAGGTAAGATTTGAGTATTAATTAGTTCGTTTAAAGGCACATCAACATGATTAGTTAAATTGTTTTGTTGCAACTGAATTAATTCATTATTTATTGTGTTATTTAATGTTTTAAAATCAACTATTAATTTATTCCCATAACTATTCCATTCTTTTATAAAATAAACTACATTTAATAATGATAGCATAACGGATGATGTAATGAGTAAGGTAGGTGTTACTGAGGGATGTAATGGGTAAGATAAACTAAGCTGTGTAAAAGATACACATAATAATTGAAATACAATGGATTTAGCTATTATTTCTTCTTGTTTCTTTGACACTTCATCAATTACGTTGTTACTACTTATTAAATTATTAATTATGATAATGATATCTTTTAATTTGTTAGGAAATAAGTTCAAATTGACATAATTTATAGTTATTGTTGGTCTATTATTTGTTATATCCTGTAGTTGCTTACTTTTCTGATCCCAAAAGTGCTGTAATTTTATATTATTATAGCTTTGTACTTTATTAACTTCGCTTTCAATATTAAAATCAAAATTCGACTCTTTCATTTTTGCTATCACTTTAAAATAAGATAATGGGAAATTGGCTATTAAATTACTGCCGTTCAACGTAATTTTTTGCTGCTCAATCAATTCTATTAAACTAATATTCTGTTCAGGCGTATTTAATAAATTTACTTGTTTAATTTCATTACTTAGTTCTTGTTTCACTTTTTCCATTTCATTTAAAATAGCCTCACATTTCTTAATAATATCTTTAGATACTTGGATCCTTGACTGTATATTTTTTTGACATATATTAATTAAATACTCTTTTCTTCTACTAAATGTATTCATTTTCATGTCACTCAAATCCTTTCGATTAAATATCTTTTCCTTTAATAATGACAAATTAGACTGTAACCAGTTATCTTGATAAGCTGTAACATTGGATGTGGATTCTTTTAATAAATTATAAGCGTTGTTTCCTTTAGAGATATTGATATTACAAAACTCAATGTTCAGATATGGGAAATTGTGTTTGAACAAAGTTTGAATTGAGATTTGTATATTTTCATCACATTCATCAGCTAATATCATTAAATTGTCTTTTAAATAATCTAACGCTAAGTTATTTTGTTTTAAATAATAACTCAAATTTAATGCCATTTTAAAACTCGATACTACAATAATATTATAATCTCTTACTCTATCAATCCTTGTTAATTCATCATACCCTTTCGTTAGCCATACTTCGATATGCTTATCATTATTGTTAAGTTTACTCGAATTAAGTTTGCACTTTAAAATTGTTTGATTAATTATATTAGTGCTATCATTTATCCCATTAATATAACTAAGTGGAGAATAGTTTGAAAACTTTGAGTTGCTTACTTCTTTTTGGATAAATTGAACTTCTTGAATGCTCTTATTTTCATTTGTTGTTTTATAACTATTACTAAAACTACTGTCGTTACTACTATCAAACGGAGAGTCCAGTAAGCATTTAACTAAATCTATTCCCTTTGTTAATGTTTCATCTAATACTATAACTAAAATAAAACAAGTTAAACTTATTAGTATAAATATCAAGTATTGTAATTACCTTTGTAGATTATAGGGTCATTTAAAAACGGTTGTTCATTTAAACTATCCTCTGGTAGTAAGTCAACTGATACGTATTTGTCTGAAGGATGAAAATACCAAGTCAAATTTTGATACTCTTTATAAATAGAAACTAATTCATCTGGTTCATTATTGATGTCATCATCATTTCTTATAATGTTATCATCTATATTTTCTATATTATTATTTTTATCAATGTTGTATATTGCTTTAGCTCCATTCTTATTGTCAGAATTAAAGGTCTTATTTGAAATTGATGTGAATAAATTCTTAATACTAAATCCTCGTCTATTTGTCTTTAAAAAGGGCAGATCTATTTTTGATTTATAGGTACAACCACTGAGACTAATCTTTTTATTTGAACAGCTACTGATGTTATTTATACTTCTCAACTTGAATACACTTTGATTATTTTTTACTTTGTTTAATAATACCATTTTAGTGTTAAAAGTTTGAAATTAAGAATGATTTCTTTTGAAATGACGATTTTTTAATGCAAAATTCCATCATTTTCAAAGTTCCAAGTTTATGAGTTCTTTACTTTCACATCAAATATTAAAATAATAGTGGTAATAAATAAGAGATGATATATAAACAAAATGTGGAAATACGATATAAAAATAAAGTCAAATTATTTCATTAAAATTTATTAAAACATGACTATAAAACAGAAACTTCCTTTCCAGTTTTTTTGATTGCTTCAAAAACTTGCTCTTTGGTAGCAGTGCTGGCAGTGACAGTTACTTTCTGTTCTTCCATATTAATATCGACTTTGTCAACACCTATGAAATTAGTTTTAACAAATTACTCGTATCTTTTTTTTAAAGTAATACCTTCTAATCTTCCGAGTGCTTTGTTAACAGCGTTGGAGCAACCAGAGCAAGTCATTTTTACAGTAAATTCGTAAGTCTATGAAAATGTTAGTATTGCTAAGTATTTTTATATTCAATTTTAACTTACACTCATTTCGTTTTTAAATATTCTAAAATGTTTCTAGAAAAAAAAAGAAAATCTCATGTTTTATAGTTGAGTTGGATGGGAATAATTTAAGCCAATTAAAAACCAAGAACTATTTTGATGCCACTGTTATTAATTAACCTATAGCTATTATTAATTGACCTTATCTTAAACGAATTGTAGTTTCTATTTATTAAATTAAGTATTCTACTTACAAAACAACTTCAAATAGATTTATTATATTTAAAAATTAATTTATTAATAAAAGGAATTGTTATATATAACATAAGCTTTATTCTTTCTATAAATTGTTTATTTTTTAGAATAAATATAGTTACATTATTAAGCAGTTATAATATAATTCCGCAATATACTTCTTGTCTATTTATATAATGAACACTAGTTTATTAAAGAATTAGCTGCTTGAGCTAGGTTGAGGCTCTCTTTGATCAAAAGTAGCAATTAAATCTAACATTGGAGCTAACTCTTTTTGATCTGGAATCAAGTCAAATTCTTGGACTAAAAAAATAAAGTGTTTAAACGAAGTATTTAAATGTACTTCTTGGCCTAAAACAATCACATGGTCAAAGTGATGGTGATATAAATGGGCATATACACGATATAAACGCTTGAATATTGTTTTTACGGTAGGCAAAAAGTTTTTACCGAAAGAAATGCCTAATTTGATCTAAATAAATAGTAAATAAATATTAAGCAAAGTACCTGTTTTGGTTGGAAACAATTTTTCATCATCTAATTGAATTTGGATCCAAGCCATTAACTTATCGACATACTCTGGTGCTGATACTGGAATTGGTTGGTTATTCGTGCTTTCATCTGCCCAGTTATAAGTATATCTAAATATTTAAAAGATTATAAACATAGGATAAAAATATTACTAAGATAATTACTTAGTACCAGCTGACATTAGAGGGCAAGTGTTCTTTGTACAAAACTCAGACATGGTACCGTATAATAAATTGACTTGATTAAAAAAATCCACCGCTATTTTTTAATAAAATAGTTAAATGAAGTCAATAAAGCCTATAAGTAATTTTACTATTCATTGCCAACCATTCGTTAAGATCTTCACCTTGTGGCAACTGTACAGCGGCTCTTAAATATAATGGACCCAAAGTAGCTTCAGCATATTTTTTTAATTGATATTGTTTTGAAGCTGTAGAATTAGAGCCTGATTTTTTTGCATTCATATATAATGTTTTAACCGTGTTTGTGGATCTTATCCTATAATAATCTATTATTATTGTTTATTTAGTGTTTATTTTTACATACGATGAACTAGCACTATTTGTAACCATTTTTTAATTTAAATAAAAAGAATAAGGTATAAAATTTTAAGTCTATTTTTATTTTTATAATTTTAAAATGGTGAAATAAAATATTAAAACAATGTGACGTTGAACTTCCCTATCTTAAAATACTTTATTAAAAAATATTTCAATGAAGATACTTAATGTTGTTCTAAATTGGTATTTATCATCAATCATTTTTGAATTCATATCATTATATTATTGTATTATTACTATTAAATAATATTAAGCTGTTCATAGTCTACTCAAATTAATTTCATTGGTTAATTTTTATAGTAAATTCATATAGCTACTTTTATAATAAATAAAAAACTCTCTCTTTTTAATAAAGGTAAAATGTCCATGACTGATACTCAAGAAAAATTTGATGAGCCGAGTAAATATCGTTAATAATAATAGATGACATATATTAATGTAAAGCAGTTTTAGGCTTATTAAATGAAACTAGAAATTCTTTTGGTTTAAGACATCAAGATTATACTCGATATAGGTAATTCTCCATTATAAAATTACAGCATTAGGTATTTATACATATCTAATTGAATAGGAAATATTGTACTCGTAAAATACATGGTTTAAGAAAAGGTTTAGGCTTATTACATAAAGGAGGCCCAAAAAAAAACAAAGTAAGTGACGAACTTACTTTATTAAAAGATAAGAAAGAGGTATTTGCTGAAAATAAAAGGTAAACTAAAACTAAATCTAGAGTATCAAATAATATTAGTATTTTAGTTATTTTGAACTTTTGTTATTCTTATGTGAACGAGCATGGAGTTATGGGATGGAAATAAAAGCGAGTTTGTTAGAAGATTCTAGAAAAAGAAACCATTTATTATCAAGACTTAGAAAGGCTGCAAATATTGCTTCATTTATAGACCTTATCAATAGTAGTAAACTGTTCAGTGTAAACAAGGTGTTGGAAATCAAAGTAAGTTAAAATTTAGATAAACTGATTTTTGTAAATGTAATATTTAGGCTTATACAACTATGATAAATGGATATTATTATTTTGAAAAAGAGGAGTGGGAAAAGTGCTTAGAATATTTTACAGCGTCAAAGTAATTGGATTATTTGCTTTTCAAACTAACAAATTTAATTTAAATTTTAGATTTATTTTGGAAAATTTGGCACAGAGTGAAAATTGCAATGCTCAAGACGAAGCACTTTATTTTTCAATGGTTGATAACATTGAGCCTAATATTCGATTTTGTTTATATAACATTGAAAAAGAAGTAGACGAATTGAATGAAGAAGAGTATAATAAGGAGATTGTATCAAAAGTAAAAGGGAGTTATTTAGAAGAATTCTCATCTCATTTGGAAGTAATTATATTATTATGTATTTGTATTTGATTTATTTTTAAATAGAGCATTACTTTGAAATCAGATTTGCCTAAGAAAGTTAACGATATAAAATGGTTTCATCATACTATTCAATTAAGAAGTTCTGAAATAACAAGATTAATGATTGCAGCAAAGGAAGCAGAAGATCAATTATTTAGCAACAGCGATAATTCTAAAGACGAGGTCATGAATTTATATGACAAAATTATATCTTCTTATTCTGACGCTACTCAAATAGCTATAAAATTAAGCGAAGAAGACAAAGTAATTATTTTATTATATTTTACTATTTATATTTATAATTTAGATTGCATCAGAAAGGATTCAAACATCTAAATCAGCAGAATTAAGTGCTAATTTAAGTCTACTTAAAGCATGTGTTCATCAACGTCAATTCAGTGCAATGATTTTGAGAAATTTATTTTTAATTGAAGAGTATTTCATTATTAATAATGAAGGAGTTGCCCCAGAATTGAAAATCACTGGTAGAATTGAAGATATCATTAAACTCTTGAATGGTATATTGCAAGTAAGTTTTTAATATTATTGCTATTATAAATGTTAATGCTGATTATTTGATAGGTCTTGGATAATATTTCAAATGCTCCTTTTTTCCAAGAAGAATATGAATTTGAGCAATGGGTTAAAGCAAAATTGGCCTATTTTAAAGGTGTTAGGTATTTTTATATTTAAGTTTAAAAATTATTTAATTTTTGAAGTCAAACATTCATGGGAATGTATTATTTGAATGAACAAAAATATTTGGAAGCCAGTTCCTTATTCGAACATTCTTCATCCTCGTTTTCTCAATTTTTGGTGTCTAATAACGATTCTGTTCAATCTGAGTACAAATTAGATTGTATAATTTCAATGGACTATGCTTTGAATTTTGAGAAAATCATACGCTCATTATCTCAACAAGCTCAATCAATTTGGGCTATCCATTCCGAAAATGAAACAGATTTGTTAGCTGAATCTTTATCAAATTTAAACTTAAATCATCAACAAATTTTATTAGTAAGTATTTTTATATATAATAATAAATTAATTAATATGTTTAGTCAATATCTCAACAATTAAAGCAATATCCTAATTTCAAGTTGAATAATAATCAATATACTCCTGATATTATTGATTTACCACCTAAACTTTTGCCTATTCCATGCAAGCCTATGGTATTTGATCTTGCATTTAATCATTTTGAAGATGAAAACTCATTATTATTTAATCATTTAAATAATTTAATGGGCAAAGCTTCAACCTCAACCTCAACCTCAACCTCAACTCCAGCTGCCACTGAAAATGTTGAGCAAGATAACAGCGGTGTCCTCGGAAATTTATTTTCTTTTTTTAAAAAATAAAAATAAAACACCTTCATTTAATTTGTTATTAAGTATTAATATTTATTAAAAAGCTAGCTTATTTCGTCTTTCATAAATTAATTTTTTTATTTAAGTGTAACATTTTATAAAAAGAATACTACATTATTATAGTTTTTTAAATAAAATTTAATCTATTCAACATAGTATTATTTTCTTTTTATTGTATTAAAAAATAAAGTATGGTACAAGCCTTTGTTAATTAAAGCATAATGACGATTTTTTAAGGTGTACGCTTTTTATTAAATATTACTATTTTTATTATTTCCATATAAAATATAAAAAAGAGTCAGTTATTTTTTATATCTTAAAATTAATGAGGTAAATAACATCTTTATAATGGCAGCATCAGTGATATCTATATTTAAAACGAAAACAAAAGTGTGTATTATTAATATGTTATATTATATAGAAGCAATAATTATTCATACGATGACGTTGATAGAGTGAGACTTTATATGACTTTTTTACCATATTAATTTGAGAGTTTTGGAGTCCAATTTTTTTTAGGTTCCTGAAAGGAAGTACTACGCATTAAGTGGCAAAATCTACCTTAAAATCGGGATTAAAATACTCCGCACAATAAAATTAACAATTTAATTCAATTCAAGTCAATGTAAATCGGAGTTGGATAAAATCAAGTATTCAAGTGAAAAGTATAAAAACATAATGGAATGTCAAAATAATTGAAACAATAAAAACAAAAAATAAATTTAAAATGAGTAAATTAGCAACACGTCAATTAGGTAAAAATGGCCCACAAATCTCAAGTATTGGACTAGGATGCATGGGGATGAGTGCTTTTTATGGCTCTTCTAATGAAGAAGAGAATATTCGAGTTTTAAACAGAGCCATTGACCTTGGATGTACTTTTTGGGATACTTCAGTAAGTGATAAATGGATGATCTGAGTAATAAAATATTAATAGTATTATAGGATATGTATGGCATGGGGGAAAATGAAAAACTTTTAGCTAAAGTTTTAAAGAAGCGTAGAAATGAAATTTTCCTCTGTACTAAATTTGCTATTAGTTATGATCTAGAAAAAAAGGAAGTGAAAATACGTGGCGATAAGGAATACGTGAAACAGTGTTGTGATGCTAGTTTAAAACGTTTAGGAATTGAAACTATTGATTTGTATTATCAACACAGGGTTGATCCTAACACGTATGTTTTAATTTTAGTAGAAATCATCTTTGATTAATGTAACTTATAGCCCAATTGAAGAAACTGTTTCAGCTATGGCAGCATTAGTTAAAGAGGGAAAAGTAAAATATTTAGGGTTATCCGAATGTAGTGCAGAAACACTTAAGAGGGCACATAAAGTTCACCCTATTTCTGCAGTACAAATTGAATATAGGTAACTATTTAAATCTTTTTTAAAACTATTTAAACTCAATTTTGATAGTCCATGGGAAACATTTATTGAAAGAAATGGATTATTGGAAGCTTGTAGAGAGCTCGGAGTGACTATTGTTGCTTACTCACCATTAGGTCGTGGTTTTTTGACTGGAAAATTAGATGTAAAATCACTAGATAAGGACGATTCAAGGGTTACTCGTTTTCCACGTTATAACAAAGAAAATGTTGAGCATAACCTTCAAATTGTCAATAAGCTTGAAGAAATAGCTAATAGAAAGGGAATCAAAGCTTCACAATTATGCTTATCGTGGGTTTTATCTCAAGTAAGTTTTATTATTAATTATGACTAGATTTTAGCTTAATTTTAATAGGGAAATGATTTTATCCCCATTCCAGGAACGAGAAGAATTAAATACCTTGAAGAAAACATTGAGTCAGCTAATATCAAGTTAACTGATGATGAAAATAAACAAATCCGTAAATTAACAGAACAAATTGAAGTAAAAGGAGGTAGATATACGGAAGAAGGCTTACGTTCTGTCAATTTGTAAAGATTAATCATACATTTATAATTAATAATAAAGGGCTTTTGATGTTAAATTGTATTTGATCTTACGTTTAATCATTTGAATAGATTTAAAAGTTATGGTTAGAAAAACAGGTATTAAGTAATCTGAGTATATGATATATAGTAAATGAACTGGAAAAGCATAAAAAATCATAAATCTAGTTTAAAAATATTAAAGCAAATTAAATACTAATAAATCATTTTATGACATTAAGAGCAAAATCAATGAAAAGCGTTTGTAGTGTAAAAAAACGCTTTTGAATCTAGCTGGGTTCTGTAATAAAAAATCAAAATTTGCTGAAAAGTATGTTTGATAAATTTATCTTAAGAAAATATATTTATTTAAATTCAAAATAAACTCATGTGGCTCCATTAAAAGCAATACGGTTTGGGGATTGATTTCCAGGATTAGTGACCAAACCTGTAGTTGCCAAAGTTAAAATTTTTTGAGTTACTGTATCTGGAGTTAAAGCTTCGAGTGAGTAAAAGTAAGCAGCGAGGCCAGCAACGTGTGGTGCAGCCGTAGAAGAGCCAGTTAATGTTTGTAATCCATTATTATTCCAAGTAGAAACAATATTTTGTCCAGGGGCAAATATATCAACACATTTACCATAGTTGGATGCAGAAGAACGAGCGTCATTTGTACTTAACGTAGCAACATTAATAGCTTCTGGGGTAGATCCAGGCGAAAAAGAGCATCCATCAGAATTACTATTTCCAGCCGCAGTTACTACAGTAACTCCATTTTGATGAGCAGATTTTACAGCATCATTTAAGGGTTGTGAAAAACCGCCACCAATTGAAAGATTAAGAACATTCCCTCTCTTCCCTCTTTTATCTTTTACTACCCAGTTGATACCAGCTAATATGCTAGAAATAGAACCAGAGCCATTGATACCTAAGACTTTTACTGATATAAGCTGTGTTTTTTTAGCTACACCATAAGTTTTAGCGCCAACTACACCAGCAACAAATGTACCATGTCCATTTCCATCATTATCATTTGTATCAGATGAAAAATTAGCTCCAACAATGGCACGTCCTTCAAATTCTGGATGGGAAGTGTATATTCCTGTATCAGCTATATATACCGATACCCCAGAACCATCACCTAGGTAAGTATAATCTGAATTTACTAGCTTTCTTTGAGAAATCCTTGCTAAATTCCAAGGGGCATTTGGTTGGACCAAATTGATGCTTGCAGTACCAACGTTTTCACTAGAATCTACTTTTACAATACTATCGTTTTCAATATAAGAGACTTCTGGTAAAGAGCGAATCTGAGCAATTATTTCTTTGGAAAATTGTGCTGAATAAAAGCTACCTAGGGAATTATAGACATGGTTAATCTTATTTTCTCCAGAACGGTTTTTAAATAATGAGCGAATTTTATTTAAATGTGAATCAAGAGTAATACGATTAGTATCTTTAAGCTTGATTATATAACTTCCTTCAACAATTCCATGTTCAGAAGCTATTAAAGGATTAAAAGCTAACAGAGAAGGTATAAACAAGTTTGAGAAAAATAAAGAGGCTGAAAATTTCATTTTATAGATATTTAAAGTAAAGCTTTGTTTTTATATGTTGAATTTATTTATATTTTGTAATGTACCTTTAACATGACACATATGATCGATTGTATCCCGTGCTCCTACCTATTAACCATAGGCTATTTATGTGTAAAAGCGATAATGTTTTTTAGTATTTTTATTTTATATTACTTGTTTTACAAATCAGCAGATAGTAGGCATTATTTTCTTTCCAATTAGCAAACTAAGGTCTATTTTTAGTAAAATTAACAGTGGTTGCCATTTTTAAAAGTAACCACTTGAGTACCATAGGTGAACATTACTTGCAAGGTTTAGACCAAATTAACCCCTTTGGGCATTGAGTTTCAAAAAAAGCTAATCCGATTGGCATAAAATTAATTAGAAATCATGGTCCAATCGAATAGAATTTTTTTGAGACATTTGGTACTTAAAGGGATAAACATCAAAGTTGATGCATTTGATCTAGTATTTTTATACTATTTTAAATAAATAGCATCTTAGCCTTGAAATTTATTTTCGAAAATAGCAACAATATTAGCATTTTATGGAACAGGAATAAATCGAGTAGTATAAAAAATGACATTACTTTTATTTTTAAATTACAATGTCAACAGATGTAAAAGATAATGAAGTTAAATTGTCATCGGATAAAGTAGCGTATATATTCAAATTATATCAGAAATAAAAATAAAACCTTTTAAAAGAACAGTCCAATAAAATTAAGGAACCGCAAAAAAGCAAGTACAGACGTAATATCACCAAGAAAATGTGATCTATGCTTACAAAGTGGTCCTTCTAAAGAATGCAAGTGTTGTAAAAAATGTTTTCTTACTATTCATTCAAGTAATAACATTACAATTTGAATACATTACAAATTCTTTATATATATAGTATTAATAAATTAATATTACCATTTTAGCTTGTTTACCTTCAATATTTAGCCTTGATGAAAAGCCATGGTTATGTGAATGGTGTAAAAATTTCACAAAAAGAGCAAATTCAAATGTAATTCAATTTTTTTTGTGTTATTATATTAATTTTAAATAGAACCATACTTGTATACTATGTCGTATTAATGAACCAAAAAGTGCACCAAAAGCTATTCTTCCTACAGCTATGCATAATTGGGCACATCTTATTTGTGCTGTATTTCTACCCAATGCAAAGTTTACTCAAAATAACGTCAGAGGTATTTCAGAGTTAGATCAAAGTAATTGGGATGAGGTAATCTTTTATTTGTTTTTGAAAAAAAGATATTGATAATAAAAGATCTGCCAAGTTTGTAGAGGTGGGTTCGGATATAAAATAAAATGTGACTCGTGTGATCATTTGGCACATGCTTCTTGTTCCCAAACAAATCGGAAGTATTTTTTAGGTTTTAAACTTATCGAAAAAAAGAAAGAGGGGGGGAAAAAGGAGAAGGTATTAATACCAATCCTTTTATGTCCAAAGCATAGTAAATCAGATATGACTCCTGATATTTATACATTGTTTGATAAAAATGAAGAAGAAAATAAGGTATTGTGCCAATCATTATTATTATTACTCACTAATAACTCACTTACATTTTTATAGACAATGATAAATTTATTCTTTGAAATAAATACTATAGAACCAACAAACGAAATGGTATTATCTCCTTTGAAGTTAAATTACGAAAATAATTCAAATCTCGTAAAAAAAGAATGCTATAAGTGTGGCGCAACGGTATCCCTTTCTTGGTGGGAAATATCCGAAAGCTTAGTGGCTAACAACGATAAAGACAAGGTGATTGAATGCTTAACTGTGGATAAATTAAAATTTTATGAAGGCACCTCTAGTAAAAACCCATATTTATTATGTCATACATGCCGTTGGTTTTTAGTTGAGACAAAACAATAAATCTTATTTAAATTTAAAACCATATATTATGTACGTTTATTTAATATTAACTTTTGGGTATAATATAAAAATAAGAATAGTAAGAAAAGGACAACTATGAGTTACTCATTTGAGTTAATTATATAGAAGATAAATAAACCTATCTTTTTAAAATCATTCAATTTGGGTGAAATCGATATTGGATATGTCAGAAGCTGAATGACCTTTTAACCATTCTCTAAAATAAATAGAAACTGAACCATAGTCTACATTTCCATACTTTTGATCTGGATAAGAATCTTTTGGAGATGCATCAATATTATTAATTAATACTCTTATAATACCTTTCAATTGGTGTCTCTGAAATCCAGTGTGTTCAATTAGCACGTCATCCCACCCAAAGCGGCCAAGTACAAGACGACTTAAATGCATTGCAGATGCTGCTAAAAGAGAAGGGCGACATTTTAAAAATGTGTGATTAGTTAAAGTCATTTCCATAATATAACGAGTCATAAGTTTAGTGTAATCAGGGTCATCATCACCTGCAATCATATACCCAAGAAATTCTAAAGGATTTGGATAAATTAAACGAAAATCAAGCTGAAAGAGGACATGTACCTCAGTTGCAGTTAAACTTGATATTGAGTAAGGCTTGACTGCATAAGATAGAAATTTAACAGGATCAACATAGCCAATCTTTGCAAATTTAGTAGCTATAAATAAACACGTGACTGAAAGAAGATCTAATTTATCTTCACTAATTGCACGAGCTCCACATACTCTGTCAAACATATTAACAGCGTCATATATAACTTCACCCCTTAGCATCATGCTTGAGTGTGCTTTGAGCATCCTATTAACTTCCCTTTCTCTGATATCCCAGCCCCATTTTTGATGACTTACATATTCATTATTGACAAGGTAAAAATTCTATAAAATTATAAGTATTTGGTTTGGGATTAATCATTATAATACCTCGGAATCAAGCATACCAAGATACATTTCTTTCCCTAATTTACTTTTTTTAATGTCATGTTCATCCACCTTCACTTCCATTTCCGTTTCACTTTCATCATTTTCTGAGTAGCCTTCTTTTTCATGATCAAGAAGTTTACTTGGATCAATTTTGATTTTAGAATAATCCGAGCGCTCATCATCACTGACTTGAAATTCTGGAGTCATACACCTGGTATTATGAATTACACGGGTTGGTTCATTTCGTTTTTCAATCAAAGGTTTTGATGCTATTTTGGGTTTTTTATATTCCACAATTTTTTTGTTCATTTTGTCTGAAATCATAATACATTTTAAAGCAGATTCTTCTAAGCCCTTTATTTTAGTTTTATCAGGCATATGGTCAAATACATTGACTCTCATCTTATTCAAGCGCTCTGCTTTAATAAAACGGCTCATAATATTTTCTTTTACAACACCTCCAGAATTAATCTCATCTGAAAATGTATTATTTTTCATAGTGTATTTTATATATCCTACTAGTTTACCTTCATCTACCCTCTGTTCAACTGCTTTAAATCTCTTTCCGTTGACCAATTCTTCTGCTCCATTAAGATAGTTTGTAATATTTTCTTTTTTGTTAGGATTAGAGATCTGTTAAACGATTTTAATTTTATCATAATGATTATTTATAATAATTTAACCTTCTCGTTTTGCATTTTATTTAGTTTTCCTGTTGGATTTTCTTCACTTGTAACTGTACTAGTATCACTAGGAGCTTTACTTTCCAATTTTAATGCGAGATTTTCTATACTCTGGTCCTTTATGTGAGGCCTTTTTGATGGTCTCTAAAAACGAAATATCGTTAATTTATTATTATTATTATTACATTATTATTATTATTGTGCTTTAC
Source organism: Batkoa obscura (assembly GCA_030770535.1). Lineage (NCBI taxonomy): Eukaryota > Fungi > Entomophthoromycota > Entomophthoromycetes > Entomophthorales > Batkoaceae > Batkoa > Batkoa obscura. Next base: position 106,371 of record JASVEC010000025.1, on the reverse strand, counting down.
TAGACTATATCTTTGCATATTGATTCCAAAAAATAGTTTGAAATAAATTTCGAGTTTGGAATGATTAAATATTCATTGATGAATGGATTATTCTCTTTGTGATAAAACAATTGGATCGTTTAAATTGCAGAATTTCAAATTGAGCTAACTATAGAATAGCTCTAATTGGCCAAATTATCCCTTAATTTTCTCATAGGCTATAATGCTCAAAAATATATTAAACTATTTATTAACACATTGTTGTCAGGAAACGTATTAGTACATTTTTTTAAATTGTATTTAGTATAAATTTCTGCCATACAACTATTTTTAACTAATTAAATCAACTTTAAAAGGCATCTAACTAATTTGATTAGCTGAAGCTCCTTCGGCATGGCTTAAGTTAATTTGGCAATATAAAAAAATTGCCCGCTTTTTATGTGGGAATGTCTCTTTTTGGTCAAGAATTTTACTAACTTTTCCATTCAAATACGCTTACAAAATAGAAAAAGTGATAAAACTAAAAACACCACAATGTATTAATATGATATTACTATACATAAATCTATAACTTTACTTTCAGAATAAAGGAACCTTTAAATGGGATACTATCCTTTTAAACCATTATCCGAATTTAAAATTTGTATAGAATCTAATTGTTAGTATATATTATCTTTTAACTTATTTTAGTATTTAAAATTTTTCTTCACTAAAATTTTACCAATAGAAACGATAAAAAATTTGTTAAATAAAGAGAAAGCAATGTCAGAGATTAAACAAGGCAGTTGATTTACTTACAAGTACAGTGTTTTCACCTCGAGTTTCCCACTTTGTAATTAAGGTGTCCACTTTGACCAAGGCTTTTGCTGATTAAAATAATTGCTTGAAAATGATTAATAATTTATAAAAGCTATTAAATTTAATATTTAAGATTGTTAGTAAAACTTTTAAACACAAAAATACATCCTCATATGCTGAAATAAAAACTTGGGCTATTTATTTCTGGCAATAACTGTTGGACAATTTTAGCTTTATATATGGGGATGTATTTTTTTGTTTAAGGATTTTACAAACAATTTTTCCGCTCAAATAACGCTTAAAAAATATAAAAGTGATGAAGCCAAAAAAACATCCCTATATAAAAGGTATTGTGTTTACCATACTAATAAAAAATCTATTATATCAATCATTTAAATTTTAATCGACTTTTTGTATAATTTTTGAAAGTTTATTTATTTATACTATCAGGAACTAAATCTAGCTTTATTAATTTTATTTGTTTAATAAACGTTGTTACTATAATAATGTTTCCAGCTTTTCTAGTTTTAGTTTTAACTTGAGCTTTTATACTAGCTTTTGATTTTGCTTTACTAGGTATTATAAATATATCAAATTCAAACTTATTTCATAAAAAATCATATATTGCCATAATAATAAAACATACATATAGGTGTTTTTTTTTTGGCTTCATCACTTTTTTCGTTTCTTAAGTGCTATTTAAATGGAAAAATTGCTAGAAAATTCTTAAACAAAAAAATACATCCCCATATATATCTTTAGCTTTTATTTTTAAATTAATATAATTATCAGTAATTTATTGTTATTAATTATTTCCAAGCAATTATTTTAATCAGCAAAAGCCTTGGTCAAAGTGGACGCCTTAATTACAAAGTGAGAAATTCGAGGTGAAAATACTGTACTAAACATGGATTTTGTTCTTTGTTCCTGCTTTTATTAATTTAGAGTAAAAACGTATTTATTGATTTTATTTACAAAAATTAGCTTAAATAAAACTATCAACATATAGGGATGTATTTTTTTGTTTAAGAATTTTACCAACAATCTTTCTGCTCAAATAGCGCTTAAAAAATGGAAAAAATACATCCCCATATGTTGATAGTTCTATTTAAGCTAATTTTTGTAAATAAAATCAACAATTCAGTTTTTTAATAAGCTATAAGCTAGCAAAATTATGATTTATATTAGCGGCACATTTTAAGTTAACGACAACAATTAAGATATTATGATTTGAATATAACTTAATGAAGTTTATTGCTTTAAATAGTATCAGGTTGCTTTAATAGTTCTTTAGGTGTTCTTCCCAAGTCATCGATAATATCTAAATCAGCACCATTGTTCAACAAAAAAGTGATCATTTCTTTATTTTCATCAAGAATGGCTCGATGAAGTACCTGTAATTGATAAAGTCATTATTAAGATGAATGATAAAAGCTAAAAAATTACTGTTGTCTTTAAACCTTTGGTTTTGGCATTGATATTTGCACCGTTAGCTAATAATACTTTCGTTATACTCAAATGATTATGTTTAGCAGCATAATGCTATTAAGTTAGTAGTTGAAAACAGCTTAAAAGAAAAAAAATACTAAAGGAGCGTATCCATAAGAATCTACTGAGTTAACTAAGCCTACGACATTTTTACTACTTTGAATCATCTTGTTTATTTTCTTCTCATCACCAATGACACATGCTCCATGTATTGACCTATCAAATTCAAGCTCATCTAAACTCTGTTGAAAGCTTAATGAGCTTGTGTTACAGTTGCATTGTTTATCATTTGAATGAGAGTGAGACATGATTTATAATGAATTATTGTATACAATCAGTGATAGGTTATAAAGTTTATTATGTGAACAAAAATATTAGCAATGATGCTATTTGAATTATATGTCGTTGATGTTTGAATTTTATTTAATAAAAAATAAGAAATTAAATTATGTTTGTTAAACATTTATTGTCAAATTAAAAAACAAGTGACAATTTTTTCAAAATTTTGTTACGTTTTTCAAATGGAAATAAATGAAATTACTATTGGAACAAGACTAATTATAAACGGGCTTACTTGCACAGTTTTATGGGTTGGAGAATTAGAAGGTGTTGAAGGAAAAAGAATCGGAGTAGAATGGGATAATGAGAACAAAGGGAAACATTCTGGAGAATATTTAGGAAAGCAGTATTTTCAACCAAAAAGAAATGGTTGCGCATCATTTTTAAAGTTCCCTACTTTTCCATTAAGTAAAAACATTAATATTGGGACGAGTTTATGGGAAGGGATTCAAAAGAAGTATCTGGATACAACCGATGTTGAAGATGTTTCTTTCACACTAGAAGATAGACCTAACGTAAAGTTCGAAACTTTAGGATTTAAAAAAGTACAAGAAGAATTATCGTGAGTATAAATTTAATATTTGATATAATTCTAAATAAGACGAATTATGGTAGAAACTCGAAAAATCTAAAGACTATAAGTCTTACACCAGAAATAATAAGTTGGATAGATTTTAGTTTAGATTACTCTACTTTATTGCCAAGTAACTTTATTTTATTACAAAATCTCAACTAGTATTTATATGACTCACATATAGGCTTGGAAGATCTTGATCTAAGTAAAAGTTTGATCTCGTCTTGGGAGCCTATTATGACATTGGCGCTCAAATTGAACAATCTTAAAAGGTTATCTTTAAATGATATGAGATTTGTTTCCTATAGTAGATTAATTAATGGTGGATTAGAAAATATTAGGGTATTAAGCTTAAATCAAACATTAATAAGTGAACATGAGATTGAGATCCTTGAACCATATTTAATAAATTTAGAAGAGCTACAAATTTGCTCTAATTCATTAAAAAGGATACCCATTCCAAGTGAAAACAAGCCTTGGTTTTTAAAACTTAAAGTGTTTAATTTAGAAACTAATCTAATAACCGGAGAAGAAGAAGAAATTTTAGAAAGTTTAAAATATTATAAAAGGTAGTAATAGTATGCTTCTTGTAGTAATTTAATAAAATAATATCTTTTCATCTAGCTTAGAGTATTTAAATATAGGCTTTAATCCTTTGTGTAGATTATATTTAAAGAAGACTGAGGAAGTCTATTCAATTACTTTGAAAAGGTTAAATTTGAATTATACTAAAATAGGTGATTTGGAGCAAATGATACAGATTTATAAAAGCTTTCCAAATCTTGAACATCTTCAAACATTGGGCATTGGATTTACAAAAGGTATCTTTGGCTATTATTGTTTTATATTTTAATTGAATTGTTTTAGAAAATCATTTGAATTATCTTACAAAGGATAAGAATTTGATAAATAATAGAACATTATTAATATCATTTGTACCTAATTTGCAATTTCTAAATATAACAAAAATAACAAAACAGGAGAGAATCGATTCAGAGTTGTTTTATATCAATCAAATATGTTTACCACAGTATAATAGTCTAAATCACGATAAATTTATAAAATATCATCCTCAGTTTGATACATTATGTAAAAAGTATAATATAGATTTAAAAAATAAAAAAGAAGACAACTCAAATAACTCCAATAAATTAAAGCAAAGATTAATTGAACTTGGAATAACAATTCAAAAGAAGGAGCCTTTAAATGGTGCAAATAATGAAGCCATACTTAGTTTGGACTGGGAAAAGAAAGAATTTTTAAGTAATTCATTAATCTTTCATATAAATACATATTTACTTTTAATAGATAATATTACTATTAGAATTTTAAGTATGAACATTAAAAAGTTGTTTAAATTGCCAATTAATTCGATTATTAAATTATATGCTTTAATAGAAAATAAAGCTTGCAAAGTAATTAACTAATTTATCATTTTTATCACTCATCATAATAACAATTATACAGAATGACTACCAAATCATTGAATTAGATAATCCTGTTCGTCAATTAGTGAACTTTTATGGTATAAAATCAGGTGATTACATATGGGTTTATTTAGGTTAATTGTACTATGATGTTATTAGAATTTATTTTTAAAGTGAGTTGAAATGTTTCGTAATAAAATCAAATTGTTATTACTATTCTTTTTTAGTATCATTTTATATTAATTTTTATATTTCAAATGACATCAATTATTTTACACTTAAAATCATATTTATTCTAGAAAATCAAAATTTCAAATTTACCTTTTTTAAATTATTGTTGTGACAATAAAAAAAATAAATGGTATCCGAGGTGGAAGAAAATATAATAAACGAAAACACTCAAGATGTTAATGAACCTAGCAGACGGTTAATAATATCAAAGATGGTATTAAGGAATTTCAAATCATATGCTGGTACTCAAGTCATTGGGCCCTTTCATGAGTCTTTTTCTGCAGTTGTAGGACCAAACGGTTCTGGAAAGTCCAATGTGATTGACTCTTTATTATTTGTCTTTGGGTATCGAGCCAATAAAATGCGACAAGGAAAGTTATCTGAGTTGATCCATAACTCTAAAGATTACCCTAACTTAGAGTCTTGTTCAGTTGAAGTTCATTTTGTAGAAATCAATGACTTGGGAGATAGTAGTGAATATATACCAAACACAGAGTTAGTTGTTAAAAGATCAGCTTTCCGTAATAATACCAGTCGATATTTTATAAACGAAAGAGTAAGTAGCTATACCGAAGTAACGGATTTACTTCGAAACAAAGGCATTGACTTGGATCATAAACGTTTTTTGATTTTACAAGTGAGTTTGGTTTTTTAAAATTAAAATAAAGCTAATAATTTCTAATCAAAGGGTGAAGTTGAGTCAATTTCACAGATGAAACCTAAAGCTTTAAACGACCATGACGATGGATTATTGGAATATTTAGAAGATATTATTGGTACTTCACAATATAAGGAGCCTATTGAGAATGCAAGTATAGAGCTAGAGAAAGCTACCGAAGTAAAACAAGAAAAACTTAATAGGATGAAAATTGTTGAAAAAGAACTCAAGTCTTTAGAAGTAAAGAATAATACATTGAGAATAGTATGAATGCTAATATTTTAAGGGCAAAAAACTTGAAGCAGACGAATACCTTAGAGAAGAAAATGAGCACATAAAAAAACAAAACATCTACTTTCAAATTAAAAAACTAGAAAGCGTTAAAAGCAAAGAGATTGCGTTCAAAAAATTGGTAAGTTATATATTTTTCATTAAATATAGGCTAATTTGTTTTTAGAATAACTTAAAAGAACAACTTGAAGGCGAAAAGGAAAAGAATTCAGAAACAAGTCAAAAAATTAAAGAGTTGGAAAGGAAACACAAGGAACTTTCACAAAGTTTAACTGAAGTCAATAAGAAAGTACTTCAAGTTAAAAAAGAAGAAGAGGCTATAGATACAGCTGATATTAAATTACAATTTGAACTTAAGCATATAAATGGAAAGATAAAGAAGATTAAAGAAAGAAAGAATGCAGTAAGTTATTTTTTCTTATCATAAATATATCTATTAAACTACTTAAGGCAATGAAAAAAATCGGAGATTCAAAACGCGATTTTAGTAATTGTGGAGCTGTATTAGAAAAATGTGAGATTAAAATAAATGAGGATGAGAAGACACTAGAAGTTGAAGAAAAGAAATTGGAAAAAATACGCGAAGACCTTGAAGGTAGCTATTATCATAATATTAAGTTTTGAATTGTTTGATCAACTTTTATTAGGTAAGACTAAGGAACTTCGATCAAAAATTGATGAAAAGCAAAAAGAGCTTATTCCTTGGAACGAAAAAATTAATCAGAAACAGATTGAAATTGATGTAATTAAATCTAAAATGAAGATATTAAATGATAAAGAGAATGCTTATGATGGACAATTGGAAACATTTAAAAACATAGTAAATAAGCTATCAGAGTCACAAATTGCAAAACAAGAGCAGCTTCCCTCACTTATTGAACAAAAAGAATTTTTGATTGATGAGATAAATACTTTAGAAAAAGAAATAGAACAAGATGCATTGAAAGATTCTGAATTATTATTTAAATACCAACAAGCTCAACTTAAGCAGAGTGAAGCAGAATCTACCATGAATAATGCCAAAGCAAGAAATAAGGTTATACAGGCAATAATTCGTCAAAAGGAGTTAGGACTTATCCATGGGATACATGGAAGATTGGGTGATTTGGGCTCAATAGATGCAAAATATGACGTGGCAATTTCAACCGCTTGTCCACAATTAGAACATATAATAGTCGATACAATTGAAACTGCGCAACAATGTATCAAATTCCTTAGAGACAATAATGTTGGTAGGGCAACTTTTATGGCATTAAATAGTATAAAGAAAGAATCGATGCACAGAATTTCTACACCAGAAAATGTGCCTAGATTGTTCGATCTTATTACACCAAAAGACCCGATATATTCACAAGCCTTTTACAATAATTTAAGAAATACTTTGGTTGCAAAAGATCTGGATCAGGCAAGAAGGGTTGGTATGGGACAAGTTAGATGGAGGGTAGTTACTTTAAAGGGAGATATGGTAGAAAAAAGTGGCACGATGAGTGGTGGTGGTAAGCGCGTTTCAAGAGGGGCTATGAGCTCAAGTATATATGATGATCCCATTAGCCCAGAAAAGTTGCAAAAACTTAATGATATTCTTAGAAGAGCTCAAGAAGAACTGTATCAGTTCCGCCAAAGATTAAAAGTAAAGGAAGATACTCTTGAAAAGGACAAAATTGAGTTGCCACGTGTTGAAACCGAAATTGCTAAGCTAGAAATGGATCTGGAATCATTAAAAAGTCAAATCCAAGACGGGAAAAAGCGTTATACTCAATTTAAACAAACTGCGCCTTTAACAAAAGAAGAAAAAGAACAATTGATTAGTTACAAGTCAGAAATTGAAATTTTGAAGCGGGACATGGTAAAATTAGAATCTGATTCACAAACAATAAGAAAAGATATAGATGAACTTCATCAAAAGGTGCTTGAAGCAGGTGGTACCAGATTAAGAATACAGAATAGTACTGTCGAAAGTATTAAAAATGTTATTGAAGAGTATTTACAGAATAAATCTAGAACATTAGTAGCTAAAGACAAAGCTGAAAAAGACCAAAACAAGGCTGAAAAAGAGTTAGAAAGATTAGAAATCGAACAAGAAAGCGTAGCTGAAGAATATAAATTAGGTGTCGGTAAAATTGAGGAGAATGCTAAATTGATTTCCGAAGTTGATTCAAAAAAGGAAGCAATAGATGAAGAAAAGGCAGCCATTGAAACACAGATTGAAGAGGTTAAAGTAGAAATGGAACAGATTTCAGAATCTATAAATGATTTGAAGGCTCTTGAATTAGATCTCACTAATAAGATTTATGATCAACAACAACAATTCAAGGGATGCGAAAAACATGAGAGTCATTGGGATAATCAATTAAAAGCACTTGCGCTTAAAAATGTGTATGAGGACAAAGAAACAAAAAGCGATAATGAAGATATGATGGATGAAGATGAAATTGAGAATGAACAAAACGAAGCATTGGTAACTTATAGTAGAGAAGAGTTAGAAGGACAAGATCTAAAAGAGCTCGAGAATATAATCTCAATAGGACAAAATAAGCTTAAACATACGACACCTAATCTTGGAGTGATAGTAGAATATCGTAAAAAGAACAAAGATTTCTTAAAGCGTAAAAACGAGTTTGATAATGTTTCGGATAATCATGCAAAAATCAAAAAAGATTATGATGAGTTGAAGCAGACACGTCATTTTAAATTCATGGAAGGATTTTCTGCAATATCTTATAAATTGAAAGAGATGTATCAAATGATTACATTAGGAGGTAATGCAGAACTTGAATTGGTAGATAACCTTGATCCTTTCGCAGAAGGAATTATATTTTCAGTGATGCCACCTAAAAAATCATGGAAAAATATTTCAAATTTATCTGGTGGAGAAAAAGTAAGTTAACTTTCATTCTATTTATTGATGCATTTATTTAATTTTCTATTTAATAGACTCTAAGTTCATTAGCTTTAGTGTTTGCATTGCATCACTTTAAACCAACTCCGTTATATGTCATGGATGAAATTGACGCAGCACTTGATTTTAGGAATGTTTCCATAGTAGCCAATTATATTAAAGAAAGAACCAAAGATGCACAATTTATTATTATTTCGCTAAGAAATAATATGTTTGAAATGGCAGATAGATTGGTAGGTATTTATAAAACACATGATTGCACAAAGTCTATAACCATCAATCCGGATGCTATTAACATGCCATCTTAATTAAGGTATAAACTTATTAATTTTATTAAATTGCTAAATAAATATTTATAAAATTTACATGTATATATCTATTTCAAACTATTCTAAATAAAGTCATGTAGTAGTTTATTATTTATCATACTTTTTTAATTTTAATGGAGTGCAATAAATAATTAAAGATATAGTGAGTGACATAAAGTTTGAATTTGGATTCCTTTATTATTATCAAATAAAATGATACATAATTGATATCAGGTTTATTATATTTTAAAACTTTAATAATAAAAAAGTATATGAATATTCAAACACTTTTAAGACTATAATACTTTCTTGATGTTGGTCTTTTTTATTTATCTAGCTAATAAAAATTTAAAAACTAATGAGCAAAATGATTGGCTAAAAAAAGGTTATAGAAATAGAGAGTAACTTTCACTTTACCTTGTTTTTACAAAAATGTCAGAAGCATCCAAATTCAGCAACAAAGAAGAGGCAGTCAATGTGCCATCAGAAAAACTATTAGCAACTAAAGTAACTATTCATATAAATAAAATAAAATAAATTAATATAAAATCAACAGCGTGATCAATGCCTTTCAAATTTAGTCGTCAATGGCAGTCTTGGACTCTGTTTGGGTATTGGAGCTTCAGTATTATTATTTAGAAGTAAGTGAAGTTTATTTTAAAAAAAAAGAAAATATTAATAAAGTATTAGGACGCATGTGGCCAGTAATCTTAGGTACTGGGTTTGGATTTGGAACAGCATTTGCTGATTGCCAACGTGCTTTCCATCTTGGATTTAAAGAAATTAAGAAGCAAGATTAAAATTTTGATTCAATGAATAGAAATGGAATGTTTTTTAGTAACTTTTAGTTTTTTTTAATTCTATTAAAGAAATAAACATGAAAAATAACAATTTAAAGTAAAGTACAACTCTTACATATTTGATCAATTGGGTTTTATCTAAGTTATGGATATTTCCCTATGTAAGTTTATGTATTTATTAATAAGAATTGTATTTTTTAATTGAAGTGGCTACATTAAAATAGTTAGTAAGCTACAAAATTATATCTAATTAATTAAAATTTGTTTTAATAAACGAATTCTTAATATTTGTAAACTTTCATTCTATCTTGTTTATATGCCTTTATTTATTGAAATATTAGGTAATAAATTAAAATAAAAAACTTAAGTTGGTCTCTCAAATAGTTTTATTTGATATTAAACTACTAATTCATTAATTATTTTATTTTATTTTATTCTATTACTATTAAGAATAATACAATATATTAAAACAATTAGTTGCAGTTTGATATAAAGTTTAATTTTATCAAATAATATTTTATTTAGAGATAAGTGCTATTAATATATGATGTTGAATAACAATATTTACAATAGTTTTTTATTTTGAAAGGCGAAGTCTTCAAGTACCTTATAGAAATAATAAAAATTGAAAAAGGCTGTTTACAATAGTATTAATGTTTAAAGTAAGTAAAGTCAAATTCATTTTATTTAGTTTTGATATGACTTCACTATTATAATATTTTCACCTAAGCATTTTTAGCCTATACTTTAAATTTATAGTTTTATCTATAAAGTGATTCAAAAATTCATTTTGCGTTTCAGGCTATTTAGTCTTTTTAATGGCTTTTATTATTATTTTATCAGTTTTTTAATATTAAACTTAATAAATCAAGCTATAACGTTAAAACAAAGTATATCTATAATTATTTTTTATAAAGTCTTTAATGCTCTCATAATATACCCTAACTTTAAAAGGTGAATAAATTTTTAAAACATTTTAATATTTTATTTTGTATATGGGGATGTATTTTTGTGTTTAAGAATTTTACTAACAATTTTTCCACTCAAATAGCGCTTGAAAAATAGAAAAAATAATGAAACCAAAAAAAACACCCCCATATGATTTCAAACAAAAGAAACTGATAGAGTGGCCCCCAAATATTATTATATGCTGGTTATTAAAAATGCTTTAAAAGTAAAACAAAATAAAATATAAATATTATAAAGACTATTTATTTTATAATAAATTTAAATTTAATCTTTAAAATACATGTTATTTAAGTTTTTATACATTTGAAAATCAATCCAGATGGCTCTTCTTTTTTTTGTCCAAAAATACCTACGCTTGTAACTTAATGTTATAAAATATTTATTTATAATATTAGTTTTTAGTTTAGGTGGTAACGGGAGACCCAAGTTATATTGGATTAAAAGCTTAAATTTATATAATTACTTTTTAGTATATTTTTCTTGCTTTTAGCATCAACCCATTTAGGTTGATTTTTCGGAATAGTGCTTGTTAATTATAACTTGGCATATTATTTTAACATTATAAAAATAAATCCAACATGAAATATAAATGTTTGATATAAACATTTGCATTTAATAACTATGCATTATACTTTATGACTACGAATTGTTAAGATTTAAGTTTTATAGTTTTTATACAAAAAACCATATAAACAATAGCAGCTTGGAAAAACTAAAAGTGATAATTTCACATAAAATAATTTATTTTGATGGGATTTATAATTTAGCATGACTTGATATCAACTTCGCTGGAAGTACATCCGCTGTAAGAGTTTCTACAGGACCATCCATAATTCGACTTTGTCCAACATCTAGGAGTCCCATACCCTTTAAGAGTATAGCTACGTCCATAACTATCATAGCATTTATCAGATGATCCTGGGCATTTAGGTGGAGTTGGCTTTGGGAAGCAGGTAAAAATATCAACTTGGTTATCACCACAAGAAGATCCGTTTTTGTTGGTACAAGTCCAACCATAGTTAGATCTAGCCCAACAAGCAGGTGCTTTGGAATTAGTAGCATAAAAGTAGGAGTATTCATATCTGCAATAATCGTCTTTAGTTGGGCACTTTGGGGTTGGTGGAGGGATTTTGCAAGTAGTTAAGTCAAGTTCACCTTTAGAAGCATCACATTTAGTACTTGAACTTCCTTGACAAGTCCATCCGTATTGAGAAGTTAAAGATTTTGACCAACATTTTGGTGCTTTTGGGTCATTTGCCTTAAAATTTGAAGTACCAGATTGGCAAGTATCTGTAGCTTTTGGACATTCAGGTACTGGAATTGGTGGAGAGATTTTGCAAGTAGTTAAGTCAAGTTCACCTTTAGAAGCATCACATTTAGTACTTGAACTTCCTTGACAAGACCAACCTGAAGTGGTCTTAGACCAACATTTTGGTGCAAATGATTGAGATGCAAGATAGGCAATATCACCAACTAAGCAAGAGTCAGTAGCCTTTGGACATTCAGGTACTGGAATTGGTGGAGAGATTTTGCAAGTAGTTAAGTCAAGTTCACCTTTAGAAGCATCACATTTAGTACTTGAATTTCCTTGACAGGTCCATCCAAATTTAGCTGATGGATTTTTTGCCCAGCATTTTGGTGCAAATGATTGAGATGCAAGATAGGCAATATCACCAACTAAGCAAGAGTCAGTAGCCTTTGGACATTCAGGTACTGGAATTGGTGGAGAGATTTTGCAAGTAGTTAAATCAAGTTCACCTTTAGAAGCATCACATTTAGTACTTGAATTTCCTTGACAAGTCCATCCGTATTGAGAAGTTAAAGATTTTGACCAACATTTTGGTGCTTTTGGGTCATTTGCCTTAAAATTTGAAGTACCAGATTGGCAAGTATCTGTAGCTTTTGGACATTCAGGTACTGGAATTGGTGGAGAGATTTTGCAAGTAGTTAAATCAAGTTCACCTTTAGAAGCATCACATTTAGTACTTGAACTTCCTTGACAAGACCAACCTGAAGTGGTCTTAGACCAACATTTTGGTGCAAATGATTGAGATGCAAGATAGGCAATATCACCAACTAAGCAAGAGTCAGTAGCCTTTGGACATTCAGGTACTGGAATTGGTGGAGAGATTTTGCAAGTAGTTAAATCAAGTTCACCTTTAGAAGCATCACATTTAGTACTTGAATTTCCTTGACAGGTCCATCCAAATTTAGCTGATGGATTTTTTGCCCAACATTTTGGTGCAAATGATTGAGATGCAAGATAGGCAATATCACCAACTAAGCAAGAGTCAGTAGCCTTTGGGCATTCAGGGATTGGCTGCTTACATTTTGCAATATCAATTTGACCATTGTTTTCATTGCAGCTACCGCTTTGTTTAGCAGTACATTGCCAGCCGCTATAACCTTCTGACCAGCATTGTGGAGCTTTAGGATCTGAAAATGAGAAGCTATTATAGCCAGAACGACAGGTATCAGTGGGCTTTGGACAGTTATAACTGTACACTTCACTGGGTATCAATAAAGAAATAGTTAAATAGAGAAACTTATTCATTTTTATAAAGTTTTGTAAATTGCTTTCATCGCAATTTATACTTTCCTTTTTACCAAAGTTTTAGTTAACTTTTGATTTTCCTGTAGTTTTCTGGTTTTCTGGTTTTGATCATATTCGCAAGTGCTTGAATTTAAATTCTAAATTTAGTGAGTTTTTGTTTCAAATAAAAAACTATTGGCATATATTTCTTTTAGTGAGATACTACTGACTCAATTTAAACATGAATCGAGCATTTTCAATTTTGTATTTACTGAATATGAAAATAGAAATAATCATCATGATTTTATTTAGTCAGTACAGAATCGAAAATACCCAATTCACGTTTGAATTGGGACGTAGTATCACTATTTGACTTTAAATTTCAAAAAATCCTCAAATTCTTAAAAACATCAGGAATGTATTTTTTTGTTTAAGAATTTTACTAATAATCTTTCCACTCAAGTAGTGCTTAAAAATGGAAAAAATAATGAAGCTAAAAAAAACACTCCCATACTATATTTTAGATTCAGCTGTATTACTTCCTTCTTACAAATCACAAATCACCACAACTCAAAAACACAAATTTAGTCAAATGCTATTTAGAGCTTCATGTATTTTAAAATCAGTGGGTTTATCTATTATTACCTATATTATTAGACTGAACTGAGTTGTTTGAAATCTAGTGTTAGAACGTTATATAAATACACGTAAAACATATGCACATGTTTATTATGTAGGTAGAGAATACAATAAACCTTCCGATACAACCTATATTGCATATATATCAACTTTAGTATTCTAACTGAAAATTAAACTAGGAATTGTTTAGAGCATTTATTTTTAAATTAGTTTTACATTTCTTTCATAGAAAATGACCAAAACTTATCTAATCTCAAACTAAACAGCAGTTTCAAATCTACTTACAACATAGATGTGTTCCTTTATTTAAAAATTATTTTTAGATTTAATGTTAGGCTTTTTGAAGTAACGTTATTATAAATAAAAATGAAATAAAAAGTCAGTAATGTGGCTTTATTCCTATACCTTATTATATTACCAACTATCTTTTATTTTTATTATATATTTTGTCACTGAAACAACATTTTAATACTGTTTGTTTAACGTGCTTTTTTTCTCCAGCATTTAACCAACTTTGTATTTTATATTGCACAAGAAACTGTCAAAATATTAAAACAAAATATGCGTTCTCATATAGATCAATAATAATAGTTTTAACATTTTACAAAATTTTGGCAAGATTAAACTGTATTAACATTATACAGCTAACCTTAAGTTATTCAAAATAGTTTATGTATTTACTTTATCTCCTTTATTATATTTATAACTATTAAAAAGTAACTACAAAATTTTCCAAAACCTAGTATTATTATTAATTTTTTCTTACTATATAAGGACCCATCATAAAAGGATGAACCAAGAACAGATATAAAGAAATAAGTAAAATGTAAATTCTTTAAAATGTTGTCATTTTTATTAATACTTTTTCATTATAAAAAAAACTATTCAATAGTGTTTTGTATAACTAATAATGAATGCATAATAATTGAAGATAAATTATGCCATTCGTTGGAAAGGCTTGAATACCAGATAAAAAGGTTATGACTAATATAAAAGAACATGTGAATAAAATTAAAAAAGAGTTTAAGTTAATTGGCAACACAATAGAATGGAAAGTGTAAGATATAATTAGTTCACTAGATATAGTAATAGGTTTATTTATAGACTATATTTAAGATAAGCTAGCAATTAATTTTCAATGATAATAGGTCAATGCATCATAGAGCTACTTTAATGGCAAAAAAAAGCCTAAAAATTATTTTTTAAACAGTTTCATTAATTAAAAGGTAGATCAAATTCAATAAGAATAAAGCTTAGGACAACTTTCTAATGTTTTTCCATTTTACAAGATGAGATAGGTACAAACACATTTTATACTTTTGATCAATTAGACTCTGAATTTAGGCTTTAGGATTAACATAATTCAACATTCAAAAATTCTTTAAATTAAGGCAAACAATTATACTAATATATATTGTCATTAATAGCATATATTTTGAATACCCAAAATTTAAGTCTAGTCAAAGCGATTTAATTGCTATTTTATATCAATTAAGTTTAAAATCAAATAAAATTAAAGGAGAGGTAGTCTTAATCTTGGAAAATATTAGCATGTATTTATACTTTCATCTAAATTATCGATCCATTTTAGTGTAACTCAATATTATTACAGCATGTTTAGATATGAAGAGGTATTTTTTTGTTTAAGAATTTTACTAACAACCTTTCCGCTCAAGTAGTGCTTAAAAAATAAAAAAAGTAACGAAACCAAAAAAAACATCCCCATATAATATTCATAAATTGCAACTGCAACCATTTAACCTTTAAAAAAAGCAAAAAATAACTAAACTAACTCATTCCAGATGTTCTATGTTTATAAAAATATTTAATAAACCATTTTAATAATCACATGATTTTTAATACCGGTTTAAGTATCTCTTTTAATAAAAATTTAATTAGTGATGTAGGTTTAAATAAATAGTATGGAAACTTAAGAAGAGAAGAGGGAGCTTTGTCATTATTATTGAAAAATCATTTTGTTATAATAATTAAAAGCTGTGATAACAAATTACTATAGATGGATAATTAGCAGGATAAAGGGGGTTATTTTAATAACAGTAGCTATATTGTTTATTTTATTTGAACACATTTTAAAAAATAGGCTCAAAGCATAATCGCGGAAACTACCTTCATTAAATCTATTGAAATACTAAATACTAATAACAATCCTTGTAATTTTGATCATTTTGCTTATTTTTGAGAAGTCAACAATATAGATATTACGTTGCCTATAGAAACACAGTAAAAAGGAAATAAATGTAAATATAAACTCAAATGAACAATAGGAATAAATAAAGTTGAAGTTTAATTTTTTATATTTATTTATCATTATGGTGATTATATATCAATATTATACTAAAAAAATATTTAAGAAAATACAAATAGTAATATAACATTTTAAACATAATATAAAATTTGTTACTAAAATTTAGTTTAATAACTTTACGTTTAAATACTACTATATTTATAATACTGTTATTATTTAATATTTGAGGATGTATTTTTTTGTTTAAGAATTTTACTGGATAGCCTTTCCGCTCAAATGGCGCTTAAAAAATGGAAAAAGTGATGAAACCCATAAAAAACACCTCCATTTTGTTTTATAAACTTTAAATTTTAACTCACAACACAATTTTATACCAACCCTCAGATCAACACTATAGAAACAGTCAAGTATTCTAATTAACTTATATTAAATTATCAAATTTAGATGTTATTTTATTATTTTGAAATTTTATTTTCAATTCAATTGTAAAATTTCAATATTCAAATTTAATTATTTAGTAAAGTACGTTTATTGAAAAACAGAAAAAAATAATTTAAAAAGTAATTCGAGTTAAAAAAACTTTGAATGATTGTGAAGCATATGAGCTTGTGGGCAGATTTCTGTGAAAACATTGTTATTTTTTGCTACTAGATATAGTATAAAGGTCAGGAACAATAAGGTAATAACAATAATATACTTTTTTAGAAATACCGAGAAATGCTGAAAAATTCTCAAGGAAGTGGTTTTCAAGAACTACACCTTTTTTCACAATAATTTTTATGGTATCTGCATGCTGTAAACATGATTAACTATTTTATCAAAATCTTATATAATGTCTTGAGAAGCCCTATTTATTTATGTTTGAACAATCACTCTGGTTTCATACTTGAAGTAGGTAAAAAACTCTGCTCAATATCCGGATAGCAACATAGAATGTGTAAATTTTCCAGCAAGCATGTAACTTAGTATTTGATCATTATCTCCTTCAGTAAACTGCTGATTTTGATGTGCATGATGCTCACATTGTATAGCCAATAAAGGGGGTTCTTCAGATACTATTATAAATCTTTTAGGATAATAGCTATTTTCAAGTATAGTTTCATCAGTTTTTGACCTTTTAAAGATTTCAACTACATCAACAAGGATATCTCTCATAATGCATTATATTCTAACAATATGTCCTTTGTTACGTGTCTTATCTTCAAGTTTCAAAAGAGTGTGTAACAACAGTAACACTTGTCTTATATCCCTCACCAAGAACTAATTTCCCATAATTTTCTATCTGTTCAATAATATCTTGTAAGATGTCAGCATTCATTTGTTTTTACTAAAACTGCTTTTTTGATTTGAAAACATTTGTTTAAATATACTGACAAGGTTTATATACTAGTCTTAGAAGTTACATTTTATTAGATAAGTTGGATAATTAGTATTTTGTTAATATAATGGTATAAAATATTAAAGATATTTAATAATTTAATAGTTAAGTTTGAATGAAAAATGGGGTATTTAAATAAATTATGCAACCTTTTTTGGCCTAATTAAAGCTAAAAATACAAACTTAATTAGTATCACTAGTTATTATGGGATTAATATAATCATATTAAAGATCTTAATCAACTGATCTAAAACCTAATCAATCTTAATCAGCGATTGATTCAAAAGGACACCGATGCCTTTAAAGCGAAGCGTGGTTTAATTAAATTTCCTATGCAACCCCGATGTAACCAATAAGAAGTACAGGAATCATCCGCGATAATAATTGGCTAAATTTAAAGCGGTTGTGTGAATTTTGATTGGTTACTAAGTCCAAACCAAAAGATTGGGGTTTTGCTCAAATTTCGGTTTGAAATGATATAAAAATGAGATCTCAAAAAATTGATTAATCTTTATCAATCTATTAGATCTATTCATAATTAAAATGTCTGCTACTTCAGGTAAATTACTATTATTATACTTGTAATTATTTATATTGATCAACTATTATAGGTGATGCTACTAAAGGAGCCAAGCTCTTCCAATCTCGTTGTGCCCAATGTCACACCATCAACAAAGGTGGCAAACATGGTCAAGGTCCAAATCTTTATGGTGTATTCAACCGTAGCTCTGGTCAAGCCGAAAACTACAGTTACACTGAAGCCAACAAAAATGCTGGTGTAACTTGGGATGAAAAGAGTCTCTTTGACTACCTTGAGAACCCAAAGAAATATATTCCAGGTACCAAGATGGTATTCGCTGGATTAAAGAAGGCCAAAGATCGTGCTGATCTTGTTGCTTTCATTAAAAAGGCTTCCACCGAGTAAATTAAGGACTAATTCGCTATGTATGTAATAAATAATTAGAATTTTTACTGTTGCCTTTTTATTGAAATAAAGCAAGTTCATTCCTTTGTAAATTAGTAAAGTAACATTCTAAATTAAGGCAGGTTTAAAGGTAATTTAACTTTATACATTAAGTAATTACAAAGCGATTTATGTAAAATAGCAATTACTTTTATTTTGATTACAATGTTTCAAATAAAGAATTCATTTTTTCCCCTTCCTTAGCAGAAGAAATAGTGCGTTTCATTTAAATCATCTGTTACTGAACTGATACATTAAGGATACCACCAGTGAATTAAAATAATTAATTAG
The DNA here is from genome assembly GCA_030770535.1 of Batkoa obscura. Taxonomy (NCBI): domain Eukaryota; kingdom Fungi; phylum Entomophthoromycota; class Entomophthoromycetes; order Entomophthorales; family Batkoaceae; genus Batkoa; species Batkoa obscura. Next base: position 87,539 of record JASVEC010000025.1, on the reverse strand, counting down.
GATTAAGGGAATAGTATAAAGTTAGTAGAGCTAAAGTGCCACACCACATCAACGATTAGTACTCATAGATAATTAAACTCAGTATATAGCCTACCTTAGTATAAACTATGCACTACTTGTAAAAGGAGTACGTTTTTATTTTAAGAATAATAATTATCTTATCAAAATCTAAATCCACCCCTTATAATTGAAATGAGTAAAAAAAGGATTACGTGAAAAGTAGTCACTATTAAATATACTTAACTATAGTAAATATAGTTATTGGCTTTAGAGTATATCAAAAGTAATACATATTTAATAATTATTTTAATATATAGGACACCTTAAAATAAATCATAACGCTGACCTGAAATAAAATAGAAATCTATAAAAATTCGAAGCTAATAATCCAATATTAGATAAATAACAATTGATAATTAAATGTAAAATATAAAATATAAATTGATCAGTATCAACTAAGGGTTAGAAGAAGCGAATCAAGGTTTGAAAAAAATATGATTTATTAAATAATATTATACAATAGTTGAAAATTTACAAGCATAAACACGGAAAGCAATTCAATTTTGATTTTTTTGATTTTGATTTAATACTATTATTTTCTATCTGTTGACTATCTAATATAGTTAAATGAAATGTGCTAACTTCTCCATTTAGTATCTTATATTCTATTTAATTGTGTTATAAATGGCTTAAATAATATGATTCGAATTTAAATTTACCTTTTAATGTCTTAAAATCCTCCAATATTTTACCAAGATACAGCAAACGCAATGCTAAAATAGAAATCGGCTTATCGTTCATCCATTCTTCAAGTTAAATTTAAGATAAATGAAAAAATAAATGAATTAAATTTACCTCCAGGCCAATCCTCGATCAACTTTTGTTTAACCTGATGAATAGTCACTTGATTATTAAAACTATATTCCACTTTAGCTCCATTTAACAATAAAAATCTAATCCTTGCTTCCTCCATCTGCTTCAACTATTAAAAATAAACTTCTTTTTTATCTTGTTTAAATAAGATTCTATTTTTATATCCCTTAGTTTAAAAACTGGTTGTTCCCTTTACTTAGAACATTAATGAAGTCATCATGTCTTTTTTTGAGTTTATTTGATATTTTTGGTCAACTTTTTTTTGATTTTAGGCCAAGCAAATAGAATTGAAGGTTATAGCCGTAAAGTATGATATAATAGGCTAATTCTTAAAGCCTCTTTACTTAGATTAATTATATTTATAATAAATGTAGTGTGTTCTAGTATAATATAAACCATCATTTAAAAGGTTTTACAACTTATTTTGACATTAGGAATAAAATTTTATAGTTTGACTAGCTTTAAGTTTTTCGAAACCTATAAGAATGTCTTGTTTAAGCATTTTGTTCATTTTCATTTAGCCTAAAATTAAAGAAATATTATTAAGTAACTAATAAATCAAAAAACATTACTACAAGCTTATTAAGTTCAACAAGGATTTGAATATTTGGTTTAAACTCAAATTAATGACTGTTTTGAAAAAAATAGATTGAGTTTAAAAAATTAAGTTAGTAGAAAAAAATCAATCTTTTTGTTTATTACAAAGTTTTACAATTAGACTACTATTTGACTAAAAATACGAAATCTTAACATCATAATCTGATTTTACCTCAGCTTATAAAATAAACCTACATATATCCTTTTATAATAATGAAAATTCACGTAGTTTCAGCACTATCAATTACGTCTTTATACTTAAATATATTATATTTAACTATTAGTAAGCTCATATCCTAGCAAAATTTCAAGTATAAGATGTTGGAAAAGCTCAATTAAAATATAACAGTTTATTTATCTAAAATGACTTTGTCATTAGACAATAACCAACTTTGGACACCTACAGTATTACGCTATATAACTGACTTTTAGCCAAAACCGTTTATATGCAGTCTATTTTCATAAGAAACTATTTTACTTTAACTTATAACACAATAAAAAGATATTCAGATTGAGTAGCGTACCTCAACTTTGCGATCTAGCTCTAAAACTCATCTCAGTTTATTTACTTTACCTTCATGTAAGGAGACTTGATTTTAATACACTTGTTTTAAACTTAGATTTATCATCAATACCTTTCTTTATGAGACCAAAGCCATTTATTGCTTATGCTCCTTTTGATCGTCTAATAAAGGGCCAAATTACATTAATGGCTCAATTTTTTTTATTAGAAACTCTTTAATATAGCCATCATTTTGTTTTCAAAAAAGTTGACTGCTTTATATTGACTTGGATTAATTTAGTAATAAATAGTCTTTTACTAGTCAGTTTTTAAAGGGGCCAAAACTTACTATCACTAACTTTGTTCCCGGTTTTGATAAGATTATTGCTACCCTTTAAACCCCTATTAAGTTCACTTAACTGCCATCTAATCAATATGAATATTATTTTTACTAAAACTATCATTACTTCGTTATTAGTATAAATTCTTAAGCTATGTAAATAGTCTCACGTAAGCTGTACTAAAATTCAATAATTGTATTAATTAATTACCTTTGTAATGTACATGCTACTGGAAATAATAAACTACTGTCATAAATATTTAATTACTGGATCTAGGATGTTGAGGACAAGCTTTAAAAACTATATTTACTGACTCAATAGGGTTATTAACCGGTTTTTTGTTTCTTTTTCAATTATAGCTTGTGCCATCCCCTTTAAAACTTTTCGTCCTGGTACTAATAAAATGTGAATATAATAAAAAGTTGCATCTTATCACTTTAAGTATAGTAACATTTCGCTATAGTAACTAGAGCTATTAATTATTTGATGTGTAGTTGAGATCTTATCCAAGTATAAATATCTATCTAGATTTAATATTAACTTTAGTTTGTTCCTAATTATCTAATTTTTAGTATAATTTGTAAATCTAATTAACTTGTTCTCATATCTGAAATTCTTTCTCTATCATGAGAAAACCCTTTTGTAGGATCACCCATCTAAACTTATTGATTGTTAAGGAAATTAAAAAAGAAGATATTACCTTTCTATTTGAAGTTTTAATATCCATAGCTATACTATAGCTTTTTTTAAAGTAAATTCCAATTTATTAAAAAGATAAAGTTAAATACTAGAATTAACTTGCTATTGTTTTATCTTCGTTGTAAAGTTGGTTATAAAAATTTAAACATCCTTCAAGTTGACTAAGCTTAGTAAGAATTGAAATTAGTCAAGGTTTATATCAAATAAAAGCCTAGTTTGCAACCTCTATTTAATATATTACAGTAGTCTATAGCTTGGATCTAAAGACAGTTAATAATATCTAAGAAAAGCGTTTAAGTCTCAGTCCAAAGCTACAAGGTAGTTTTACCAAACCTATCTTTTTTAAATACCATTTATTCGCATTTAATAGTTACCTATACAAACTTAATACACTCAACAAATTTAAACACTAAGTCTAAATATCTTTAACTTCTTTATTTTTACTAATGATTATTGTATCATTTATTCCTTCAATATTTATATGTCCATGACTTCATTAACTTTTTGTGTAAAATCCTTGGATGTCATTTATTTAAAGTTTAGTGGATTTATTTAAATTGTTTATTTGATAGTTGAATAAGTGAATAAAAGAAGATTAACCTATTTTTTACCTATTCTTTTTGAAAAATAAAAAGCCACTTTTAAACTGAAACGTCATCTTTTTAAAATATAAAATTAAATAAACATCATTAATTGTAATATAAACAAAATTATATAAGAGCTATAGTTTATATAGTAAAATATGCTATATAAATAAAATTAACAGGTAGCATATCAAACAAATATTTTTTAAAAGTCAATTATAAGAGACAAGAACAAAATGTTAATAAAAATAAAAATAATAATGATAATAACCATAATAATAATAGAAATAGGAATAGCAAACGTAGTTTTAACTTTTTATAGCCACATCCAATTTATAAATAGAATCTCTCTTAGCTGACTGTAAAAGCTCGATTTCATATACTTAATTGGGATAATAAGCAGTAAAGGGGTAGTAGGTGTAAGGTTGATATTTTCACCTGGATTTAGGCCTATTAGTCAATGTCTTAAACTTGAAGCACTTCAAGACTTGGAAATAGGAATAAGAGGTTGAAAGATATTGATATTGGAATTTAAAGGAATAATATCAGTATTTTAAATGTCTGGTAAAAAAGAAGTAGCGTATAACAATTTCTTGGATAGGCTAAAAATTTAAATGCTTTAAAGACGATAATTTAAAAAATCATAATCAATTTGAAAACATAAATTAAAATAACCTGACACAATAACACTGATATCTTCAATCAATCTCATGCTATTTTCTTTATAGCCAAGATCAAAATAAGCCCATGAATCATCTATTAATTTTATACTTTCCAGTGTACTAGGGTTACCGAAATACTCGATATTTGAAACAAAATAACAGCCTTTAATTTTTAATCTTAGACCTGATATAAAATTCGTATTTGGATTAGACTCAATGGTAGTATTAATAAATTATGATGTTAAATGTAACACTTTTAAAATATTGAACTTCGGGCTAATAACATCTAATTTATTGCAATATAAATTGCATTTAGAATCTAATCTCAATGATCTTAAAATGTCTGAGTTGAAGTAATTAATAAAATCATTAATTATTATATTGTTCTTCATATTCGAAAGCCTCTAGTTGATTTAAATATTTCTTGAATATGTTTAATAACTGTGTATGTTTGCATGAATTTATAGCTAATTTTTCTAAGATTGGTAAATTAGGTTTAATTTAATCATATTATTGCTATCAAAGCCTTCTTCTCTTTCATAATATATAGATTTTAAGTTCGGACAATATTCCAAATATTCAATGTTACTATCATATAGATTTATATGTTTCGTCAATATCCTGCTCTCTTTAATGAATTTTTCTTGATAATATTGGTATTTCTCGAATTCTCTTTCATTATATGTTGAGTAAATTAAATTATATTTGAGAGTCCTACTTGTAATATCAAATGAATGTTCACTTAAAAAGTGGTACTCAAGTAGTTCATCCAGCTTTGAAAATTCAAACAATGTTCTAAAAGGATATCTGGTTGCTGTTCGAATTGATATGGCATATTAAAATTCAATTAAGTTAAAGGAAGAATTCAAAATGATTGTATTAATTTTATCCTTTCAATTTTCAGAAAGCTTAACACAAGAAAGTCAAAGCTAAACTACTATTAGACAAACTACTGCATTTATTTTTAGTGGATTCAAATATGAGCAAATACTGGACTAACTTTTAATAAGGTAAGTCAATAGCTTGCAAGTGTCAAATATTATACTTTAACATTTTTGATAATGTAGCTTTAGACTGGTAGGTTAAAAGTTACATTGATCAATGATTTTTAAAGCAGTAATTTTTAAAGTCAAGTTTTAGCAAATTAAAACAACTGCTAAAGTATTACGAATAAAGTACAAAAATAAAATCAATTAAAAAAATAAAAATAATCTTTAATAACTAAAATGGATAAAAGTAAAAACTACAATAATAATGATACATAGAATATCTTAATCAATTTTAGCCAAAATAATTCTAACCGACATTGAAGGGACCACAACTCCAATTCCGTTTGTGAAAGAAAATTTATTTCCTTATTTTAAAAATAAATTACCTTCAGCATTGATTGAATTATGGGACAATTCTGAATTCAAAAAGTATCTCCAAGAACTACAACTGCAAGTAAGCGTAAAATTTAAAGTTATAAAAACATTTACAAACTAAATAAAAAGTCAATCAAAGATGTTGAATATAAAGTAGAAGGGGCGATATTGATACCAGATTTGGAGCAAGATGTGGAGTAACTTTAATAATGATAGATTGAATTAAACTTATATTATTTTAGAAAAAGTAGAAATTCAATCCTTAAAAACATAGAGTGGCAGATGTCCATTGATCGTAAACAGGCTGCATTAAAAAATTTACAGGGTTTTATTTGGAGAGAAGGATATGAAAGTGGAGAAATTAAGGGATAGTAAATGAATCACTGATGTTTAAAAAAAAACAAAAAATTAATAAATAGTTGTTTCCCAGATGTTAAACAGGCGTTTGAGAGATGGGTAAAAGAACAAGTGCCTATTTATATTTACTCTTCTGGTAGTATTGAAGCTCAGAAATTATTATTTAAATATACTGAAGAAGGGGATATGCTAAAAGTAAATATTTTAATTTTATTTGAAACTTAGGTTTATTTTTAGTTTATTGATGGTCACTTTGATACCGTAACAGCAGGTTCAAAAGTAATTAAAGAATCTTATCTTAAGATTGCTAAAAAACTTGGACTTGAAAAAGATCCTTCGGCTATCTTGTTTTTAAGTGATAATCCATTGGGTAAGCTATTGACTTTTTAGTTTTATTTTACTAATTTCAATAATCACCCAAGAACTTGACGCTGCCCTTGAAGCTGGAATGAAAGTTAAGTTATTAATTCGCCCACAGAATTATCCATTAAGTGATGATACTTTAAAAAAATATGAGTGTGTTACTAGTTTTGGTTTATTATAAAATAGCAGATAATAAAAATAGTTTATAAAATATAACATAATAGTATAATAAAGTAATTTCATAATTTATTTCATTTTTAAAATTTCGAAGTGGGTTACTATTTAAACTAGTGTTAATTAAAAAATAAAGGATAAGCTTGATTTGATTGCAAAATTTAAGGGCAACCTCTATTGTTCTTTATATTAAAAATAGTAGAACATTAAAAATTTAATTAATTAAAAAATTAAGTTGAATTTTTTTATTCTTTTCAATTTAATTAATCTTAAATTAATATATCAAAAAATGAGCCTTGAGACACTATTTAAAAGTCCATTAAAATTAATACTTTCTGCTTTATATACGGTAAAACAACAGCTCACTAGTCACAGTTCAAATTAATAAAGCATTATAGATCAGTTGGGTAATTGCATTGGGAGGTTTAATATCAATAAAAACAGAATCAGCATTATGTTGGTTTTGTTTAATCTATGTGTTATTTGTATTGATTTATACTTTGATTATTTTGTTTACAAACTCTCTTAAAAATTATCATTTATCCGTAGGTTATTAGTGTTATTATTTATAATTGATAGTTAACATTAACGATAATCTATTTTATAGCTCATCGCTTACCTTTCCATTGGTTTGGTATTTTGTGTGTTAGCCTTCCAAAATCTGAATGAGATTGAAAAGAGTAGTCTTAAAATAAAAGCAACGGTACCCTATGCTGGTTTTGGGCTATTAGTTATATCTTTGGTAATTAATAAATTCAACATAATTTACTTCAATTAAATTGGTGTTCAAGTTTATCACTCTTATAGCCTTAGGTAAAAGTCCAGAAGAAGACATTGAAGAGGATATTAATAAAAGTGTTGAAAAGCAAAATTCAAGTCAAAGTAATGAAGCTGGGAACTTTAGCGATAACTCAAAACATAGTAATCCTGCTAGACCTGATAGCTTTAGTAATATTGTTGGTACTAGCTCAGGCAACCCATTCGGTGGTACTGTGTTAGGCGGCACCATGTTAGGTGGTACTGATACCCTTAATTATCAATATCGCGCTAAAGCAGCTTATGCCTGTAAAATTAATTTTACAATATGTTAAGTTTAAAAAAATTAACCATTAATAGATGTAAGCCAAGATTCTAATGAACTCTCGTTTGCTAAAGGAGAGGAATTAGAAATTGCAGACAAAGAAGGAAAATGGTGGCAAGCACGTTCTAAGGATGGTAAAACTGGTATTGTACCAAGCAATTATGTAAGATATTTCTATTTTTAACCTAATGTCTCACTGATATTTTTTATTAGCTTCAAATAATCTAATTAAATAATTTACCTTTAAACGGACCTAATAATACATATTCATGATATATTATATAAAGAATATTTAAACAAACATAGATTTTTAGTTTATTTATTGTTTATTATTTTAAATTATTTTATAATAAGAACTTTTAAACTGTAAACTTATTTAATTAAATGTCTCTTATCTTTAGGAACCAAAAACAAACCAGTAGCATCAGCAATAACCTTATCACTATCAATCTCTCTAACTTCTGCTCGAATTTCTGCTTTATAATTTTTATCATTAACAACCAACTGACAATGGATTAAAAAGAAAGAATCCACTTTCAGCTTATCCACAAATTCGATACTTAAATTAGCCGTAAATAGATAATGCGTATGGAACTTTTGAAAAGCTACCCTAGCAAATGCTTCGTCCAATAAAGAAGAAATAACACCTTCATGAATGTTACCACTACCATCTCCCAACGAGCTACCTGCAAAATGGACCTCATAACTTTGCCCTTCTTGGTTATTATAGTAAATCCTTGGTGGGAAAGGAATTTTATCTGGTGAACGGTAGGTGGTTTGGGTCAAGTTGGACTCTTTTGCCATGCTCTTATCCGCTTCGCTGGAAAATAAAGTTTCGATCTTTTTATAAGGTCCTAGGTTGCCAGACTCTAGTTGGTTTACAATTTGTAAATCATCTATTTCATAAGATATCTTGTCTAATTTTTTCTTTTCATTTATGGTTTTATAATATTGGTAGGTTACGCCAGCTAGTAAAGTGGATGCTAAAAGTGTTAAAGTGAGTTTAAGAGGAGCTCTTTTTGGTCGGGTTGAGAATGATGCGGAGGTATTCACCAGTTGCTTTTGTAATAAAGTCGACCTTTGTAGTGTAATCAACCTCTGCTTTAATGTATTAATTCGTGTCAAACTGAATTGTTTTAACATTCAAATTTTTAATTAAAATTAATAAAGTGAGCAAATAAAAAGTAAAATTTAAAAAATGACACCCAATTTTATTTTATAATTTTATTTGAAAAATGAGTGAAAAAGAGCAAAAAGACGAGAGTAAGCCTGAAAAAAAAGGATATCATATATATACTGAACAAGAAAAACAAAAGATTAAGATTGAAAAGTTGATGAAACATAAAGATGTAGAGCTCAACTTACCTTTGAATGGTACTAGAAATAAACTAGACCCATTTAGTAATGTACCAGAAATTAACCCAAATGTACAAGGTAAGTGGAAAGTCACTATTTCGAAATATTATTGTTAACAAATAAATAGGTTCAAGTGCTGGGGCAGGTAGTGGAGAGTTCCATGTTTATCGTGCACAGAGGAGGCGAGAGTATAGTCGATTAGCTACAATGGAAGCAGAAGCTAGGAATGTAAATAAAATTAAAAATAGAGGTTTAAATGTGTATTAATTTATTTAATAGGAAAAAGAAAGGGAGGCATATCAGAAACAAATAGAAAATATCCGAAAGCAAGAAGAAGAAAAAACGGCTAAAAAAAGAGCTAAAAGGTTGAAGAGGAAAGGGAATTTAGCTGGAAAAAATAAAGATGAAATGGTTGAAAAGAAAGAACCTGAGAAGAAATTCAAAATGACAGCTAATGTAGACGCTATTAATGATATTAAAAATTTGGAATAAATAAATTTAACGATCGTTTTTATATAATGCTTTTTATTTATTGTATCATGTTTTTTATTTCTAAACAAAACTGCACTATTTAATAAAATGCAAAACTTTGTTTAATTTTTATTTTTTAATCATGGTAAATTAGATTATAAATTTAATAGAGAGTACTAATAGCATTAATTATTTAGGATAGATTTAATTTAAACTCTCAATTAGAGCACTGTAACTATAATAATTAATTAAATTAACTAAACTAACCACATAGCATAGTACAATCCAAATACGTAGGAACAGGACATGCTGATACTACTAAATTGTAATTATTAATCAAGTACAAGTTTTAAAAATAATCCTTTTACTAGTGAATGGATGCTCAATCAACATAGAGATTCTTATGCAAGTTATATTGGTCATGCTCAATTAACCCATTATTTTTCAATTGCTGAAGGCGAGTCCATTGGCAGAATTAAATTTCATTGTTTGGAGGTAGGAAGCATTTATAATTTAGTATCATTTATTTATTTAGTTGTAGAAAATGATTCAACCTTGCGGGCCACCACCTACTAAAGAAGAAAATTGAATGTACTTCAAAGGATCTTGATCAAAGAAAGTATAAGGCCTATTATGATTCAAAATGATAAATGATTTTTCAATAAAAAATTAAAATGGGTCTGGAGTATTTTGGTAATTATTTTTATTAAATCCAAAAGTAAATGTGGTTTTAAAAACCATTAATATAGACAAAAACACTTAATTTTTATTTGAAAAAATATACAATCAAAAGTAATGTTAATTAATAATATTAGCAAAACCTATAAAATCATACAAAAAATCATTTCAAAGTAATCATCATATAACTAATGAAAAGGTCTTTTTAAATTATTTTTCATTCTATTAGCCATCTCTTCGTTACTTATACTATTTTGTAGCTCTAGCTTTTCAATCCTTTCCATTCTAAGCTTACGTTCAGTCTCTTCAGTAATGGCCTAAATGATTTATTAAACAAAAAAGGAAATATAATTCTCTTATAAATAAATAAATGATTACCTGTATCTTTTGGTTAAAATTACCAAAAGATTGACGACCAGTATTACTTTCTTCCTCTCCCTTAGAGTATGAAAGATAAGATGTATCATAACTAACTTTAAACTTACTATCATTTAGTTAATAAGAATTAACTTATTTATTAATAATAATTCGTTTACCTCATCTCATCACTAGTATGCTTATAGCGTACTGTCCAGTTAGCTTCTTTATTTTTACTATTACCAATTTGGTCTAAACTCTGTCTATCTTGCTCTTGTAATGTTCTTTGCATAAACTAAAAATGTTTCTATTTGTTATTTTTTTATATAGTTTATTATTACCTTCATTGATAATAGGTTTTTTGATATGGTCTTATCTTTATTATGACCGGAAGTTTTGGTTCCATTTTTTGTAATTGAGTCTTTGGAACTACTTTGGAGACTTTTGGCGCTGCTTTTGGAAGCATTGGTATCATCTTCAAGTAACTCAGCAGGTATCTCAATAGCTGACTTTCGAGATTGTCGAGGTTCTCTTTTGTTTGTTGTGTTTGAGCTTTTACCTGTAGAATCTAAAATTTTAATATTTGTTAGTTGTTTTTTTAAATACTTTTCATACTTTTATTGTTTTTTGATCTTTCTTTTGGCATTTTAAAAAAAGAGAAAAGTAAAAGAATAAAATTAGATTTTTTTAAGTTTTCAAATAGTTTTTTAAAAATGCCAGTGATAAAAAGGAATCCTTTAGTTTTTAATGAAGATGAAAATAGCTCAGATGATATTTTAGAGAATGAGTTGATGTTAGATGAAGAAGAGCAGGAACGTCTAATTATGAAATACAATCTGGAAGACGAAAGGATGAATGGGGAGTTTAAAGTAATTTTAATTCTATTTTTAATTATTAATCATTTTAATTAGTTCCTTTAGATCATAGTCTCTGCTCTATTTACTATTCTAACGATAATGTAATATTTTATTATTAATATAATTTTGGTTATAATATTAACCCTTTTAAAGCTCATTCTTTGAGTTTTCATTGAATCCGCTTCATTTTATAATAATTATTGACGATACATTAAACTGGAGTTTAATATGGACACATACCACTAAATCAGAAGATGCAAAACCAACAATATTTGATAAAATCGAAAAAAGATACATATATATAAAATTATCTATTTGTCTTCTTTGTACTATAAACTATTTTTTGTTTCCAATTTCAGACGGTCATTGGACCTGGCTTTGGTTTCTACTTCCATTATTTAAAGGATTGCTTAGTTTATGTATCGATTATATAGCATTCAGTTTAAAAGGAGATATCATTAAATTGGAAAACACAAAGTATAAACTTAAAGGAGCATAAATAAAATGCATATTTAATAATAAAATATAATTTATTATTATTCAATAAAAATCGATTCATTTTTTATTTGCATTTTGTACTGTTTCTGATGCTTTTCTTTTACCATCTACTTTACAGTCTTCTGGAATAGGGGAATCGGGGTCAATAGGCTCATGGATTACATTACCAATTTTATAATAAGTTTCATGATTGCGATAAAACTCTTGCCAATCCTTAACTCCCTAAATATTATTTAATTAGTATTAACACCAAAAAATATTATTTAATTAGTATTGACACCAAAAAATATTATATTTTTAAAATTTTATAGTATTACGATATGTTTTATACCACATATAATTATTATGTATTATTACCTCAATATCATGCTCATCCAAACCTCTCAAATCATGAGTAAGATGAGTTTTGAAGCATCCAGTAACATAAGCACGAGCTGCGTCTTTACCAGAAAAGAAATGATAACTTCCTCCCTTTTAAATTAAATAAAAGCAGAGATAAAAAAGAGAAATAAAAATACCTTTCCATAATACATTTTTCCGTTCGTAACATCATAAACTTCACCACTATTAAATTAAAGTTTAGAAGGATCGCATTTTTTTCATAAAAGTTTACTTTATGGCAATATAAATAGGTAGGTCTGGGTTTGTACCATCATATTTAGCTAGCTCTTTTCCAGTGAAGGTAATCTGTTTTCTCTATTAATACGTTAATTATTATTTTCGCTATTTTATATTAAATATTACAGGAATATAAGTCCTCCAGTTAGTATACTTATTTTTATAACCCCAAGTAAAAGATTCAGTAATTAAATAAGAAGCTAAAACGTTACATATCAAAACAAAACCAAGCCAAGTAAAAAATCTTCTTATTAATTCCCTTGGTGTAGTGCTACTTGCGTTTAAATCTTCCTTCGTTACTTCAATTTCTCTTCTATGTTCTTCTTTACGTTGTCTAAGTTCACTCATATTTACTGTGAATTTAATTAAAAAAAAGTTTAGAATTGATTTTATCAATTTATAGTCTAAGATTACCAATCAAATAAGTCAAGTTAAAAATGCAACGTTTATTTTTTAACAAAATGAATAAGACACAAATCAATCCACCAGACACATTTAGTATTGTAGAAACAGGGATCTATCGTAGTGAAAATATCAAACCAAATCATTTTAGCTATTTAAAATATAAGACAATCAATTCATTAATAATGTTATCTGAAGAGGCGCCAAGTAAAACGGTTAGCAATTTTTTGGCAGAAAACCAGATTCAGTTGGTATTTATTTATTAATAGTATTCATCGTTTAAAAATAATTAATAACAATTATAGTTTCATTTGGGAAATAAAAAATCATTTAAAGTTAATTTAAGTTGGAAACCATTGAGTGAGGACTTAGTTAAGGAAGGTCTAGAGTTGGTTATGGAGCCTAGGTTGCATCCAATATTGATAACATGCACGTAAGTTAAATGTTCCTTTTTAAAATATATATTTATATATATTAAGCTCAGGGATTCATGAAACTGGAGCATTTATAGGTTGTTTAAGAAAGTTACAAGATTGGAATTTTAACTCTATTGTTGTTGAGGTACTATAAATCGGCAATGAAATGACAATATAATAATTTATTTATAGTATAGGAATTTCGCTAAATCAAAATCGAGACTGGTTATTGAACATTTTATTGAACTTTTTGATTTGGACTTACTTAATTTACCTAATGAGCTCCCAGATTGGTATAAGTTTCATTTAAAATTGAAAGTAAGTTTAAAGTAACAGTCTGTAGTTAATGTAATTAATTTTTTAGGAGAAAGAAGAAAAGCAGGATTTAATATTAAGGTAACTATCGACTAGTAAACATCTAAATATGATAAGTTCAAATATGCAATGCTTTTAAAATAATAATATACAAGGATATTGTCGCTTCATTTGAACTCATGAATACAATAACACAATAATGGTTTATAAGTGTACGATAAAGGATTATTAAAATAAAATTAAAAAGCTATTTATGTTTATAATATTTGTGTTTTCATTGTATTCATCTATCAATTATATTAATTGTTTTAGTTTAAACTATATGCTTATATTATTTAAGATGTCAGTGATTTACAAATGATTTATTTTGGTTGCTCTTTAATGTAAATAAAGTATTATTTTAGGTGAAAATATGTAAAAAACAGAACTAACATGTAAAAATATGAGTTGTAGATAAGCTATTTTATTTTTAAACTTCATATAAAAGTGTGCAAATATTATTCACACTCGACTTATTTAATACAAATTGCTGAGCGGTAATAGTTTTTGAGTAGGTTCTCCTTCTTGTAACATGCAGTTCGTTATCCCTGTAAGCAAAGGGGTTCCAGACTATTGAAGAAAAGCTATTGCACAATAATTTAACGTTGTCTTTGATTCATGTTTAAAATCACTCAGAAAGTTTTGACTAACTTAGTATCAAAATTAGGATAAATGGAACTTTAAAGTATTTTATCTTTTTGTAGATTAGGTTTACTATTTAAAATGAAAAAATGTTTAAAAAATGAAATCAAGTATTAAGAATATAATTGACATTCAAAATATTAAACATTCATTGAGAACTGATGATAATTTAGTAAAGGATAGTCGATGATCTCTATAAATAATAGCCATAAAAATAAGTTTCTAATTACTACAAATAATTTAGCTTCAAAATTACTAACAACGATTTATCCTTATTATTATATCAAAGCTCAACTTTATTTCTAGACACTATATAAGATTTTTGCAAAATATTTTAAAAGTTAAGGGATGCAATTTGTTTTTAGTCAACATGACACTTAAATTTAGAACTTTACCAATATTTATTCTTTTTGAAAGAAATTATTCTAACCGAATTAATAGCAATACAAGTTCAGTTATTTCAGCAAAAAGTAGTAACATTTGACTTAATAAATAAAAACGATGGAAGAATTAACACCCAACTCAGCCATTTCTGTGGATTCCAATGACAATCCATTATTTAGTTCCCTGTCTATTAACTCACAAGACACTCCATTACTAGCAACACCTAATCTATCTCAGTCCTATTATCGGTTTCCAATTGCCAACGTAAGTCTGCTTTCACAGGAGCAAGAAGTGATCCAATTCAATGGACAACACAACGATCCCCTATTAAGTAATGAAAACTACATTGCTTTACCGCACAGTGATCGCTTGCCTTATAAAGAAAACTCAATGTCACCACTATTAAACGGGCTTCGTTTGCTTCGTACAGATAGCTTGATTATTGGAAACGAATCTAGTAGTACATTAATGACTGAAAGTTCAGCATTGACAAATTATGAAGCTTTGAATGAAAGTGAAGAAACAAGTAATATAGCACATAAAAAGATGAGCTTTATAGCTTTAAAAACATGGGGTGTATTAGTGAGTCTAAACTCGCCTTTAAAGTTGATGCTTCTAGACGACTTGGAGGAGTATATAATCGGTCGTAAGAATAAGTGTCACTTTCGACTGTTAGAAGCACATATCTCGGGATTACACTTTTCGATCGAAAGGAAGTTTGATAGTGAAAATGAAAATAATTATTTTGTGCTAAAGGATTTGGGAAGTAAAAATGGAACTTATTTAAATGGAAAAAGGGTTGATAATAACAAGGATTATGAGATTCGAACGGGAGACATCATCCATATCTTAGCTAGAGGAAAAGACACCACTTATTTGAGGACCTCATTCATGTTTTTGAATAAAGATGATCAGCTAGTTGAAAGCGAAAACTCTTTTGATTCATATGAGGTTAGTGAAGAAGGAGCAACTAAAGAAGATAACGGGTATAAATTAAGGTTAGCGGTAAATAAATATAATTTGAAAAAATATGTATTGAAAACGATTGATGGTGATGATGAAAAAGAAGAAAGTTTAAATAAAGGATTGATAGAAGAGTATGATTTTTATAATGAGTTTGCGCATAGGAATGTGATTTCAAAACCAATTTTAATAAGTGAAAATGCTAAGTATGGGGTACTCTTTCAGCAAGGAAATTATGGCAATTTGGGACAGTATTTAAAGAGGAATATTGCATTAGAGGAATATGATATCAAAAAGATAGCAGTTTCAATATTGAATGCAATAGAATATTTAAACCTGAAAGGTATTCAGTTCAAGTATTTAAAGCTATACATGCTATCTGTGTTTAGCACTGAGCCTTTTCACCTTGTTTTAAGTGACTTTTATCAAGCTAAAGGAAATGAAGATACTTTGGTTGAAGACTTTATCACTATTTTATTACAGTGCTTTGATGGATTGGAAACTGCATACGATAAAGATACAGATCTTTCTCATTTAAACAAGGATTTTATCGAGTTTATAGAGGCATGTAGGAAAACCAAAATGTTTAAAGAAGCTACTAAACTTAAAGAACATAAGTGGTTGACGTCCAATGTTTCGGATATTACTTGTAAAAGAAATAATGACTTAATGTCGCCCTCGGATGGCTCTCCAAAAGCTAAAAGAAGTAAAAATTAAAAATTATTAGTTTAGTATTTTGAAAGAATTTATTATGAAGTTAAATAAATTAGTATTTAAAAGTGTATTAAAGCTTTATTCATTTAATTAGTTTATGAAGTTTTGATTTTGAAATCTCTGAAAAACTTAAAAAGGTCCCAAAAATTGAAACTTTAATTGGTCAATTCCATTATTTTTCAAAAAGTCTTATAGTATAAGTAAGCTATTGAAAAATTGTTTTCTTTTTATACAAATCCAAGCTTAAACTGCTTTAAAAACATGGATACCATCGATACAGCTAACCTTCAATTAGATGATAAAAGTAAAAAAGAATTGAGTCAATTCATAGAAAACGAACAAGCTAAGGCTAGAGTACAACAAAGTGTACATACATTAACCGATCTCTGTTGGGATAAATGCATAAGAAAGGTTGGTAACAGATTAGATTCTACTGAAGAAGGATGCCTTAGAAATTGCGTAGAAAGGTTCCTGGATACTTCAATTCATATTGTTACCAAGATTCAAAGTGGACAAGGAAGAATGTAGAATAAAAGATGACTATCTACCAAATGTTTAAATTAAAGGTTTTTGATTTTTTTTATGATTTGAGCGGAGTTTTCTAAATTTGACGATACATATTAAAGCCTTTTTATAAGGTCTAGTAAGAGTACTATTTTTGTCTAATTTTAAACGCATATTAAGATTAAATTCGTCAAGCATTTTATAAACATTTGATTTTAAGGATGACTTGCTTTGAACATTCTATTATTAACATAAATAAAGGATTTTGATAAATTAGTAAGAAAAACACATTTTTATCATATGTTTTTGATTCCATTTACATCAAAAATTAATTAAAATCTACATTTAGCATTTTACTATAGTATGATATTTATAATCTTAGTTTTTTTAGTCATATTATTTGATATTTTATCGCTTTTAAAACATTATTGAATTTTATCTTCTGATTATAAAAATAATAGATTGATTCAAATCAATCCCGGCCATCGTTTACAATACATCAAGTGTACTATTCTCACCAGATATCACTAGCATCGAAACCCCTCTCACTACTTTAAGTCTTTCCTATCTAACCAATAAGAGTCTTTGCATTTGCTACCTAAAATACTTGATCCATCAAACGCGCTCTTGCAAAAACATTTACTATTATAACAAGCCAATAGCATCCCGATAACTTCAATTCTTTTGAAATTAATAGCCAATCAATGACATCAATCATGTTGCACAATTTCGTGTTTCCTCACACCAAATAGTTGGGAAGATGGATAAAAATAAAGATCAAAATAATCTTTTAAACAAAGAGGAAGGTTTTTATCAGAAGGCTCTAATTAGAATACCAAAGAAGAGTTAAAAAGTATACAGTAATGGCCTTCAAATATAAAAATAATAGAAAATGGGAAGATAAAGGCAGCAGTTATACTTCTAAAAAAGACACCAACAATGAAGTAAGTGAGCTGAAAAAGCAGGACTTAACGGATATGATTGATGAAATAATGGGTTTTCATAAAGTATCAGACTCAGAGATGAGACTGGGTTGGTTAGTAAATATGCAGCCGGTAAGTTTATTTTTTATACTTGGATTGGAATTTAGGATTTATGATGAATTAGGCCTTAGTCCAAGAAGCTGAGCATCCAGAAGGAAGGGCTGGGGTGGACCTTTATTTTATTTTAGAAACGGGTGATATGTTTAAGTTGACCTATTTTTATAAACCGTATTTTTTGGTGCTGTGTAAGGTAATTAGAAGAGTGGTTTTTATGTTTATGGTATTGATGAATTGTAGGATAAAACACATCGAGAAGTACAAGATTATTTATTGAGGCAGTATCCAAGCTTAATAGATAGTATAGACTTGATTGTAAAGGAAGACTTGGCTTTGGTAAGTTGAAAACTACTATCTTTAAAGAGCTGAATTAAGTTTTCATTTTTCATGCTAGCAAAACCATCTCTCTGGCAACAAAAGAGAACTATTAAAATTATCTTTTATGAATGTATCAGATTTACTTACAGTAAGAAAAACTATACTGCCGATTGCCCAAACTAATGAGGCTGGTATGGAAGTTAATGAAGTGTTTTCTTCAAACCCGTTTTCAATGAAAGACCCTAACTTTAGCCAAAAGAAACAACAGGGAGGTATTGAGTTGGCAAATTCTGCATTAAAGAATATTATCGGTATAAGAGAATATGATGTACCTTATTTATGTCGTGTAGCTATTGACAATAGTAAGCTTATTAAGTTGATTTTAGGATCTATTTTATTAACTATAATAGATTTAAGAGTAGGTTTATGGTATGATGTACGTTTATATAAAGACGCTGACAATGGGGTGATTTTAACACGTCGAGCCGATAAAGTGAATCGTGCAGATCCAGTAGTGTTAGCATTTGATATTGAGACCACAAAACAATCCTTAAAGTTTCCAGATCCTTCATTTGATACGGTGATGATGATTTCATATATGGTGGATGGGCAAGGTTATCTAATCACCAATCGTGATGTTATTACCAAAGACATTATCGATTTTGAATACAA
Organism: Batkoa obscura; assembly: GCA_030770535.1. Classification (NCBI taxonomy): domain Eukaryota; kingdom Fungi; phylum Entomophthoromycota; class Entomophthoromycetes; order Entomophthorales; family Batkoaceae; genus Batkoa; species Batkoa obscura. The sequence goes on along the minus strand of JASVEC010000025.1, from coordinate 68,698 downwards.
CCCAAAGGAAGGTTTAGAAGGTGCATTTAAAATTTTTAATGAAAAAGATGAAAAGTCTTTATTAATTCGCTTCTTTGAGCATATAAAACAATTAAAACCCACTGTAATTGCCACTTATAACGGGGATTTCTTCGATTGGCCATTTGTGGATAAGAGGGCACAGTATCATGGATTGGATATGTACTCTCAGATTGGTTTTAAAAGAGATGAGAACGATGAGTATAAATCAAGTTATTGTATCCATATGGACTGCTTATCTTGGGTAAAGAGAGACAGTTATCTACCAGCTGGTTCCCATGGTTTAAAAGCAGTCGCTAAAGCTAAGCTAGCTTATCAACCTTTAGAGTTTGATCCAGAAGATATGGTACGTGCCGCTAGAGAAGAGCCCGAAACATTGGCTAGGTATTCAGTGTCCGATGCAGTAGCCACATATTATTTATATATGAAGTATGTACACCCCTTTATTTTTTCGTTGTGTAATATTATTCCTACAATGGCGGATGATGTGCTGAGGAAAGGTTCGGGTACTCTTTGTGAGTATCTACTAATGGTGGAGGCATATAATGCCAATGTTTTAATGCCCAATAAACACAGCGAAAACCAAGGCAAATTATTTAATGGTCATTTAATAGAATCAGAAACATATGTTGGTGGCCATGTAGAGGCACTGGAAGCCGGAGTGTTTCGTAGTGATATACCGGAGCGTTTTGATATACAAAGTAAAGGTATAGACATCTTAATTAGTCAACTGGACAATGCTTTAAAGTTTTCATTGATTGTGGAAGGTAATATTAAGTTAGAAGACGTAGATAATTATGAGGAAGTATACCAAACTATTAAGGATAAGTTATTGGCGCTCAAAAGTGATAAGCCTATCTATGTCACTCCATTAATCTATCATTTGGATGTAGGTGCTATGTATCCCAATATTATTTTAACCAATCGATTGCAACCGGATGCCATGGTAGATGAAGCTACATGTGCCTCATGCAATTTCAATGTTCCTGGTAAGGTGTGTGATCGTAAAATGACCTGGTCATGGCGTGGGGAGTACTATCCAGCGAATCAAAGTGAACTAAATATGATACGTAATCAGCTGGGAATTGAAAGTTTCCCCGGGAAAAAAGGCGATACAAAACATAGAACTTTTGATATGCTGAGTTCTTCAGAACAGAATGAAATGATTAAGCAAAGGCTGAAAGTATATTCAAGTAAAGTGTATAAAAAAACAAAAATTAGTAAAGTGATTGAACGGACTTCAACAGTATGCCAAAAAGAAAATCCATTTTATATTGATACAGTGAGAAACTTTAGGGATCGAAGGTACGAATATAAAGGATTGCATAAGAAATGGAAATCTGAGGTGGAAAAAGCAAAAAATGAAGGGCGAATAGCTGAAATGGAAAATGCTCAAAAATTGGTGATCGTGTATGATTCGTTACAACTAGCGCATAAATGTATTTTAAATTCTTTTTATGGTTATGTAATGAGGAAAGGGTCGAGATGGTATTCCATGGAGATGGGAGGGATTGTTTGTTTAACTGGAGCTAAGATTATACAGATGGCTAGACAGCTGGTGGATCAGATAGGTAGACCCTTGGAGCTGGATACGGATGGTATCTGGTGCATCTTACCCTCTTCGTTTCCAGAAACCTTTGCCTTTAAACTCAAAAATGGAAAGAGTTTTAAGCTATCGTACCCATGTACTATGTTGAATCACTTGGTACATGATAAATTTACTAATGACCAATATCATGAACTTGATTCTGTAACTAATCAATATTCTTTAAGATCAGAAAATAGTATCTTTTTTGAAGTGGATGGTCCATACCGTGCTATGATTTTACCAGCATCTAAGGAAGCAGATAAATTATTAAAAAAGAGGTATGCGGTGTTTAATAAGGATGGTAGTTTGGCAGAGTTAAAGGGATTTGAGATTAAGCGTAGAGGTGAGCTTAAACTGGTTAAAATCTTTCAATCCCAGATTTTTGCTGAATTTTTAAAGGGCAGTAACCTTAAAGAGTGTTATGAGGCTGTAGCCAAAGTAGCCAATAATTGGTTGAATATATTATTTTCTAAAGGTGGCAGCTTACAGGATTCAGAGCTATTTGAGCTTATTGCTGAAAACAGATCCATGAGTCGGTCATTATCAGATTATGGTGAACAAAAATCGACATCTATATCAACTGCTAAGCGATTAGCTGAGTTCTTAGGGGATGAGATGGTCAAAGATAAAGGATTGGCATGTCAATTTATCGTGTCTAAGTTCCCAGTTGGCATTCCAGTATCCGAAAGAGCCATACCAACTGCTATCTTTTTTGAAACAAATGAAGCAGTAAAATTTCATTTTTTAAGGAAATGGCTTAGAGAGCCTTCCTTAGAACACATTGATTTAAGAGATATTTTAGATTGGGAGTATTATATTGAAAGGTTTGGCTCTGTTATTCAGAAGATTATTACCATCCCAGCTGCTATGCAAAAGGTTCCCAATCCCGTACCTCGCGTACCACACCCTGATTGGTTGTCTAAAAGAATTTCTGTGACCAATGATCGTTTTCAACAACGTCGTATTACGGATATGTTTCAATTGGTTAAAAAAGATAACAATGAAAAAGATATTGAAGATTTTGGAACATATCAAGGGGAAACTATTTATAAGGATATCATTGCTAAGGTTACAAAAAAAAGAAAAGAACCAACGGCAAGTGAAGTACTAGAATTACTTAAACAAGAGAAGGGGCCTGATATAAAAGGCAATTATTCAGAATGGATTCAGTTTCAAAATAAAAAATGGAAATTAAATAGACAATTACGTATTGAAAATAAAAAACAAAGGAATTTAAATCATAAACAAACTGATATTAAAAATAACATTCGACTATCTGGCTATGATAAAATGACAAGGCCTTATCTGTATGCTTCATTTCAAGTGCTACAAATTACTGGTACGGATATGCCAGGTTATTTTAAAATATTTATTTTGATCAACTCACAGATGCATACCATCAGTCTTAAAGTACCAAGAACTGTTTATCTCAACGTAAAAACAAATGATATTAATGGGTTGGATAATGAAGATAATGATAGTACAATGAACTTTACTAAATCTGACTATCGACTTCCACGCAATTATCCATCCATAAATTTACAAAAATTGCAAGTAAATGAAAGCTATTATCAAAACAATTTTATGGAATTTAATTCACTATTTAATCATTGTAATGTGGAAGGCGCCTACGAATCAAAAACAAAGCTTATGAATAACACGATCATTAAATTAGGCTGTGTATGTGCCATTTCAGATAATATTGGACAAATTATTCCACAACACTTTGAGTTGGATATGTTTTATAGAGAACCTATTACCCAAGGACAATACTTAAATAATAACATACATTTAAATTACTTAATAATATTGCATTACACTCAAGGCTTACGTCACATGATCTTAGTGTTTTCACCTGCTACAAAAGATGGATTGGTACTTGTGGTTGATGGGTCAAAGAAACCGATTTCTCAATTACCTAATTTAACAAATAGTTATCAAACGCAATTCACAACTTATATAAAAGATAATTATAATAATCCGCATTTAGTATTACCAAATAATGTAAACTTTGAAACCAACTTTTTTGATAAACCACAAAATGCTTGGTCAGCCGTTCAAAAATTCATTGTACAGTATCAAGCAAACAAGTTAGGCCCCACCATGCTGCTATTGGACTCACCACACATTAAAGAGTTGTCTTATTTAGTTAAAGGTTTTAATGATTATCCAACTGCGAATATCTCCAGTTTAAATCAAAGAATACAAATGCCAGCGTTAGGATGGCAGAATTATATTTATACTACAATGTTAACCCAGTTGTTTTCAGTACCTTTATGGCTAAAAGATCAGATCGCTTGGGCAAATTTTAGCAATGTACCGCTGTGTAACCTCAGTGAGGACTTGCCTTTAATGGCTGCAGATATCACATTTGCACGTCAATTGAGAAGTACACAACAGGTGCTATGGTGGTCAGATAGTGATTTACCTGATTTGGGAGGTAAAGAATTTGATGATTTCAGGTACTTGGTGGATAATGATATGACATTACCTAACCTTAATTTTCCAACTGCACATGCTTCGGTTTGCTTTGAGATTTCATTAGAGTATTTGGCAATCAATTCTATATTAAACTCACATCTGATTAATGAGTTAGAAGGAGGATCGAATATGTATGGGATCGGTGAGTCCAATAACATATTTCGTGGGTTTAAACAAGCGAATGGAAATAATGAAAAAAATGCTTTCGATAATACAAATGATGGTACCATTGGCGATATTACTTCAATTAATCCAGTGATCTTTGATACTCTCAAAAATATGATAAAGAAATGGTGTGACGAGCTGATTCATACCAGAAATCCATTTTATGAACAAATGATGAATCACTGCTACCGCTGGTTGTCTACTATGGATTCTAAGTTATATGATGTTCAGTTACATACTCTAATCATTTATCTGATGAAAAAATTGTTCGCGCAGCTTTTAGTATTTATTAAATCTATTGGAGCAGTTATTATTCATGCCACGACGCATCGCTTGATTTTAGGTACTAATAAAGTGTCACGCAAAAATGGACATTCGTTTGCAGAATATGTGCTGCAATCCATTTTGGAAAAACCGTTGTTTCGTAATTTGGGGCTTTCAATTACTTTATTTTGGGATCGAATAATCTGGATGAGTCCATCAAACTATGGTGGGATTATTTATAAAGCAGAAGATAATCAAAGAATTGAAAAGAGTCTAGCAGTTACTTTGTTAGCTAGCCAACAACTAGAATCAACGCCCGTTATCAACGTGGAGGATGCGTTATATTGGCTCAAAGATGTAGAAATGAATTGGTCTATTGCTCATTATTTACCTTCTTTAGTAAGGCCGTATTTCGATATCATTATTGGAAAGTATATTTATGACATACACCAAGTTAGAAGAGAATTAAATAGTAATGGAATCGAAAAGAATGTTGAAGAAGTTAACGAAGAAGAAATTGTGGATATAACCAACATGGTCGTAAACTCACTAAAAGCACGACTATTTGGCATTCTTGGGGATTTCACGTGTACAAATCCATCAGGTAATAGTGGTGATAATTCAGCACTTGCATTCCCTATGCTGCCAGGATCCCCCTATCTTTCAAATCCCCAGAATAATAATTTAAAGTTTATCACAATGGAATGGATCAAAAACACGTTTGCAGTATTTGAGTTGGACCATCGACTTAGCAACTTATTTAGTGACATTAAGTTTGAGCTGTTTGAGGCCATCGACGTCAGCCCATATGCTCCAGAAACTAAATTTCAGATGGTACAGGATTGGACAGAGAATGTAAAGCAAGGTAATACGTCCGTAAATTCCAGCCTTTCAAATAAGAATCCCCAGACAAAAGCAGGCTTTCGTAGTTTGTATAAGGATAAATCAAGCAGGGAAACTCAGCTTCGATTGCCCAAAATAGTGTGCAGTTATTGTAACTTTAGCTGGGAGATCAATTTTTATGAGCATTTGATAGCGATGAGTAATTTAAAGGTGCAGCAAAGGCTAGATAGTGATATCGACCAAGAAAATAATCGCCATCATAAAAGTGAAGCTCACCAAATAGATAAAATCCTTGAATCCAATTCTGAAGAAGAGGATAATGAGATGAATTATTTCAATGAAAATGTAGATGAATCAACACATTCAAGTAAAGATAAAGCTACGGACGATTTGGTACAAATTCAAAATGAAAAGTTTAAAGGTTTGTGCTGCCCCTCATGTTCTTCACTCTATCCTACAGCCATTGTTGAAAAGCAACTAATTACTCAGCTGCAGCAAAACGTAACTGCATTCCAAGTTCAGGACGTTGAATGCCCAAAATGCGATCATATGCCTACCTCCATTTTACCCTCAAAATGCAGCAATTGTACAATTGAAGTGAAGGATGTACAGTTTATGGGAGATAAAATGAGAGGTTATTATAAAGGATTGGTAAACTTAGCCAAGCTATATAGGTTAGATAGACTTCGTGGGATGGCAGAGGGATTGATGAGGTTGTGATAACCGAATTTAATAAAGTTTATAAATAAATGTTATAATCTACATTAAGATCCTTGGAATATTTTTATTTTTAAACTTACTTTGTATTAAAAACAATTTATTAATGTAAATTTTAGCTCAAAAATTAAATGTAATAATGTAAAAAAAACATTATATCATATCAATTACCAAATACTATTGATACCTCATTCAATAATATAATTTAATATATGAATGACTTTTTATTTAAAAGTTATATTGCATAAAAATATAACTAAAAAATAAATAAGAATAAACATTTAATCTATTAATTCGAAAATTCATTATTTTAAAAATAACAAGTACAGTTAAATTACAATTTCTAATCTTTTAAGTTTTATACTACACTAATAAAAATTTAATACTAACTTTAAGATGAGTAACTTAAATAAGAGCAGCTTTATTAAATAAAAGAAAATCAGCTAAACTATAAAATAGTTTTGAACTAGATCCTTGTGTTTAGTATCTATTATACATTCTTTTACGTTATATAACCTAAATGTTCGCATCTCTTTATCTATAGCTATGTTGAATAAAAACTTTCAAAGCGTTATTGTAGTCAAGATTTAAAACTGGTGTCATTTTTCTTACAAAACAATTAAATTCATCTACTAATACAATTGAAGCTTGCCTATCATTTACATCAATTTCGTCACCTTTATCAATTTCATCACTTTCGTCACTTTCGCTAATTTCATTGGTTTCATTGATTTTATCAACCTCATTATATTTTCCTGTATCAATAGCTTGTACTACCTTTGAGTCTGTTTCGGATTTCTTTTGATATTATGATAAATACAAGTTGCGGTGCTATGTTTAATAAGCAATAAATCAGTAATATCCTGGATGGATTTCCCTTTTTTAGCTAATAACTCCCATAATCTCATTTCAATGTCATAGTTCAATGTATCATTAGATTTGTTGATAACATATTTCAAATCACTACCTTCCTTTAACTTAATTATTCCTGCTTTTATATCATCAATTAAACGTTCTTTTTCTTCATCAGCAATCTTTCTTGCAGTATCATATGTAATATTCAACTCAGAAGTGACATTTTCAATTGACTCTCGTTTGATAATTACCATATCTAATAAATTCCTTCTATCTGCTTTATTGATTTTTCAGGTCCTTCAATAATAATTTGTAAGAGATAGCCTTTCCTAAGATACTTTTTTTTTAAAATCTACAATCTTTGTTAGCTCTTTTCTTTTTCGATCAACAATCCTATAAGCAAGGCTATAGATAATATCAACTTCTTCTGATGCGTCTTTTATGGGTACTCCATACTCAATTATTAGTTCTAATAAATCCTCTTTTTGTTTTTTATTTGTCTTGTTGCCAAGTCCGATAATAATTTTTTTTTACTTCATTACCTTTTAAATTTAAATCACCTGCATTTAAAGTCTTTTTCAAACGCCTTTTCCCTTGGTAAACAGCGCTATTGACAGATTTGTGATTGACTAACAACTCCCTCGCTGCTTCTTTAGTCGAGTTCCCTTGCTTTATTGCTAGCCCTATTAAACACTTTTTGGTCTCATCACTAGTTTTATTAGGTTTTTGGCTATCACTAACTTTTGCTTTTAATCCTTTTCTGTTATTTGTTTTTTGGCATTTAATTTGATGTTTAAATTTTAGTATTGAGACAGAGAGCAATTTATTTTAAATTATAATTAAAATGCTTCTGCTTTGATAAGTATAAGGCCTTCTAAGCTTAAAACTTAGGTTAATAGTTATTTACTTACTAATATATAATGAAACCCTCATCTTTCAAAATAAAGTTCTTACCTAATGTTTTAATAGATTTTTCAGTTTGTAAATATTATTTCTCAAAAACAACCAAGAAGTCTTAAATTAATTTTTTATACAGTGATGTTTTTTGTTTTTTAAGCGCAAATTTTGATTAAGCTTTGAGTCAAATTAGAAATCAATAGAGTCATATTGTAGATATATTTTTTTAATTCTAATTTAAAGTACTTTTCTAATATTTAAAGTACTTCTCTTATTATCTACACGAAATTGATCCTTGATGCATTAACTTAAATTGTTACCGTGAAATGTGACTGCATTACAATTATTTGGAAACCATTTTATCAAAATTTAAAACTTTAATCCTTAAAATACATCAAATAAATGAGCTTATAATATACTAAATAAAGCGGCAAAGAAACTACTTTACTTAATATATATTAAAGCAATAAGAAAATTGGAATATCAAATATTTGGAACTATTAGTGCCAAATGTAGTGTTACAGTTTTGTAAAACCTTTGGAAACTACATATAAGGCATATAATAGAACTCAATTACTGACTGGAACCAAATTAAAGTCCAACAATATTGAAATTGAAATTCAGATCGAATACTCATGGTATTTTATTATGAGAATGAAATAATATTATATTAGATTTATCATTATTTTATATATTAACCTTGATCGCAGAAGTACTTCAAAAGTTTGTAAGCTTATAAAATAGAATAAAATAAAATAAAATAAAATAAAGTAAAATAAAACAAAAGCATTTTATTTTTAACTTTAAAGGCCAAGAAGCATTTAAATCACGTTTAGATAAGTTTAACCTTATCCCCGTTTAAAGGATCCAGGTTATTTGATAAAGTTAAACAATAGATTATAGGAGATAAAAAATGAACTATACATCAAAAAGGATACTCACTATATACCAAACCAGCTGTTATTGCTACCTCAGTAATTATTTTTTTAAATTTACAAAGTAGTTAAGTTGCCAGAAGTCATAGCTGTTTCGAGATCATTTCCTCGAATAAACTATTAATTTTTATTATTTGTTTATAGCCTGGGCTCAATTGCCCTACTGCATTTATAGTAATACACATGTGTGTTACTAAAGCGTTTATTAGGGTTTGGTCAGGAGGTGCGGGAAGCTCAAGAGTTTATGGATATATAGTCTATAATGTAAAAAAAAGATGAGGTGTTTTTTTTGGCTTTATCACTTTTTCCATTTTTTAAGCACTATTTGAGTGGAAAAATTGTTAGTAAAATTTTTAAACATAAAAATATATCCCTATATCCTGAAATTTGATTTAAAGCTTTTTTTGTTTTACAATATATCAAATACTTACCAAAAATGGTATTTTATAATTTAAATATTTATATTAAGTTTTAAATTGATTGCGTTTTTATTAAATATAAGCGTTATTAAATTATACATCATTAATATTTATACAAATTTAAATTTAAATAATGAAGATATAAAATAATAAACCTGTTTTTATTTTATTGTAATTCAGAAGAAACTATAAATAAGTGTAGAAGTTGGTACTCAGTGGTAAGAGTTAAAAGCAATTCTTACTTGATTAACTTACCATAAGTCGAAAGATCTTAGTTTATGTAATTAAGATAGACATAAAGGAATAGGAGTAGTAGGTAATAAGCTACGAACTATGTAAAATAAATAGAATAGAATAGAATAGAATAGAATAGAAAATGGGGATATATTTTTTTGTTTAAAAATTTTACTACCAATTTTTCCACTTAAATAGCATTTAAAAGATGGAAAAAGTAATGAAGCCAAAAAAAACACCCCCAAATACTAATGTAAAATCTACATAAAATACTATAAGACTTAGTGGCTTTATTAAAGGTACGATATCAGCGAATAATTCAATCAAAAAGCCTCGAGTTATCATGTTGAAGAATCTCTTTTATACTCCAACTGGGTGGTTATATATGAGAAGCATGATAACAGTTATTCCTTATTGTAGTTACCAAGTATGGACATCAAAATGTGGACAATAAGTTCTTCATGATTAGGCGGTAGGAATTCTCATAACAAATCTAAATAAAGGACTTTGGATTGATTGTATCACATGAATCACGATCAAACTGAATACAAGGCTACAATTAGTTTTATAAACAAGTCAAGTGATTATTTTGATAATCAATTATAGAGAGCTGATGAAGCAATATTTCACATAAGAAACTAATAAAAAACTTTTATATTTTTTTGGTTGATTTATAAAATGTATTTTTTTTTAAAACTTTTATGCCTTTTTTAATTATTTGATACTATATATAAATTCAATGCTATCAATAGCTAATTTAGCGATATAATAATAAATAGCTGTTATTATTTTGTGTTTTTTTTCAAAGTTAGTAAAAAATTCGATTTTACTGTTTTTGAAATCAAATTTAGAGTGTCAGCAATTTTTTGATTATATGTTAGCTAGAGTATCCCATTTTTAAACTGCGTAAAAAATCAATCAAATCCTGCCATTAATTTAAGTCATTTAATCCAGTTTTTTAAATTCATGTATAAAAAGATACTTTCAATTTCTAGCTTAATTTTTTAAGAATTTGCCTTTGCTATTTAAGCATTTAACATTGCGCTACCTACTGCCTTACCCTAAATTTTAGCACGTCGATAAACATTGCTTAGCTGGATAAAACTATAAGTCAATTTAGGTGATGGTCTGGTAGGTTGATTGAATTTGTTAAATGGCTTTAGTATTGACTTGGTTTCTGAACTCATCCTTTCTCGCTTCTTCGTCATTCATCCAATTTAAGACAACTCAGTATAAACTGTTGTTGGCACTGAATGCCCCTTTAAACCTTTGAGTTGATAAGGTAGCTTGGTAAGAGTTTAGAGAAAACCTAAGAGGTAACTCCTTGGCTTAGTTTCATTGTTATAGCATGAGCCAAATTAACTTTATATCTAAATCTTTAATACTTTTAACTTATAATTTAATTCTTATAAATTATTAGAATAATAAGATACTTGCTTGAATTATGATAAAAAAGTTTAATTTAAATATCTATTATTTTAATTTTAAACATTTTAAACATTTTAAACATTTTAAACATTTTAACATTATAAATGATTATTGTTATTCTAACTTTGCTATACTTTTACGATATCATATTGACTTCGGCTTAAAATTGAACTGTTTAGTGTTTATTTAACCACTTGAGTACCGTGAACAAGTTATGTTCCCTAAGTTTTTGTAGAGCAAAATAAAATCATGAACACTGCTCGTCAAATTAGCCCTATCTAAGCAAAAATTATTTCTCAATAATCAAAAGATAGATCAAAAATTCCAATCTAATCAAACAGGATTTTGAGATGTTCAGTACTCAAAGGGTTAAAAAACAAATTTGAACAAAATCCAAGTTAAAATATTTTTTACACAAAAAGTAACCAATAGTTAAAAAATTGGTTATAAAAATTAGGGCAAAATAGTTCAAATTTAAATAAAAGTTATTTAATAAACTAAAATAACAGAAACAATAGTGAATTTTTCAACCCAAATCATTTAAATTTTAAGATCAAAAATGTATTCTTATAGCACCTTTGTAAGCTAATAAATCTTTATTTTAGTTGAGTTAGATTATGATTCATAAGGTTCAACTATGCAACAAATAGCGGTAATTTTTACAATTAATAATTTGTATTATTATGCTAATTTATAGTCCAATCCTCAGTTTTTTATTTTAAAATGAACAGTTAGTTACTATACAATTGAAATTTAACAATTGTGCCACCAAATAAAACACCTTAAAACCAATTTTGAAATTTTAGTATCATTATCTTGAAAGTAAATGTAAAGGAAATAAACATAATTAGATAGTTACTTTTATTATTGTCATTATTTTATTTCATATAAAGTGAGATTTACTAATTTTAATTTAACTATTAAAAAGATTAATTAAAAGTACAATAATCCAGTTTAAATTAAAATATCAGCTTGAGTTCATACTTTTAGCTTAAAAACCCCAATGTGAAAAAAAGCTACAAAATAAATTGAAAGTCTAGCTCAATTCAATCTAAAAAATGCACAGGAGAAAAGTAACGTTAAAGATAAATTAATAAGAGCTTATTATTTGTAAAAAGTAATCAGTTAAATGAAGCATTACTATTGCGTTATGATTAATCCACAATCACTTTTTATTTTTATTGATTTATATTGATGAACAAATTATAAAACTACCAATTATATACCCAACCTCCAATCAAAATCAGTTACTAAAATGATCTCACACTTCTAGATTTCTAGGTTGGGTAAATAAAATTATAAATGTATAAAATTATCATTTAGTTTTAATAAATAATATCAATAAGTAGTAATAAAAGTTACTAACAATAATGAAAAATAAAAACTATTTATTTAAAGCATAATAATAAGCTTAATCTTAATAATTTAATTGTTATTATAAAACAATATGTACTATTGATTAATAATCTTCATATTAAAATTAATTTTAGGGGTTAAATAAAATTTATCAACAAGATTCCCTTTGTGTTATAGGAAGTAAAAAAAAGGGAGACGAACTAAGAGCCAATAATTTTTAAGGGACTACTTTTTTTGGTTTTAAAAAAGCTGGGATTTTACCTGGAGTAAATAAATTCTCATTATATTTCCTATAGGAAATTTAACATCAAAGAATTTTAGACCCACCATCAACTTAGATTTGGAATATACTACGTTTTAAAATTTATTACCTGTAACAGTTAGTTTAAAAATAAACTTGAACTAATAACTGAATAAATTGAACTTTACTTTTTTCTTTATTTCAAGATTAGTTATATTCTGTAGTATATAATCTATAAAATAACTAAATTTAGTTGATATTCTAACTGTAAACTATTGATAACAATCAAAAGACTAAACAATCAATTTATCACCAAATCATCTAGTTTGAACTCATTTTCCATTGTACATCAACGTTATAATTGAATAGTTTCCAATTATTAATTATAATAAATTATATACTTCCTTTTGTTTTTCTTTACCTTTTTTGTTTTATTTAAATCATGAATTATTCTTATTTCAACCCAAATTCAAGCTATGAGTTGATACAATCCAATGGTATGATCTCACCTTACTATCCAAACGCAATCCCACCTAACTTTAAAAATGATCCACTTATGTATAATACTCTATTCCCTTTAAACGAAGTCAAACAAAGGAAAAAGATATCCCGTGGCCAACTTAAATTATTGGAGAAAACATATCAAGAAACAAGCAAGCCCAATTTAAATCTACGTAAATTCCTAGCTAACAAACTTAACATGACCCCACGTTCCGTACAAATTTGGTTCCAAAATAAGAGAGCAAAAGATAAGCTTAAAAATAACTCAAAAAGTAATACTAATGCTACACAAGAGACTGATAATGGAATTAAAGAAGAAACCACGACCTTTGATCATGAATTTCATTCCAACGAAAATGAAACTGAAGAAGATAACCATCCAAGCACATCAAATGATATTCAAGATAACAATGAAAAGGTTGACCATGTTACCATAAATAACAATAAAGAAAAATTGAACAAACGTTGTCCTGCCCCGTTAAATTTATTGCAATCAAACATAAACAACAACAATAGCGCCCACGATATGTCTATGTTTACCACTATGATGACCAATAATACAATGATGAATATGCAAAGCAGTTCCCTATTATCAAGTAACAGTACTAACGATAACACTAATAATCCCTTAAATGGATTCATTACCACCCCACTATGTCTCACCCCCCTTTCAGCAGGGTTTCCAAATGTGTTTACTGAGGAAAGTGATGAACAATATTTCCGTCGTAATTCTTTTCCATTGGAATCTCAATTAAAAAATACTATGATGATAGATTCCAATTATTATATGCCTACCACTAATAACACTGCCATGTTAAACGAATCATTTACACCTCATCAAGTTAATAACCCAATATTTAATAGTTATTATGGCTTAAATAATTTTCAACCGTATAGGAATGGTTCGTTTGATGTATCAGTTTTAAATATGAGTTCAGGAATCAATGAGAACATACAATATAATAACAATTTAAATAATAATAATAATAATAACTTATCAGGGTATTATTATTAAAATATTTAAAACATTGTATTATTATTCGTTTATATTTCACGATTGTAAACATTAAATCTCGTCTTTTATTTCATAAACTTATTATTATTATTCATATTAGTATTCTTATTTTAATGTTAAAATTATTATATTATCTGATAATAATAGTTCCATTTTAATCTCATGTTTTGTTTTTACTAGTAAGCATTGTAAGTGTAGTACACATCCCAACTTTAGACAGCCCAATTTTCTTTCAATTTAACCCCTCATTTTATCTTATCTCTTCTTTTTCCCCTTTTTTTATATATATTAAAAATATTTTTATTTTAACCGTCAATTTATATTTTATATTTGTCAATTATGTAAAACAACTCAATAAATTTCAAATTCTATTTGTGGCATTTCATGCATTAAACTTCAAAAAAAAATAACTTATTTTTATTCAAGCTTTAAATTTCAAAATGTTTCGACAATGTGAAAATGTAAATTCTAAAAAAATAACATAAATTTAAATTAAACGATTTTAGTATAGCCCATTGACATTATATTTTACTGAAGGGTAAAAGAAAACAAACTATAATAAATAAGTTATTAAATTATTTAGTTCCAAACCTTTAGAATTATGGCAATTAATGACTACCGATTCAAAAGACTGCGAATTGAATTTAGTACACGATACTGAAATTGATGCTAAAGTACATCGACTAATTGCGAATGATTTATCAAAAGTGCATTTAAAATGTCCTGCTAACTTTGCTGATGGCTTAGGTTTGTCTTTACCACAGTTGGTTCTTGTTTTAAAAAATTTAAACAAAGAGTTTAGTATGGAAGTGAAAGCTTTAGATGATAAAAATAGAATACGAAGAATAAGAGTGTCAACGTTTCAAGTAAGAATACTATTATATATTAGTTAATTCATTTAAGTATATTTATTTATTAAGCTAGAAAAAAGGGTTACTCCAGAAATATTATGTTTAAAATTAGATTTAGAACCCAATTGGAACCAAATTGTATTAGATCTTCGATCTTTAATTAGAAAATACTACATTACCAATTTCAAAGAAGTAATTCAAATAACTTTAAACCCTAATTGTTGTATAAGAAGAATTTTTTTGTGTGACCAAACATCGTTTTCAGAACAAAACTTACCAGCTGAATTCAAACTATATAAATAATAAAACAAAATCTTATTTCTCTTGCTTTATTTCTTTTTCTTTTTCTTTAATTTCTCCTGGATTAGAATACTTATGGAGTAATAAACCTAATCGTTTTTAATTTTGTTGAAAAGCTTACTATTGTAATATCACATAATAATTTACCTAGCCCTATTCCAATCCCAGACACAATAATAGCGGCGGAATACGACCTACCTACATACTGTCTTGTCTGTGCAATATACTAAAATCATAAGACCATTATTAATACGATAATAAGATATTTACCTCTGGACTTAATCCAAAGTCTAACTTTGGGAAATCAAACCATTTCTTCATAGTTAAAATTTAATTTAATTGAAGTGACTCTCTATTATTTGTTTTATACTTGGAGCAACTTAGTATTCATTCTTACGTAACACAGTGTAGCTAGTGAGACATCCGACTTCACATTAATAGCCAATAAAATTAAGCTTTTCTCTTTTTTCAACCAATAGTGAGCTGTCTATCTGTCTCTGCTTTAATAATAATAATACTAAAATTCGTTAAATCAGCTATGTCAAGTTTAAAAAAGTTATTTTATTAACTATAGCTTCGAAACTATTAACTGTATATCAACTTTATTATAGGCCTTAAAAAAACACTATTAGCGTATGTGACTTGACTTTTAGTAAAAACTTGAAAGGTATTTGTTTGATATTTTTTACAAAGCTTTCACTTTAAAAAAAGATGACATACTGTACTTTTGATCTATACATTTTTAAATTTACTTTTTGTTTTTCATGGTTATCTTTACCTAGTTAATTTTTAAAAAAAGTTATTATTTGCGTATAAAAAAAGCAGATATTTATAATATTTTGGTTAGTCTATTTAACTTTTGGATTGTCTATAATTTATTTATCTTAGTATTATTTAGTATTAATATAATCTATAATAAATTTTGAGCTAAATATATATATAATAAATAGAAAGAAAAAGACAATCACACATGTTTAATAAGTAAATATATATTCAAATCTTTATGAAGTATTAAGGTAATTATATGATAATACTTTTTTAATCCCAATATAATCAAGTTTTAAGCTAAGTTCTTTTCGCTTCGTTAGTTACACTCGTCCTTCTTTTATTTTCAATATATGATTTTTCAGGAACTAGACTATTATCATCATCAATTTCATGATAATAGTTAAATAATTCACTATTATAGCCACTATTGATGTCTAGAGGATTGATTGGCTCATTGACCATTGGCTCATTGACCATAGGCTCTAAAATTATACTTGGTGCTCTTTCTTTTCTTTGTTTATATTTATATAATATAAATATTATAGTTGCTGCTAATAATATAGCACCTGTAATTCCCCCAATAATACCACCTATTAATGTAGCATTATCATTATTTTTTGTCTCTCTTGCTTGTTCATTAGTATTATTAGAACTTCTATTATTTTCATTCTCCTTAATTAAAGATGGCAAACTATCTATTTCTTCCCAATTAGCCATATTTAATATTTGAGTCTTATCAGACGATTCTTCTGGTTGAGCACTTCCGAACGCTAAAATCCTTTTACCAAAAGAATTAATTAAAAAACTCTCATAAAGGGTAAAGCAGCCAAGGTTATTCGTATTCGGAGTATACTCTTTTAATGAAAGTGGGCTGAGGTTTAATTCGGAGATTGTAATTCTTTTTTCTTTTCTTGTAGGTTCATAAGAAAATCCAACAAAATAAATATGATGGCTATTTTTTACAAAATAGATTGAATACGGATTTACGGCATACTTCATAGGATGGGCTTTTACCTTAAAAGATACTAAATTCATCTCGTTTAATAAGACTTTATTAGAACCTTTATATCCGCTTGCCCCAAAATAATAAAAGTTTTTATTCAAAACAAGAAAGGGGAGAACAGCAGTATTATTAGAAAAGTCGTGTATTTTCTGTATCATTTTTGTCTCAATATTAAATAAGCTTAACTGAAGTGGCAACATTGTTTTCACACTATCAAGAAATAGTCTACCGGTTATATAAAACTGCTTAGGATTTGTATCGTCTTGTGAAATAAAGGGATACAATTGGTATTCATACTTGTTCATCATTTTAATTTGATCTTTATTAAATAAATCCTTGATCCAATATTCATTGTTCCATTCATTTTTATTAATATCATAATAATTAAAGTACAACTTTCTCATATTGTTGGTATTATAAAAACTCGCTATTGTTTTATTTTCCTTTCCTATTTTGAATAACTTTACATTTGTCATTTCTTTTGGTGAATTAATTGAAGCCTTCCTTTTCCACGGTGCAACATTATCGACTAACTTAAATCCTTTTTCTAAATCTAAGTGAAATACTTCAGTGTTATTTTTCATATAATTTAAATTTGGAAGTTGAATAATTCCACCTAAATAATATAACTTATTTTCAACTATTGTACATCCGCCACTATCCACTCTTGGCAAAAGTTTTATTGAGCTATATGATAAAAAATTGAATAACAATAGTAATAGAAACATTAAAAAAAGAACCTAGTGACTTAATTCTACGTTTTATGTTATTTATATTGTGTATTTTAAAATGATAAATAGGTGTGATAAATGCTTATTAAAGTTCTTATAATTTTATTAAAAGAACAATACCTTTCTTATCTGAGTTATATAATTGGTATTAATTAATTAAATCTCAAAGCACCCTAAAAAAGTAAAATAAATTATTAAAAAAATAACATCCTAGATATTCAGACTAAAAGTTTTCCAATTTTACCAAAACAGTCTTGAAACAGTCTATAAATAAAGCTTACATTAAATGTATTAAAGTATTTGTTTGCTTAAAATATTCAAAATTTTAAAATGTTTACTTTTATAAATACGATTTTTATAGTGAGTTATTATGTACTCTTGCAAAACATAATAAATGATATATTTTTCAGTACTTTCCATATTAAGCTTACTGTATTGATAAATAAATAAACTGGTTGATCTATATATTTATATTATCTTTTTAATCATTTTTTACAGTAAAAGTCTATTTTTATACTGCCCCTTGAAGTTACGCAGAGGCCTTAAAGTAGATAGAAAATAACAAGTGGTTTTACCAAACAGAATGAATTCGTTAAAACGCATTTTGTTTTAAGTTAGCTTTTATTTTTACAGTCACTTTTTATTCATGAAAATGGCTAACAAAACAAGATCAGTTTACAAACTTACCTGAGCTTAGAAAACAGAAAAGTAAGAAAGAAGATTTGACTAATGATGAGAGACATAGAATCTATGAACATCTATTACAAAAATGCAAGTTTAATAAAACTATAGAGCAAATCAAGAGAGAATTAGTTTACTAATTTAATATTTAAGTTAAAACAATAAGCGGAATATAAAAAAAGGACTTGATTCAAGTAAAAATGGATTTTATAACAACTTAAACCCCTTGAAAAAGTGAAGATGCAGACCTAAAAATAAAAAAATCAATTAAACTAATCCTTTGTTTCCTGGGAGTGTTTCTCAAGCACCAAAATTTAATTTTTTAATCTACTGAAAGTGCTTCTCAGGCATAATAAATGCTAATTAAATTATTGGTTCAATTTAGTTTTTAAACTAAAATTTTATTTAATAAAAAATCAAAGCTTTAGCTATTTATTTATTAAATAATAGCTTAAAAAACAAATAAGCACTGTGAAATATTGCTTCACCAGCTCTATAATTGATTATCAAAATAATCACTTGACTTGTTTATAAAACTAATTGTAGCCTTGTATTCAGTTTGATCGTGATTCATGTGATACAATCAATCCAAAGTCCTTTATTTAGATTTGTTATGAGAATTCCTACCGCCTAATCATGAAGAACTTATTGTCCACATTTTGATGTCCATACTTGGTAACTACAATAAGGAATAACTGTTATCATGCTTCTCATATATAACCACCCAGTTGGAGTATAAAAGAGATTCTTCAACATGATAACTCGAGGCTTTTTGATTGAATTATTCGCTGATATCGTACCTTTAATAAAGCTACTAAGTCTTATAGTATTTTACGTAGATTTTACATTAGTATTTGGGGGTGTTTTTTTTGGCTTCATTACTTTTTCCATCTTTTAAATGCTATTTAAGTGGAAAAATTGGTAGTAAAATTTTTAAACAAAAAAATATATCCCCATTTTCTATTCTATTCTATTCTATTCTATTCTATTCTATTTATTTTACATAGTTCGTAGCTTATTACCTACTACTCCTATTCCTTTATGTCTATCTTAATTACATAAACTAAGATCTTTCGACTTATGGTAAGTTAATCAAGTAAGAATTGCTTTTAACTCTTACCACTGAGTACCAACTTCCATAGCACTAACTAGCTAAAATAATTATCAAAAGTTTAAAAATAATAAAACTTAATATTGAAAATATTTTTATAAAAGTTTGCTTTTATTATGATATTAATTTCAATAACCCAAGATTTATATAAAGCAGTTATAGTAAATAATTTTTTTGCCAACATACTATTTATTTTGTTCTGGAGGGAGTATTTTTTTTGTACATTTTTGATCAATGTATTTATCTCGTCCTGCTGGTATAATAAATAACTAGGTTGAATAAACATTAAAAATTTCACATTATAAATATTAGGTTTTGATGTTTTGTAAAAAATTGATATTTTATTAGTATTTCATTTATAACTAAACTAGAGATAATATCTAAAGCAATAGAATAATGCTCACAATTTCATAAGATTTTAAATAGCTGAAGGAGTATTTATATAAATTGTTTTTTATCGAATAATTACAAATATCAGATTAATGAAAAAATATATTTTGAAGGCTTATATAAGATTTTCATAGTGATTATAATTAACTAGTAAATGTTTAGAAATTAATATTTATTTTATTAGAAAATATTAGAAAAGTGTTCACAAGTAAAAAAATCATATAAATGCTCTATTTAATATCAAATAGTATTTATTCAACAAGCTTATAGTAGCTCTAATTTTCTTCTATAATATTGAAATACTATTATGAGGTTTATTTAACAGACTATATTTGTTTGTATTTATATATATAGTCGCATATGATAAAATCTATAATGATATTCGGGCCATTTTTCTTCTCACTGTGCTATATTATATTATTAAGAAAACTGTGTAATATTAGACATATAGCTTTTTTAAAGCTAAAAGCTTATAGTTTTATAAAAGCGAGTTTATTTTTGTCAAGTATATAAAATAAAACTATAGGTTTGAATATTATTTATTTCGATAAGCTATAAACAATTTATTTTTCAATTTGAAATTTTTTGGAAATGATTTTTACTATACAACCTAATGTAAAAATCAAAATCCTTACAATATCCTTTCCAAAATTCTTTCCAAAATCCAAGGTTTCATTTGATTGGCTCTAGATTTTGATCCTAAAAAACCAGCCTTTGGCTAAAGTCAAATCACTTTATTTAATAAACATAGAAATAAACAATCATGAAATTACAAGAAGTATCTCCAGCAAATAAGAGCAAACGTATAGCGACCCATTCTCACATCACTGGATTAGGCTTAAAGCAAGACGGCTATGCACATCAGATAGCTGCTGGTTTCGTTGGTCAAGAAGAGGCTAGAGAGGTAAATGATCTATGATTCAATTCCATTCAAAAATCTAACCATACTTAGGCTTGTGGTATCTTTACAGATTTAGTACGTAGCAAAAAAGTAGCTGGAAGAGCTTTATTATTAGCAGGTGGGCCAGGTAGTGGAAAAACCGCTTTAGCGTATGCCATTTCTAAAGAGTTGGGGCATAAGGTACCTTTCTGCCCAATGGTGGGTTCCGAAGTATATTCAGCAGAAATCAATAAGACTGGGGTGTTAATGGAAAATTTTCGTAGAGCTATTGGTATGCTAGTTTTTTATTCAAAAAATAATACTTTTTAACTTTTAATTAAGGCTTAAGAGTAAAAGAAACCAAAGAAGTTTATGAAGGTGAAGTGACCGAACTTACCCCTTGCGAAACCGAAGATCCATTAGGTGGGTATGGCAAAAGTATATCTCATGTTATTATTGGTTTGAAATCCTTGAAAGGAACGAAGCAATTAAAGTTAGATCCAAGCATCTATGACGCTATGTTGAAAGAAAAAGTGAGTGTAGGAGATGTAATTTATATTGAAGCAAACACAGGAGCAGTTAAAAGAGTTGGACGTTCAGATACTTATTCTTCTGAATTTGACTTAGAGGCTGAAGAATATGTACCTTTACCTAAAGGAGATGTACATAAAAAGAAAGAAGTTATACAAAACCTTTCTCTTCATGATTTAGATTCAGCAAACGCTCAACCAGGTGGTGGTAATGATATTATGGCTTTGATGGGCAAATTGATGAAGCCTAAAAAAACCGAAATTACAGATAAGTTAAGAAGTGAAATTAATAAGATTGTTAATAAGCATATTGACCAAGGTATTGCTGAATTGGTACCCGGTGTGTTGTTTATAGATGAAGTAAGGATTTATTGATTCATAGTGAAATTTTAAATTTAACTTTTTTTAGGTTCATATGTTAGATATGGAATGTTTCACTTATTTAAATCGAGCCTTAGAGTCACGTTTGGCACCAATTGTGATATTAGCAACAAACAGAGGAATGTGCACTGTACGCGGGACTGAAGATATACGTGCCCCTCATGGTATCCCTGTTGATTTATTAGATCGTTTAATGGTAGTGCAAACTCAACCTTACCCATTGGAACAAATTTCTCAAATTTTAGAGTTGAGAGCTAATATTGAAAAATTAAAGATTTCAAAAGAGGCATTAGAAAAGTTGGCTGACATTGGAATTAATACTTCTTTAAGATATGCTATTCAAATGCTTACCCCTAGTTCTATTTTAGCTTCCATCAGTGGTAAAGATACTATTGATGAAGAGGATTTGGATCAGGGTACAGATATCTTTTTAAATGCTCGTGCCTCGGCTAAGATTTTGGCGGAAAATCGTGATAGTTATCTTTATTAAGAGTTGAAAAGCGCAAGTATAAAATTAAATTTATATTATTTTAAATGGTTCTATATATGCTTTTGTATAATTTAGCACTAGGATTGATTTTTTTAGGTATATAATACTTTTTTACGTTTTTGTTTATTATAATAAGAAGTGGTGTATTTCTCATGATTTTATTTAAATGGGCTATTCTGCAGTTAAATATCAATGTTTACTAATATTATTTTGAAATATATACAAAATGATTAAACATAATAGAACTTGGTTTTGTTAATAGTAATTATAGTTTATTTATAACTAAATAGTAATCGCTGTTTTTAATATCATATGGAATCGACATTTCCTAGTTAAACAATAATATAGGATTAATTTAATGATACTTTTACTTTCAGTTAATTAGCAAATTTACCGAATTTTATTATAATTACAAAAAAAACTACACTAATTGTCCAATCAGTATTGAATAAATTGGATTAAAAAAATAGACAAGAATTTAAAATATAAAAAATAAAAAGTACATTTGTTTTTTAAATGGCAATCAAAAAATTTAATCAATGGCTTAAGTATGTTCATATACTCTTGCTATTTCTATAACACTTAACACTCATTAGACACCGCTATCCTTTAGCGCATCAGACTTCGACAGTAAATACGTTACCAAAGATAGGTACGAGATAATAAACTTGGGGAATAGCAACTAATCCAAAATAGATAATTTATACATTGATTTCAATGAATTAGTACATGTTAATATGAAAATTTCGTCCAAAAATAGAGAAATAGACTATAAACAAAGGTTCAACAAGTTGGTAACAAGATTAGAACAAACAATTGATGCTGTAAGGCCTCAAAAATTGATTTACATTGCCTCAGATGGTTTGTAATTTTGACTTGTTATCATAAAATAGATTAATAAATTTATATAGGGGTCGCTCCACTAGCTAAAGTGAGTACACAAAGGCTGCGAAGGATAAAGATAGCTAGGAAAGAGTTAGGATTCAATTTAAGTACTCAAACGGAAGAAGAGATAAATGAAATGTTGGTAATAAAAAATATATGATATGTATATGTATAATTAAATGTCAGTAGAAGAAGATTAATTACAAAAAGATCAATGAATTAAACTCGAGTAAAGAAGTCACTTCTATTTCAATAACACCCGGTACTTTAATTTGGATACATACAAATATGTTAAAGCTAAATTTCTTAAAGGCACTGAGTTTATGCACAAATTATATATCGATTTTGAGAAATATGTGCTCGATAAACTCAACAGTAACACAGGTTCCTCCTCCAACTGGAAAAAGCCTCAAATTATATTATCTGGACACCTTGTAAGATTTAAATAATAATTTAAATAAATCATGTTTCTTATAATAATAAGGTACCTGGGGAGGGTGAACATAAGATCATGGATTATATAAGACTTTGTAAAACTAAAAAAGATTATAATCCGAATTTAAAGCATGCCGTACTAGGCTCTGATGCAGATATAACTTTACTAACTTTATCTACTCACGAACCAAGCTTTATTGTTATACGACCAACCGAAAATAGTATTTCAAATACATTTAATCTCAAGTTTGAAACAATATATATTTCATTATTGAGAGAATGTATCATTAAAGAGTTTTATACTAAAAAAGCTAAGTTTAAGGTGAGTGAAGAGAGAATATTAGACGATTTTATTTTATTAGCTGCTTTTAGTGGAAATGATTATATACCTGGTATCTATGGTATCAATGTCGAATACGGAGGGTTTGATAGATTGCTAGAAATTTATGCTTATTATTTAGAACACGGAGAAGGTCATTTTCTTTTTAATGGAGAAATAAATTTTAAAAATTTATTCTATCTTTTTGAATTGATATCTCAAATAGGTAAAAAGAAAATAGAAAAATTTATGAAGTTTGAACAGATCGTTATAAAAGAAGCAGAAACTTATTTTGAAAAAAAAATGGTACACAAAGCTACATTGCAACAAAAATTGGAATTATCGGCTAATACTAAATTTCCAATTGAAATTAAAGAGAAAATTTATGAATATGTTAATTTATCTACGTATTTGAAGCAGCTGGCATCGGCTTGTGAAAATGCTAATTTAGTCATTCATAATCATGACATGATTAAAATTGATTTTCCTGACGAAGAACAAAAGTATATTGTGAATATTGATCGAAAGGATGAACTAAATGTAAATTGTCTTAATGTAAGTAGATTAGTAAGATTATTTGTGTATAAAATTAATTTATAATTTAGGATAATAAAGATATAAACGCAAAAATAAGTGATTATCTAAAATCACTCCAATATACGATATACTATATTTTTCGTGGAATGCCATCCTGGGATTGGTTTTATCCAGGCGGAAGAGCAATTCGGATAGAAAGTAATTATTTTTATGCTCAAGTTCTCTTTTCTAAACAGTCATTCTAGATATTTTAAAGGCTGGAATACCAAAAGAAAAGTTTGAGTTTACTATTGGAAAACCACTTTCTCCATATGCTCACCTCTTAGCTCTTATGCCTAGAAATCACGCTCATGAATTGCCAAAACTTTTACAAGTAAATTATGTTTTCATTGTTATGTTTGTTATATTTATATTTATACAAAATAGGATTTAATGTTAAATCCAAAATCCGAATTATATAACTACTATGATTTGTTCAATCCAGAAGTAATAGATCCACATAAAATAACAAGATGTGTTTTAGGTAATTTGTTTATAATCAAATCAATTTATATTAACTTTCAAGTAGGTAAAGCTAAAAAGTTTAGCGATGAGCAAAAGAGATTAAATCGATGGTGCTTGCCATATAGAATAGTTAAAAACCGTAATAGTTTAATATTGATATGTAATAATAATAATAATAATAATTCTATTTATATAGATGGTAAATATATTTACCAGTGTGCTAAAGAATATGTAATTAAAGCAATTGAATATAACCATTGTATCGAGAGTATAATAAACCCTGATTTTAAACCATACTTAGGAATCAAATCTGGTTTTTATTATTTAAATAGTTTCCCAAGCGTTACAATTACACAATCACTAAGTTATAATGATACTAAAAGAGAAGACAGAACTTCAATGTCGCAGTTAATTTATCTCTCTTCTCCTATAAGTCATTTAAGCGTTCAACATATAGCTAAATTATTGCTTAATACACAAGCATATTTTCGTAACTTAATATCTAATTACTTGAATAAATATGTAACTAACCTTTTTAATAGTAAATTTTGAGGATATTCGTGGGGGTAAAATATGTTCAATCAATACCAAAGATGGCAGGTTTTATTTCGTTAAAGGAGAATTGAAATATGATGCTTGTAATGAAGAACAGAGGAGGAATTTTGCAAAATCAGCTATGAAATTTGAAAAGCAATATTTAAAAAAGTATAATATTATCCTTGGGCCAATTCCAGTTATGCTTACTTATCTCCCTGAAAACAATGTAAAAACCGCTAAAAGAATCAAACTGTTCCCAATAATGCTACCATTGCAAACTTTGTGTATTAATACAATGCCTAAATCTTTGGTAGAAAATTAGGTCGATTTGAGGTTTTATAGATACAACTTTTGGGTTATTAGAGCTTCTAAAATTAGTAAATCAAATTATAGATTATTCTTTTGTTTTAGTATTTTTTGACACAATAAAAGCACAAACAAATAATACTAATATGTTGACTTTATACTTGAATATAATTTAAAATACTCGTTTTATTAGTTTTAGATAATTTAAATGTTTCAAAATCAAAGCTGCTTGTAGTTTTTTACCTATTATGTGGTTCATCAACAACTTCTAAATTTTAGTATAAGATAAATGATATTTAAGCAACAAATTAGACAATAATTTAAATAAAGACTAATAATTCAGTATTTATCACATTGAATTTATTAAATTAAAATCTAAAAAGCATAGCAACCAAGTGCTTAATATGAGGTACTTAAGCTTCCCCAGGTTTCTTAGCATTACATGCAACTATTTTAACTTTAGGTACGTTGACCACTTCACTTTCAAACCTAAAGGTAGGATTCTCAATGATGAAAGTCCAAACGTCATCACAGAATCTATAAGTATGAAGATGACCCTAAAGTCAATTTAAACTAAAATTCAAAAAAGTGCGTAATAAATACCTTAAAAGTAGCTCTACTTTTAACCTGGTTTCCTAAAGTTTCAGTGACACTACGGTCATACTAAATCAAGCATTAACTTTTTAAAAAGTCTTTTAAACTTTTACTTACTTGATTTAAAACGCGCATAGCTAATTGAGGGTTGATTTGGCCAGTGGTAATTAACTCATCAAGAGAATCTGTTAATGCCATCCCTAATGTGCTACTACGGTATAATTCATAATATTGTGACATTTTTAAAAGAAGAGTTTTTTTACCTTTTTATAAACCAACTCAAGTGCCTTTTATACTGCTTGGTGATGGCCAATTAAAATTGAGAGCCCATATGGTTTAACGGTTTTTGAAGTTTGTGCTTTAATTTTGCAACAGAGTAACCAATCAAGCTGAAAGTTGCTTGGGATTATAATCTCAATAACTAGTTATTAGAGGATTCTTCCTTATTAGTTTATAAAATGAACATCAATTCCAAAATAGCCCAACCTTTTGCAGCTTTTACTATGGCGACCATCTTAGTGCTTTGGGTAAAAACTCAAATTGATAAAGGCAAACATGAAAGAGATAAAAAGAGACAAGAGATGATGACTAAAAACAAAAAATAATTTAGTATTATATAATTTTTATTCAGCCTTATTAAAGATACTATAAGTTTAATATAAAGAATAAAAGCAATAGATTTATTACATAAATTTTATTCAAGTTTATTAAAAATAATGCGATAAATTTATTATAGGAGTGCTAATGTATAAAATCAAAATATTGGCTAGAAAATAACTTCAATTTAATAATCTTATATTAAAACCAATTTAAAAATATTAATTTTGTAATACATTAAGTTAAAGACTCATCACCAATCGATTTTTTGATGCGCAACATTAAACTTGTTTTCCAATTATCTAGCTTCGTTAATTGATCAAATTCAAATACGTGATTTGTAAATCCTTCAACATCTTCTTGTTCAACGGCTTCATATAGATTCTAAAAATAACAATTACAAAAATGGATAAGTTTCTATTTTAAATTACTCTTAAAAGTTTTCGTTCTCTAGTTTGAGAAAACGAAAGATCTAACTCATCATAGTTTTCAAGTGCTCTTAGGGTACTCACTGAGTCCTACAATTTTATAAATATTTAAAAAAAAGCCTTTGACTATAATTACCCCAACACAAAGATGACATAAACCTGCTTTTAATAAATATTCTTTAACTGACCATTTAGCCAATGGGTTGTTGACACTATCATTCGCTACTTGTTCGAAAATCTTTATAGCCTTATCATATTGTTCTAGTTGAGCCGCAAACTCAGCCACTTTTAATAAACACGAATTAGCAATGCTTTAATTTATGTTAAAAGATGTGGTTAAAATAATGGTATGTAATTTACGCATTTGAATCCTCTGAACTATACCATTCAGCAGCTAACTCATAAGATGCCATAGCTTCATTTAAATTATTTAACTCTGTTTCATATAGTTGAGCAATTTCCTTTTGTTGAATAGCAGCAGAATGGAACCTTCCACGTTCAGTTAAAATGCTTACTGCTAATTTAAGACAATCAATAGCATCTAAATAAATATTAGGATTTATACAATCTTTTAATGAAAAAAATCTTGCCTTGTGGATAATCCTTTTTATAAGCCTTTGCAGCGTTAACATACTGTGTAGCAGCATCATTTTGTTCACCTAAAGAAGTAGAAACTCTAGCTGCACTTTTAAAAGATTCTCCGGCTTCCTTCCCTAGTTTTTTTTAAAAAAAGTCAATTTAAAAAATTATTGATCATGAAAAAAAGTTACAGCATTTAGCCAATTTGAATGAGTTTCCAGCTTGATTATATAACTCATAAGCTTCGTCTAATTTATCACCTCCAAACCAACCCTTATATTTTTCTTTAGTTTGAGCATCGGCTAAATATTTACGTGCTTGGGCTTCCGACATTATGTTCCAATTTTTAAAATTAAAAAAGAAAGGTAAATCTTAAGTTGTAATCAAAATCAAAATTAGACTACTCTTTTAGCGCTTTTTTGAGGTTGGCGTTTTAATTATTAGGTCATTTTCAGGTTGTTTCTATGTTTGAGATAGAACCAATCATAGGTAGCTTGTTCTATTTTATTTCTTAGTGCTTTATTCATTAATTTATTTAGTACTTTCATATAATAGATTAAATCAACTTTATATCATAATCATTTTAATTATAAAAATGAAGTATGGTTGAGCTACTTGTTCAAAATTATATTATGAAAAGGGAAATTAAAAAAACAAAATTCTATCTTTTTACACTAAAGTGCAATATTTACTTAAAAATGAAAGGTTTAAAAAATTAAAATATAGGTAATTCAATGTTATTATTCGGTACTATAGTTTTTTATGTTTTATTGTATCGTTTTCAGTAAAGCTAATACAGTATGGCATTTTCACTCAAAGGTTTATACATTCATAAAATGATTTCGACAAATCAACATGAGAATGTATTTTTAGTTCCAACATCTAACTAATAAATATTTTTATCCTATGTCGTATAAAAATTGGACAAAACAACAAAAAAGAAAGCCTCTTGTGTAATAACTAATTTGATATTGAATTAACTCATATAAGTATTCTATCATAGTTAAATTTTGAAATTTCGCAACATATATGATAATAGTATTTTAGTGTTGAATTTACATTTCTAGTAAAACAACAATATTTTAGTTTATAAGTAATTTCTCAATAATATATGAAGGTGTTTTTTTTGGTTTCATCACTTTTTCCATTTTTTAAGCGCTATTTGAGTGGAAAGATTGTTAATAAAATTCTTAAACATAAAAATACATCCCCATATATAGTTAGTATTTTTAATAAGTTAATAAATTAAAGTACCATGATATTAAATAATATTTACTAGTGCTTAATCTAATATAATATTAGAATATCCTCAATTGCTTTATAAAAATTTCTACTTATTTCATTTGTATAAGTTATAGTAAATAATAATAGTGTAGTAGGGTTATATCAATTCCTGAATTTATACTTGTTAATTTAAAATCCTTGATCTGTAAGGATTTAAGATTTGAAAAAATAAACAATAGACAAATGAAATTCTCAAACATAGTTTCAATGTTCTTAAATATATGATGTTCTATACAAGGATATCTAATTGAAAAATACTTTTTATTTTCAAAATTACTACTACTTATGTTGAATTGTTAATATAATATACTTTTACTATTTAATTGATCAAGATAACTAATTTGTATATTAGATGATAAATTAAAGGAATTTAGTACCTTTTTTGACAAAAAGCTCAAAATATTTTTTTATTATGTTAATAGTCTTATATAACCCAAATTAGTTTTATTATATAAGCTGAAGTTACTTAAAGTAACAATAACGTTATTATTCCATACCTATATATTACTATTAAAACAATAAACCATAAAATCACTGCTATTTAAATAGTCCCTAGTTTCTATGTATCATTTTTGTTGAAAGAATTTTAATTTTATCTTCAACCTTTTTATTGATTTAAGATAATTTTTGTTTATTGAAATATTTAATTCTCATTTTTCAACCTAAAGAAAAAAACTATTATAACTTATAATAAAATTGAAGACAGTATTTGTATTAATATTTAAGCCTCTATAATTTGTAAAGATCATTCTTATTATCATTCTAGTATTTTTTGTTACCAACGATTTGCTAACAACTTTTTTTTAGCTTTTAAAAAAAATGAAAATCTAATGAAAAGAAAAAACCATTTATATATCGAAAGATCAGCTAGTATATAAACAAATTAAAATGCCTTGAATAGCATTTATGATATTTTATAACTTAGTCTTTTTATCAATTTTGTAAAACAACTTATATTATTTAAATATTGTTTAATTAAAACGTTTATTTATTTTATCTTTTATATAAAAAATTAATGGCTTTAAATTTGTGCTTTAGGAACTCTTATTCATACACATAACAATGAAAGCTCAATAAAATTTTAGTAAATTTTAGTATAAATACAAAGCCAACTTTACTTCTATCTCCATCCCATCTATTACATACTATATTTATATCTTACACATTTTATTTCTTCATTTCAAACTTCAAAAATGCCAGCTCACAATTCCGAAATTTCAGCCACTAAAATTGTTTAAATTGGGTTTAAAAATCAAGTGATTTTTAATGAAAGAAGCATAAAAATAAATTTTAAAAATCATATTTTTTAATAATAATAAAAATAATAATGGTAGAAAAGAAATATAGTTTAAGGTTAGGTCAATTAAAAAATGGCTCAATTCAAGTACCTAAAAGTATCTCTAATGCATTAGAAAATCATAAGGTAGATAGAGGTTTTAATAATTTACAATAAACATTTATCATTTATTTACTGACATTAACATTCTCAATTTAGAATCAAAATGATTTAGTATTCGAATTAAAATGGATTACTGGTCAAAACTTGGAAGAAAAAATCTATGTCTCATGGAGTGGATTAAGTACGAAAACATTTGGAACGGAAGACGAATATATATTAATTGATACCAACTTTGCAGAATGTTGCAATTTAAGCTCAAATGATAAAGTTAAAATCAAAGTGATGGCTAAAGCAGTCAAAGCAGAATCTGTTGAAGTTATACCAAATTCAATTGAAGATTGGGAGGTTTTGGTAATAGCTTTATTAAGATAGTAGTAAGATTTTTTAATCTTAATTTTTATTTAGCAATTAAACGCTGGTGTATTGGAGCTAGAATTCTTAAATCAATGTAGAGTAGTTAAAAAAGATCAAGTGATACCATTATGGGTAAGAGGTACTATTATTAAGGTTAAAGTAGGTAAGAAATTAACAATAACAATAGTTATGGTTTAAATTAATACTATTTTATATTAGTAACTATTAAACCTGAAAAAGAGTTTATATCCTTATCTGAAAATAGTGAAATTTATGTTCAACCATTACAAAAAAAAGAAGATATAAAAGAAGATTTAAAAAAAAAAGATATTAAATTTCCAAATAAAATATTAAGAATTATTACCGATAAACAATTTGATGATATTAAACTGGAAAATCAACTTACAATTGTAGTCAATCCTAATTCAATATTAAATCTTGAAGAAGCATTAAAACAAAATATTCAATTTAATGAGTTCCCAAAGTTGGGTAAAGTTACTTTAATAAATAGAACAGATTTTTCTGAAGAAGATAGTAAAGTGAATCAAAAACAAAATAATACCAACAACCCTAATGTCACCGCCAACAATATCAATAGCAACAAAAATAATACCCCAACCGCAGCTAATGATACACATGCTAAAGTGAGTAGTTTAATGAAATTTACAAACAATAGCTTAATTGTAACAATTCAATGGGATTTAACATTGCCCAAAGAACATATCATAATATCCGATCAAATTGGATTGAATTTGAATGCCAATTTGTTTTCAAGATTATTATTATCATTTGAATTAAATGAACCTATTTTACCTAGACAATTAAAAATTAGAGCTATCTTTCCAGAATCTGGGAATAATAGTAATAATGAGAATAAGTAAGTTTGTTATAATAATATATTATGTTTGTTAATTTTATTTTTTTAAAATTAGAAAAAAAGTCGATTATTTACCTTCATTCATGAAATCAAATACTACAGCTATAAATTCTAGTACTTGGATTACGACTTGTTTTTTAGGTAATTAATAATATAATAATAATAATATAATTATATGATAACATTACTTATGAAGAATGGCTAAAATTAAAGAATAATGAAGATGAAAGTGAACTTATATTGACACATGGTATGATGTTATCATTACCTAATAAAACGAATAATAAGATGAAACACAATTTAATGATACAAATTGATCTTGGTATTTATGAAATGACAGCCATTTATTTTAGTCATATGAAGGTGAAGAAATGGCTTGAATTAACAATAGTAGAAGATACAACAGCCTTATTTATACCAGCTAATTTATTTAAAAAAGAACATTCATTAATGAAAGAATATAGTAATTTACCTGATAAATTAGGGTCATTTGATAATATAATTAATGACTTATTTGGATTAATTCGATGTTCTATTTCACCTTATTATCAACAATTAACTATGATTAATCATAAATCAATTGGTGTATTAGTTTGTGGATCAAAAGGAAGTGGAAAAACATCTTTATTAAAAACAATTAAATATCAAATTGGAATTAATAAAAACACACTAATAAAATGTATTAATTTAGAATGTAATACATTAATTAATGAAAGAGTCTCTAATGTTATTGAAAAAATAAAGTTACAGTTTTATGAAGCAGCATGGTATTCTCCAAGTGTATTGTTTATGGATAATTTAGATACTTTAATACCAGCTGAAATGGAACATATGGATTCTTTCAGATACAAACAATTAGCAGAATGTTTAACTAATTTAATTTTACATTTTCGTAAAATTTATCCAAAAGTTACTATTATTGCTACAGCTCAACAATCTCAATCTATTCATTCATTATTACTACAATGTCATGTATTTACTAATACTATTCATATTAAACCACCTGGTAAATTAGAAAGACAAAAAGTAAGTTATTTATTTATTTATTTATTTACTTATTATTATATTATTATATTTTATTTTTATTTTATTTTTTATTTTTATTTAGATATTAGAAGCTATAATGAGTAGTAGTAATATTGATTCCGTTAAAAATAGTTTACCACAAATTGATTTAATGGCCATTGCTAGTTCAACTGAAGGTTATTTACCAGCAGATTTAGTTACTTTAACAGAAAGAGCAGTCCATCATTCAGCTATTCGTCAACTTACAGGTAAAATTGACAATCATGAAACAAATGAACCAATAAAATCAAAAGAATATGAAAGTAAACAAATGAAATCTACTGTTCATAATGAAGACAATAAAAAAGTCAACGGAGTAATAAAAACAGAGCAAGAAACTAACGAAAAAACAATATTATTAATTAATGATGATGATTTTAAAACAGCTCAAGAAGATTATATACCAGTATCCTTAAGAGGCGTGAAATTACAAAGTAGTACAGTACGATGGACAGATATCGGCGGTTTAGAAGAAACACGTAAAGTATTAAGAGAAACCTTAGAATGGCCAATTAAATATCAAGCAATATTTACTAACTGTCCTTTACGTTTACGATCAGGATTATTACTGTATGGTTTTCCAGGATGTGGTAAAACGATGTTAGCTAGTGCAATAGCTAAAGAATGTCATTTAAATTTTATTACTGTAAAAGGACCCGAGATATTAAACAAATACATTGGGGCATCTGAACAATCGGTTCGAGATTTATTTCAACGAGCACAAGCAGCTAAACCGTGTGTATTATTCTTTGATGAATTTGAAGCTATAGCACCACGAAGAGGTCATGATTCCACAGGTGTAACGGATCGAGTGGTCAATCAACTATTAACACAAATGGATGGAGCAGAAGGCTTAGATGGTGTTTATGTATTAGCAGCAACTTCAAGACCCGATTTAATTGATCCAGCATTATTGAGACCTGGTAGATTAGATAAATCATTATTATGTCATTTACCAACAAAATATGATCGTTGGATGATCCTTAAAGCTCATGCTAATAAATTTTATTTATCTGATGAATGTAATGAAAAATTGGAAATGGTAGCTGAAAAATGTGATAATTTCACAGGTGCCGATTTACAAGCTTTGTTATATAGTTCACATTTAGAGGCAGTCCATGAGTCATTAGAAGGTAAAAATTATATAATGGGGAAAGAAGAGAATGGGAATAAAGAAGAGAATGAAAATGAATTGTTTGTGGCTAAGATGGCTAAGGGGAGTAAAGAGAATACATTGACATTGGCTGAGATGGATAAGTTGAAAGGAAGAGTTAAAATCTTAATGAAAAAGAAAGGGAGTGTGATAAATAGTCATTTAAATGAAGAAGTGAATGGTAAAGTCAATGAGGATACAAATCAAGAAAAGAAAGGAAGTGGAGAAAAAATAATAATTGAATGGAAACATTTATCTAAAGCAATGGGGGAAACAAATACATCACTACCGTATAATGAAATTCTTAGGCTACAAGCAATGTAAGTTTACTTTTTAATTGATAGTAATTTGAAGGATTTTTATTAATGATATATATGTTTAGTTATGATGAATTTCAATTTGGTAAGGGTGGGGATCCAGCGAAAATTGGAAAAAGAGCTACGCTTGGGTAGGAGATTAGAAAAGATAAAGTAGTTTTTTTTGACAGGGAATAAAAAGTTTTATGTTTAGTTATGAGGTTTTTGATGTTTTTTTGAGGTGAAATTTTGATTTTTAATGATTAGTAATGATTCTCTAAAATTCAAAATCTGATCGAAAATTAAGTTCGAAAATAAAATTAAAAAAACTGGCTAAAATACTGTGAATTTTAAATAAAGTATTAAATTTTATTCATTTGAAATTTTTGAAATTCAATCAAATATAAATATTATATTAAGAAAACAGAAAAGGAAGATGGATTTTGAGCTTACAATAGAAGACTCAGATATTGAAACTTTAAAATTTGTTAATCAACCTTCCAATTCTTTATTATGTCCAGTGTAAGTTGATTTCACTTCAACTTAATTCTAAGTTAAAATTAATAACAATTTAATATTTATCAGTTGTCGAGATATATGTCATGAACCTTTAATAACCCATCGATGTCATCATTCATATTGTGCAAAATGTATTTATCAATCAATTAATATTGAACCATTTTGTCCATTATGTCGATGTCGATTGAAAAGTGAAGGTAAGTAATACTTTAATCTTCATTTCAATTTTCAATTAAATTATTTTTAAAAAAATTATAAAAACCCAAAACTAATGTTATTGTTTTTTTAGATTTACATCCCAACCTTGCACTTGCTTCTTTAATCAATGAATTATTGGTTTATTGTAAAAATCAAATGTACGGATGTATTCAAAAAATACGTTTGGATGGTTATAAAGCACATACAAAAAGTTGTTTATATACGCCAATAGAATGTCCAAATAAAACTTATGGTTGTGAATTTCATGGTACATTAAAAGAAAAAGAAGAACATTTGAGGAATTGTGAAATACAAAAGATGCTTCCATTTATTAAAGTAATGGAAAATAGAATTAAAGGATTGGAAGAGAAAGTTTTGGTAAGGAGTTTTGTATTTAGAATATATAAGATAAAAGTTTTAACAAATTACTTTTAGGAGCAAAATAAAGAGTTGGAGAAAGTTAAACTGATACTCGTAAATCAAAATCAAAATGGAAATGTTAATGGAATGAGCAAAAAAATAGTTGAGGTTAATAATGGAACTTCAAGTTCCAATCATAACATAATAGAAGATGAACTGGTTGATCAGGTAATATAATAATAAATGAACAAATAAATAAATTCAATATTTTATTAATTTTATCTCATTACAAATAGCCTTCATTCCCCCACAATGATATTAAATTAGAACAAAATATAACTGGTCATACGAGTGGGGTAACCTCATTAGCTTATTCCAACGGTTTATTATTTTCAGGTTCTCATGATGGTAGTACCAAAATATATGATATTAATAATCAAAATCAAATTATTTGGGAACATAATACTCACTGTACATCCGTTTGGGGATTAACTGTATTTCAAGATGAAAAGCGATTTTTTACAGCTTCATCAGATAAATTAATTAAAGCTTGGGATTACAAAGAAGGGGAAAGAAGTTATAATCCAAGCAAAGTATTGGATCAACATCAGGGTAAGTTAATTAATTTAAATTAAACAGAATGTATATATAGGAGTTTATAATTATAAATATATTGATATTTTAATTTAAATTAGGTAAAGTTTATTCTTTATTATGTCGATTTGGGAAGTTATTTTCAGGTTCAAGTGATAAAACAGTTAAAATTTGGGATCCAAGAAGTTTAAATTTACAAGCTACATTAATCGGACATCAAGATAATGTGAATTCGATTGTTGCTTTAAGAAATAATAAATTAGCTACAGGTTCAAGTGATAAAACTATTAAAGTAAGTTGTAATTATTAAAGTAATAATATATTGATTATATAATAACATATTAATTAGATTTGGGACATTTCCACCTCAACATGTGTTGATACTATTATTAGCAATGATAATGAGATATTAGATGTAACAATAAGCGATGATCAAGAATTATTATTTGCTTCAACCTATGATGCTTCTATCTTAGTCTATTCCATGAATGATAAAAAATTAATAACAACATTAAAAGGACATGATTGGGAAGTTTGGCAAGTAGTTTATTGTAAAGGAAAATTATTTTCTGGTTCTTTTGATCATACTATTAAAAGATGGGAACCTAGGATGAATCAATGTGACATGACATTATATGGTCATAAAGGATTTGTACATTCTCTAGTTGTCGGGGATGATAAATTATTTTCAGGTTGTGCGGATAGGACAATTAAGGTAAGAGTTTTTAGAAGGTTTTATAAAAAATAATAACTTAAATGTTTATTTAGGTTTGGAAATGAGCTAAAGTAGTGTTTTCTTTTGAGACATAGAGACTATACTTTTTTTCGACTATTTTTTTAAATAATAACAACAATACAATAATTACCTTTTTTATTTATGCTTTCTTGATTTTAATAAAGAAATAAATTTTAAAATCAGATTAAATTTAATAACTTTTCTAATTCTAATCTTTACTTTATTATAATTATTCACTCTTCACTAATTTTTTTAATAAACTCAATAATATCTTTTCTATCCGCTTCTTTTTTAATACCTGTAAATACCATTTTAGTACCTGGTATATATTTGACTGGATTTTTTAAGTATTCATTTAAATTCTCTTGATCCCATAATATATTTGCATCTTTATTTGCTTTTGTATATAAGTAACCTTTAGCTGTACCGCTTTTTCTTCCAATAACACCATATAAATTAGGACCTGCTTTGTGACCGGAGTTCTATAAAAAAAATGAAGTTAAAGATAAAATGAGATTCTATAGAGTTTGTTTTTCTATCTACTTTGATTATACTATGACATTGACTACATAATTTTTTAAATAATTTGGAACCTTGGACAGCGTTTCCTACTGATTTATCAGCTGAAAGGAGGGAAAATAACTAGTGAGATTTTATTTTTGTTATTTGAAGTTGATAGAATTAGAAGTTTACCTTCCGTCATTATAGTTATTAATTTTATTGAAATTTAAGATATATAAAATATCAAATCTTTTTGATTAAAATGGAATTTTAAATTTTAAATTTGAACTTGGAACCTCATTGGCTTTCCAAAAATTAGGATTTTATGAGTGAATGAGTTCTTCAATGATTAGTGACTATTTTATTTCTAATAACTTTAATCACTAAAATGGAGGAAGAAAAAGAGGTCAAGATATTAGTACCCCCATTAAACTTCGCCATGGTAGCACCAGGGGTTTATCGTAGCGGTCATCCTAATCCAAAAAATTTTGAATTTTTAAAAAAGTTAAAACTAAAAACTATTATGTAAATAAGCATCCATTTCTTCTACTTCAATATAAGAATGAAAAAAGAGAATTTATAAATGAGTTTTTTATTAAATAAAAATAAAAAAATTCTAGGTATTTAGCCCCTGAAGACTACACTTTAGAACAATCGAAATTTAATTCAGATATGAATTTAAAAGTTTATCAATATTTAATTAAGGGGAATAAGGTAAAAATTTCAATAATTCAATTATAATAAAAAATATCGATTGATAACAATTTAATTATAAAAAAAGGAACCTTTTGGAGATATTGATCAAAACGATATTTCTCAAGCTTTAGTTCATGTATTAGGTAAAAATAATAATGTTTATTTTTTAATCTTTTTAATAATCAATAACTATTCTTAGATCGACGAAATCATCCGATATTAATTCATTGTAATAAAGGCAAGGTAAGAATTATAATTTGATTCATTAAAAGTCAAGTAAAATTAACTTTAAGTCTAATATAGTATCGTATTGGTTGTTTAATAGCTTGTTTAAGGAAATTACAAAATTGGTCTTTAGCTTCAATTTTTGATGAGTTTACTAGATTTGCTGGTACTAAAATTAGAATTGCAGATCAAGAGGTAAAATAATAGCTTTTTTTAATAGAACGATCTAAAACAATGATACTGATGTTTTAATATTGTATTAGTTTATTGAAATTTATAATATGAGAGTCGAATATAATATAAAATATTTACCTTTTTGGTTTAATAAATGAATAAAAGAGAAGAATGAAAGGAAAAGTGGAACAAATAGTGATAAGTTATTACAAACTAAGATTATTGAGAAAGAGATAAATAGCACTTTCTCATGAATGATTAATAAAAAAAGGATATTAAGTTGATAAAGAAGCAAAGCTATTTTATAAAATGTTATGGTTTTAATAGTCATTATTGATGTATTCTAAAAATAGTATTATTTATAAAATAATAATAGTTTAAATAAGTTAAGTTTTAATAGTTTCTTTATGTTTTAATTATGTTAGCTATAGATTGAATAATAAATAAAGTACATCATACAAGTTTCAATTGATTTATGGGTCATAGTCAAGAATAGTAGGAACCCTTTTTTGAATTTTTATTCGTTTTGATAAAGAATCTCTTTTTAGATAATAACTGGGTTAAAAGTGAATGAAAACTGATTAGCCCATTTCAACTAATTAAGATTCAACTTTATCTAAACTGCAACCATAACCTCTATTTACAGACTATTTTTCTAGGCTTTTCAAGTTCCTTGATTGTTTTTTTGTTGGCACTTTTTTTAATTATAAAAGAAAGTCTATTATTTTGCTAAAATTGGCTGGGAAAGAAGATTTCTGTTGAAACTTTTACAATTATTTTTAATTAAAACAATTTTATGTAACTTTCTAAATTTTTAAATTTTGTTAAATTTTATAACATTAACTTAAAGATAAAACAATATCAAAGTTAATTATGGTCCTATTATAACTTTTATTTCAAACAGTATTATATAAACAGTACTTTATTATTATAAATAAAGATTATTTATACATTGATTTAGTTTTTTATTTTCTTTTTAAATTTTATTTTCTAAAATCAATCATTGAATTCCCCATAGATATTACACTATTCCTCTTAACTCCCATTAGACTTAACTATAACAAAATAAAAACTATTATATATTTCATTTATTAGTTTTAGCATCTTATTTTGTTTTTTTCACAAAAGACCTTTTAAAAATACATAATTAATTTTCAAAACTTTGGAATTTTTTGAAGTAATATGAAAATTGATTGTGTGATTGTAGTTTTAGTAACTTGACTTTTTACTTAAAACTGATTTTCTTCCCTAGTTATAATTGTCACACTTACAATCCTAACTGGTAGTTTTTCAGGTAGTGTAGTAGTAACATTACCAATTTCGTGGTAATGGCTATACAATACATTATTATTGTAATTATTATTAGAATCTAATGGATTAGTTCTCTCAATAAAAATCGAATCTAAAATAAAACTTAGTGCTCTTTTTTCTTTCTGTTTATATTTTTAGAATATCAATATTAGAATTACTAATAAAAATATAGTCACTGCGATTCCTCTAATAATATTAGTATTAATATCCCCTGATTGTTGTTTTTGATTCCTCTGTTTTTACATTACTGCTGTTAGTATTGCCATTATCATTTCCCTTAACTAAAGACAATAAGCTATCAATTTCTCCCCAGTTATTTATATTTAATACTTGAATTTTATCTTATATCTTTTCTGGTCCTCTATTTCCAAATCCTAAAAGCCTTTTGCCAAAAAAATTAATTAAACAAACATTATAAAATGTAGAACAACCAAGGTTATTTGTATCTAAACTAGTTTTTATTATTGATAATGAGCTGAGCTCGAATTTATGAACTGCCATTGCTTTTCTTATTTGTATAAATCCAAACAAATAAATCAAATCATTGCTTTTTACTAAATAAGCTGATTGAGGGCCTATATCAAACTCAACAGTGTTACTTTTTATCTCTGAATTTGCTAAATTTAATTCATTTAATATGGAGCTATGAAAATCTTTAGATTTGCTTCGTTCAAAATACTAAAGCCGATTGTTTTAGCAAACAAGGCAAGAATAGTATCACTGTTATTAGGAAAACTGATCATTTTTTTCCCTCTTTTGTTTCAATATTCAATAAACTTGAAATAGTAAAATCTTTTTTATACCATCAAAAAATATATTATCGGTCATATGAAACTCATTGAATTTATAGCATCTTGAAAAATAACTGAATACAAATTGTATTCGTATTTATTTATCATTTTAATATTTTTTTCATTAAACAAATCTTTAATCCAACATTCGTTGTCCCATTCATTTTTATCAATATCATAATATTAAAGTACAACTTTCTCATATTGTCGGTATTATGAAAACTCACTATTGTTCTATTTGTGCTTTTTGTTTTAAATGGCTTTACATTTGTCATCTCCTTTGGTGGATTAATCGAATTCTTTCTTCTCCATGGTACAATATTATTGACTAACTTAAATCCTTTTTCTAAATCTAATTGAAATACTTTAAGACTATTTTCATATAATTTAAATTTAGAAATTGAACAACTCTATCTAAGTAATATATTTTATTTTCAGTTATCATACATCCCTCACGATCCTCTCTTGGTGAAAACTCAATTGAATCATATAATGAAAAAATAAAAAATAATAACAGAAATATTAAAAAAAGATTGTAATTTATTTTTACATTTTATAATTTATCATTTATTTTAGAGTATAAATCAAACATATTAAATCTCTATTAGTAGTTCTTATAATTTTGTTAAAAGAACAATTTCATGTTATTGAAATTAAATCATTTTTTAAAATTTGAAGTCAAAAACTTTCTAATGTTCTATTAGTGAAAGTAATAAGAGATAAATAAGTAAAATAGAGGATGAGAGCTTAAGATGAGGAGGAGCGAAAAAAAGAACAAAAGCAAGGATACTGATGCAATTAAGCGATTGATGAAAGTAAATAATTTAATTTAATTTTTAAATAAGCTTTGAAAACCTAAAATTAACTAAAATAAGCAGATAATAGTATAACTCCTTTGAAAATAAAATTGATAGTTTACCAAGTAAAGATAATAATCACAAATTTTGTTTTTATTTAACTAATGTCAAGCTTATTTTCAAAGAGGCTGCAACAAAAAAAGCAAGATTATAAAGAATGGATTTAAATTTCTTATACCAATTTATTACTATAACTTAATATATGATTCGAATTCTTACACGCTTTGATAATTAATATTATATAGACTATGCTTAAATTACTACATACTAAAATAGTTAGTTAAATTAATATATAATTTTTTTAAAAAAATAGGGTATGAAATACACTCATCTAATAAAATCAAATTTAAATGTAATTATCAAGTCCAACAAGCATTATTTTAAACATTTACTAAACCGTCTCAATAACCTCAAAAATTCAAAAAAAAGTAACTCAGAATATCCTATTTATTTCCATTTAACTTATAGCCAACAACTATTCACTTTTAAATTTAAAGTACTCTTTCTTGAGTTTCCAATAGAACAATACTATTTCCTCTTATTACCTATAAAAACATTCATTAATAAGCTCCCCTTAAAAACTAAAACTCAAATTAAAATTTACCACAGTACCAATAGGCTCATAACTATTATTATCTAAAAGCTCACTAGCTTCGTCCAATACAATATTCATAAATGGATCATATCCTCTTAATATACCACTAACTTTACGTTTTGCGTTCATGTGGACCATTAATC
Organism: Batkoa obscura; assembly: GCA_030770535.1. Taxonomy (NCBI): domain Eukaryota; kingdom Fungi; phylum Entomophthoromycota; class Entomophthoromycetes; order Entomophthorales; family Batkoaceae; genus Batkoa; species Batkoa obscura. The sequence continues at coordinate 26,776 of JASVEC010000025.1, read as the reverse complement.
GTTTGTCCATATATCTTTAAAAACATGCGTTAGTTTTGAAGTGTTAAGGTACTATGGGGATACTTGTTACCTCTTTAATTCTGGAGCTTGATTACCACCCATTTTTCAAATATTTCAAATAATTCAAGTTGTTAAAATTTAATTATGAAATGTAAGCTATCTTTATTTCATGGGATTGAATTGGTTTTTAGTAAATAGACCAATTAAAAACGAAGTTTTTTAAGATTTTTGAAATTATCAAAAAAAGTGAGTTTTCAAAATAGAAAATTAAGTTGATTTTAAAAAATACGACAATAGACTAATTTCATATATACGGAATATAACATTTAATATGCTTCAAAGATTCCAACTAGTTTCAAGAAAAGGTGTTAAGGGATTGTTGCAAGTAATATCACTGTGTTTTTTATCATTATTAATGTATTTAACCCACTCATTTATAGACTCTCTGTAGAGAAAAGCATACTTTAATCCCGATCTCGACCGAGTTACAAAACATTAAATTGTATCCAAAAACACAAATGAAATATATAATTAAAGAAATGGAACAATTAACTGATAAATTAAATGATATTACTGAAGGTAAGAAAATAAGTTTATGTTATTAAGAATTAATTTTAATTCTATTTATTCTCAAAAGGTACCAAATATGAGAGTGAAAACTTATATCAAACGATGGTAAAAAGTAGTGGCCAATATTATGATACAAATGTTTTTAATTATTCATCTCAATTATGGAATATGTCTTTTTTTTTACAAGCTTTGGTAGGTTTACAGTACGATATCTTTAACATTTTAGCATATATTTATCTATTTATAAATTTATAAATTTATATAGAGTCCAACTCAAATTCCAATTAAAACCGATTTAAAAAATAGGCTTATTGCTAACTTTGGTTCTTTACAAGGATTTCAATCTCAAGTAAGTTAGAACTTTATTATAGAGTTGAATCAAAACTTATTATATTCTTTTAGTTTATGGCCGCTGCTGAAGGTGTATTTGGTAATGGTTGGGTTTGGTATGTTTTTATTTTAAGTAAATTTGAAAAAACAATTAACTATTTTAGGTTAGTTGAAGACGCTAGGGGTGAATTGAAGATTGTTAATACAATCAACTCAGGTATTGTAATTAGCAGTAATAATAAAAACAAGACTAATTATAAAAAATTATATAGGCAATCCATTAATACCCAATCGTTTACAAAGCATTGAAGGAGTAAGCACCGAAATCAATGAACAACTATTAAGCAAATTACCATTTACATTATCTAAAGACAAACCAACCGGATATTATATCCCAATTTTAAATTTAAATATGTGGCAATCCGGTTATATTTTAGATCATGAAAATCAAGTCAAATCATATACAAATCAATTTTTAAATACCTTAGATTGGAATATTATTCATCAACGTTTATTTCGTGAAAAATATTAAATAAAATTAATATTATTAGAATTTAAAAATATAATAAATTTTATTTTATAGATATTATCTGTATTTTATTTTTATCTTTAAATAATTTTTATTGAATTTATTTTTCTATCTTTTCATTCTCATTCACTGTTTCTATCTCTCTCTTTTCAATTTCCTCTATCTCTTCTTTTACTTCCGTCTCTTCGCTTTCCTTAACTTCTTCTTTTTCACCTTCTATATCCTCCTTTTCTTCTACCTTTTCTTCTTTACATTTAAAACAACTTTTCCTAAACGAAAAATTAATAGCACCACACCCATTACATTCCCAATCTCCTTTCTTGACCATCTCTACATCTGCCTTCCTCAACCCTTCATCGCTAACCAAAGCATTACATTTCATACAAGAAGAACGATAAGCAAAATTATGAAAATCACACTCAATACATAACCAATCTCCTCGCATTAATTTCATTTGAGATTCGCCTTCATAAGCTTCTTTAGGGGCATCACATGAGTTACAATTAGTTCTTTTACGAAAGTTATGGTTACCACAACGGCCACATGTCCAGTCCCCATCAAGGTATTTGGTTGCTGGTTTTTTGTGAGAGTGAGAGAAATCTCTTGATTGTAAGTTGGTAGAGTGATAGAGACTCTAAAAAAGCTAGTTAGTTATACTGATATGTTAATTTTGAGAATAGTATTACCTTCTTGATAATATTGGTTAGTAATGGTTGGAGAAGATACAACTTTTTAGATTGACTTAAGAGTGTGGTTTGTCTTGTTATCGTTTTTAAAGGTTGTAATAACATTTTTTTGATTCTAGATGAAAAGAATGAGTTCAATCAATGAATTTAGTTTTGTAGATTTGATTAAGATAATCATATCCTTTTCGATAAGGCTTGGAATTTTTAAATAAATAAGTTATAATTGTTAAATTTAGTTATTGTTTTTATATTTTTAATATATTCAATTTATTCAATATTTATAATGGCTTAATTATAGATTTGGTAATATTTCTTTGTTATTCAATACTAAAAATGACATTGATGTTTTTATAAGTTATTATAAATTTTATTTAAATCTTTTAATAGTTTTAATAATTTTTATAAAAAACTATTTAACTGTCTAACATATGAGGATGTTTTTTTTGGTTTCATTATTTTTTCCATTTTTTGAGCGCTATTTCAGCAGGAAGATTGTTGGTAAAATTCTTAAACATAAAAATACATCCCCATATAAGGATGTTTTTTTTATTTTGTCACTTTTTCCATTTTTTAAGCGCTATTTAAGTGGTAGAATTGTTAGTAAAATTCTTAAATAAAAAAATGCATCCTTATATATTGACATGTTATATAAAATATTGTAAATATAAAATGTTTAATAATAAATTATATAAAACAATAAAGACAAACATAATAAAAAAATAAACTAAATAATGTATATAAGTTTTAATATAAAAACAAAACATTAATATTTAAATAATTAAGATATGGGAATGTATTTTTGTGTTTAAGAATTTTACTAACAATTTTACGCTTGAATAGTGCTTAAAAGATGGAAAAAGTGATGAACCCAAAAAAAACACCCCCATATAAATTATAAAACTAGCTTTTGTAGTTTTGTAATACTTTGCTAAATTATTGAAATTATTAAAGATTCAAGTTAATTTTAGAACTTTTTTATTTAAACTAGTTTACATAAATAATAAGCTTATTTTTTAATTTTTTAAATTTAATAGCAAATATTTAAAAAGTTCATAATAAAATTATATATTTAGTAATTAGATAATAATAAAAATTATTTAAAGATTCAAACAAAACTTATAATAATAATAAAAATCAGTATGTAAAAATACTTATTTTATTATTTTTATTGTTTTTATATTATAAAAAAATTATTTGTTTTATTTATTAAACTATTAATTATTATAAATTAAATTAAAAACTGTTTATTTTTCTAATGTTAAATTTTTTACTTTAATAGCTAGTTTATATAACTGCTTAATTGAGTTTTTTTATATTTTTTTTATATTTTTTTATAAAGTTTGAACTTTATATAATTAACTGAAATAATTATATATATTATTATTAGAAAATATATTAATTTGTTTTATTCAATTTTTATTTTTATATTTAAAATTAAGCAAATTTTATAACAACTTGTCAACTATAGTAAGATAATAATTAATTCTTAGGTATTAACTCCCATAGCTATTAATTTTAAGATAAAAGTTGCTAGACATACCAAAATAAAAATATAATTCATTGAATGGGCTAAAGCTGGATAGTTAACAGTGGAGTTAATGATTTTTATAGTCAGCAATCAACCAGGATATACATGATTGTAATTAAAATACTTCTGTGGTCATGCCGTTTGGTATTAAATCAAGCCTTTTGGGAGCTAACTGTTTAATAGTAGGCAAAGCTGGGAATATACACTGGATTAGCTTACTAGTCTTGTGTGATTGCTTTTGTAAAAATTACAATTGAATTTGTAACTTTGTACAATCTAATTTCTATTTTTCAGCTTTAATTGGTTTCTTTTAGTTCGCCGTTAAATTTTTTTATACGAACTTAATAATCTTACAAAGTATAATGATTGCTAACTTGTATGAAAAAGATCATTAGCAAATTTAAAGATAACAAATCGAGGTGTTTTTTTGACTTCATTACTTTTTCATTTTTTAAGCGCTATTTGAGTAGAAAAATTGCTAGTAAAATCCTTAAACAAAAAAATGCATCCCCATACCTCAATAGTTCGAATTGTTATTTTAATATCCGTTTTTATAAGTGTTCCATTATTAAAATATACGTGAATAGTAACCAATGTCTTTAAAATGAATAATTTGATATTAATCCAAGTAAATTAAACAAGGGCTTATTATTATATAATAAGCTCTGCTCATTTTAATCAATCACTTATGTAGCACAATAGTGAACTTATTTTAACTGTTTAGGTTGCCATATTAGTTACCAGGTTTTGAGAAAAAATGTACTTTAAATAGAGTTTTATTTTTTATTTTTTATTTCTTATCCATTATTGTATTATTTCATTTATTTGGCAACAGTTCATTTTGCAAATTTATCAGCTATGTTATATGATTTTTAATCCTTTATCGTCATTTTAAAAAAATATCATAAACAAAAGGAAACTTTATATTAGTTTATCTTTATTTCAATTGTTAACCCTCTGATAAACTTTTGGATAACACAAAAGGGAAGTGTTGAACTATAACAATGAGCTTTTAATATAGTAAAAGGCAGAACTATTCAAAGTTAGTTGCTATCTAAGACTTTAAATAGATGTTATTTACTTACAAGTTTTTAAAGCAAAAGCATATCAGACTACTAAAAATAACTAACGATATAAGAGAGGTTAAAATAAGATTTGGTAAATGGGTTTTATTTTTTATTGACTTAAGGTTGTTATTTAATTCAATTATATAAGGATGTATTTTTATGTGGAAAAATTGTTAGTAAAATTGTTAAACATAGAAATACATCCCCATATACTACTTTTATTATCCCTTAAATAAAGTGGATTATAAATCACGCTCAAGACTTTGACACCATCTTCACATATAAGCAACGCCCATTTAATAATTGAATTTAAAATACATTAAAAAATAAACCAAGCTAATAAATTTCAGTTCCAATTTAACAATAGAACTTTAGTTTTAAAGGTAAGGCCTATGATAAGTTTTCAACTGGATAAAGAACAAGTAAAAGAAAGAAGAATAATTGAGATTCCAGCTTCTGTTTCTAAAGAAACTACTGTTTAATTAGCTACGACAAAGCTGATCAATCTAAAACTTGGTATTAGTGCAAATTTACTTAGAAAATTGAAGCCAGATATCTGCTCTCTCTTGCACCCCAGCTCAACAAGTTACTTTCACCTCAAGCGCTAAATAATAATGGAGTAATAATTAATTTGATATTATTATCACAAAATTAGTCATAGTATCTTGATAAACATACTGGTATATTATAGTTTTAATGACTTTATTATAATTCGATCATGTTTGATTTGCTATTATCTAAAGTTGTTATATTACAAGTTGTTTATAAACTATTACAAGTATTTGGGTTGAGTAATCAACATTATGCTTTAAAAGCATTACTTATCATTGCTTTTTTATTGAACTATTAAATATTTTACTATATTTTTCAACTATTTAAAATATTTATAGCTATTACAGTATAAATAATATGAGAAAGTAAATAGATTTTATTTTTTATAACATTTATAATTTTTATAAAACAAATGGGTTTATTTTTAAAATACTAGTCTATTTAATAAGTTGATTGTTCTCTAATTGTTAAATGCTAACTTTTTTAAAATGTTTTCCGCTTTATTTTTGTATCAATATCTTTTGACGCTTTTGATCATGTTAATTTTGACAGTTTCTATCATTTTTAATAAAACTAAAATAAAACTATCTTATAAGTGAGATCATAATTATTGTATCAGTTTTTATTATATTGATTTTAAAAAGGTAATTTTATTATTATCCAATTCAACAACTACTTAATACTCATGTTTATTTAATATTTGACTCTTATTTGTAGATGATAAAAATTAAGTATAAAGACAGTGATAACCAACTTAGTTTTGATACGTATCATGAAAAATAAATTGATATTAAACAATGATTATTGTTTTGTTTTATCTAAAATGAATAATCCAACATTTATGAATTTTCATGTAATACACATATTGTAATAGTGCTTACTAAAAATAATAATAAACATTGTAGCGGTGACAGCCACCTAAAATTATTTCATCTAATTAAAATGAAATATATTACATTAAGAAAGTTATTATTTCATTATCAAAATAATAATCCATATAAATAAAATGACTTCAAAAATAATCACAATATTTTAAAAAGAAAAGAATTATCGCGAGGATAATTGATTGCAACATTAATGAATTTTATGTCGAAATAATTATTGATTTTAGTAATAAAAAATGCTTTCTATTGCAACCAGAAACTTTCCAATTTTTTCTAATCAAAACACTAGGATTATTTTTAAATAGTGTTATATTAATAACTAATTAGATACCCTACGTCTCCAATTTACTAACAAATTTTTTATTTACACGTAATAATCATAAAAAGAACTATCAACAAAATATCAACTTTCGATATTAATCAATAACATTCAATATTTGAACCACGTTTGATTAATAATTCGATTTTCATATTAAGAATAGTAAATCTCATTAAATAAATTCATACAATTACAACTTACAGCGAACTAAATTTTATTGGTTGAAATTCAATGGTTAAAAATTTAGCAAGATATTTTTTAAAGAATAATAAGGGATTGTTGATAATTTACATTTGATTGGTTACTATCTGAAACTATCAAAAAAATTCTATCAAAAACGTACTATGGAGATTAAGCTTTGTAGCTGTTAAACCAATGACAACTCAAGGATAAGAATAACTCTCTATCAAAACCAATAGTGTTGCTTAAGTATTAAAAAACTAAATCAAATTAATAACTAACATTGAAATCCTTACAATTCTAGGTATATAAAGCTTTGGGATAGAATATCAAGCTTACTTTTTTCCAAAAAGAAAAATCCAAATATAAAAAATGGCTACCCAAAACTATAAAGTTGCTGATATCTCCCTCGCCGCTTTCGGTCGTAAAGAAATTGAATTAGCTGAAAATGAGATGCCTGGTCTCATGTACCTCCGTGAAAAATTCGGTAAAAGCCAACCATTGGCTGGTGCTCGTATTGTAGGATGTTTACATATGACCATTCAAACTGCTGTCTTAATTGAAACTTTAACTGCTCTTGGTGCTGAAGTCACTTGGTCCTCCTGTAATATTTTCTCTACTCAAGACCATGCTGCTGCTGCTATTGCTGCTACCGGTGTACCAGTTTTCGCTTGGAAAGGTGAAACCGATGAAGAATATATTTGGTGTATTGAACAAACCCTTGCCTCTTTCAAGGATGGTAAGCACTTCAATCTTATCTTAGATGATGGAGGTGATTTAACTAAGCTCATTCACGACAAATATCCACAATATCTTGAAGGATGTAAAGGTGTATCTGAAGAAACTACTACTGGTGTCCACCATCTTTATACTGCTCTTAAAGAAGGTAAACTTAGAATTCCTGCTATTAACGTTAATGATTCTGTTACCAAATCTAAATTTGATAACTTATACGGTTGTCGTGAATCTTTAATTGATGGTATTAAACGTGCCACCGATGTTATGATTGCTGGTAAAGTAGCCATTGTTGCTGGTTATGGTGATGTAGGTAAAGGTTGTGCTGCTGCTTTACGTGGTATGGGTGCTCGTGTTATTGTTACTGAAATCGATCCAATTAATGCTTTACAAGCTTCCATGGAAGGTTATGAAGTTACTACTTTAGATGCTTCTGTAGATGAAGCTAACATTTTCGTCACTACCACTGGTAATAGAGATATTATCACTGGTGAGCATATGTTAAAAATGAAAGATGATTCCATTGTATGTAACATTGGTCATTTTGATGTTGAAATTGATGTTGCTTGGTTAAAAGCTAATGCTAAATCAGTAGAAAACATTAAACCACAAGTTGATAGATATACTATGCCATCAGGTCGTCATATTATTTTATTAGCTGAAGGTCGTCTTGTTAATTTAGCTTGTGCTACTGGTCATCCATCTTTTGTTATGTCCAATTCTTTCTCTAATCAAGTACTTGCTCAAATTGCCCTTTGGACTGATAATGCTTCTTATCCATTAGGTGTTCATATGCTTCCAAAGCATCTTGATGAAGAAGTAGCTCGTGCTCATCTTTCCAAACTAGGTGTTAAATTAACTCAACTTAATAATGCTCAATCAGAATACCTTGGTATTAAACCAGAAGGTCCATTCAAGCCAAACCATTACCGTTATTAAAAAGGTGAACATGTAGTAAGTTTTATTTTATATTAGTTTCTAAGATAAAACTTGTTTCCCTTTTTACCTGTAATATAGTAGAGATACTCAACGGATCTCTTCATCTCCCTACTCCTCCTTTCCTCTCAATCTTAAAATTGCCACTTTTACTTTTGCATGTTTTCAAAATTGTTTTTCCTCAACGGGGTTACTAAATTTATAACTTTTTAAATTGACTGCTTATAAAAAAATAGGTTTTTTATTTACTATGTTTTTATTTTATTTTATTTTATTTTATTTTTTTAATCTTGAGCACTAAAAATTTCAAATGCTATTTTCGAATTTTTTTTTTTGGGCTAATCCATAATTTTTTAGCAATTAGATAGAAATAATTTTGAACTTCAATCATTACAACGGTCCAAAATTTGATTCAAATGGGTATGTTATCGAGATTAAAAGTCAATGAAAGAGAAACGTCCATATACTCCAAACTAAAAACTAATATAAAAGATAACCAACTTCGGTTATTTATTCTTTTAATCAACTAAAAACCAAAATCTAATGCAATTTAATATAATATTATTATCTTTTTATTTCGCTCTAAGCATTACATCAAAAACCAATAACACGGTAGTAAATAAAGTACCTGTAACAAGTCCAGTAGTATCAAATGCTAATCCAATTCTGTTGACTCCAAGTCCTACTTTGGAACCTTCGGATTTAGCTACTTATCATCAACCTACTGGATCAATACAAAGTAAGTATTTTATCACCATAGTCTCTCCACATATATCCATATACCCAATAACATAATAATAATAAAATAACATAATAATTCATACTAATCTTATCTCTAAATAGAGGATGATATCTCGGATAGTGTACGTGAAGAAACATGTCAAAATCAAACGAATTTTTGTGATAATGTATGTGGAGAAATTCAATCATTTGCTGTGGTTAATGAATGTAATACAGCTGATTTTAAATGGCGTTGTTATTGCAATAATGGGGTACAACCAAGTACTAAAAGTAAGTTTATTATTTGTTTTTTTATAAATGATATTCAGATTTATTAACTTTTTTTAATAGATTATACTTTCCCAGCTGAATTTGTTACGTGTACTGAAACTATTAGAAGTTGTCAATTACGTTGTGGTTCCAATGCTTCTTGTTCAATTGGCTGTGCTAATTCCAAAAATTGTACTGTAGAAGACAATAATAATCATAGTAAAAAGAAGTCTTCAATTTCAAATACAGCTACAAGTTCAAAGGTACCCTCTATATTTTCCAATGGTAGTTTAAGTTCTCCAATTACTATTTTAAATGGTTTATTGTTTGTTTTCTTTTTAACTGTTGGTTAAAATAATTCTATATTTTATACCTATCTTTTAAATTATCATAAAAATTATATATTATTAAAATAAAAATACAAAAAATATTATTATTTATTTTATTTTATCCTCTTCCACGCCATTTTAAATTATTACTTCCATACCTCATTTGTGGAGGTATTCTTTTAGTCCAAAGAAACATTAAAGCTCCAGCTAAAGCTCCACCAAGATGGCCAATATGATTAATTCTTAAACCAAACATGGTATTTTCTTTTGTATTAAATGAAAATAAATCATATACTATATAACCACCAACTAGTAAAATTGCTGGCATTGGTATAAAAAGTAAGATGATTTGTTCAAAGGGGTATTTTAAAGCAAAATAAGTTAATAAGCCCATTGTGTGTCCAGAGGCCTAATTAAAGATAATATTAATATTGGTGTATATTAAACTTAATATTTTCTTTGCTTACCCCTAAACTTGTTACATATTTAGATCTCTCTTGATTTCTTAAAGTGGGTTCTTTGTTAAAAAATGTTAAAAATAAAATGGAAGCTGATAAACCAGAGCTAATATATAAAGTTAAAAAGCGTTTAGTACCTAAGGAATGTAATACCTATAAATAATATTAAAATTAATCCCTCATTCATTCAAATCATCATAAACTAATAAATAAACTTACTGGAAAGGCAAAAAAATACAATGTAATAACATTCGTTAAAAAATGGCCAAAGTTTTCATGACAAAAGCCATTTGTTAACAATGTCCAATATCTATGTTGTTGAATATTATTATAGGAGATACATAAGTTATTATGGACCCAATATCTTAATCTCATTAATTTTCGTTGATCTTTTTCTAAATATAATAGTTGAATGATAAGAAATACAGCGACGTTAGCGCCTATGATAGTATAAGCGATGGCATCTGGGTTTTGAAAACGGTTTTTAAGGGTGCTAATGAGAGTTTGGGGGCGTTGATTATATACTCGGTAGAATCTGGATTGTATAAATTGACTTGGTTTAATTGGTGCTACTAGTGTGGGTTTTACATTTAACAATTTTACATTGGAAAAAAAATTTAATTTAACATTGGAAATTGGATTTGCCTTTAAAGATCCACCCAGTATTTTATTCTTAATTAAATTTACTGGAAATTTTATCATTTTGTTTATTGTCAAAAGTAAAAGATGAATAAATTTTTTTGAGCTTTAGAGTTTTGAAATTACGATATTTTAAAGATTTTGTCATTTGAAGTATATCAGCCAATCAAAAGCTTTCAATATTGAAGTGAACTAAGCAAAACAAAATAAAAATAAAACGTTTATTGATCTTAATATTATATTTAAAAAATTGTTTACTCGTAATAATATTAAAATATTTATCAATCTAATATTAGTCTATTTTTATTGCTTTATCCGTTATCAATACAGCAACAAGATTTTAAAAGACTATTGGGCTAATTCATTAACATTAAAAACATTTCCATATTTATAATTGAATCTATTGTATTTTATTTTATAGAATATTTTATCCAAAACGTCAACTTTAGTAACCTTCATAACTTATCTTCAGCTGAAACAACGCTCTTATTTATTTCTTGAACACTTCCTTCAACATAGTATAAAATGTGTTTAATGAAAACCCCATCTATCATAAAAAAAACATATCTCAATATCATATTAAAAAATACATAAAAAATCACTTACCACACCATAATAATCTCCTTTAATTTCTTTAATAAAAATAGAAGCTGGACCTTGAATCCCATATCCACCTGCTTTATCTCTTTTTAAATTTAGTTACAAATTAGTTTTATATTCATATAAAAAATAGTATAAATAAAAATAAAGACTTACAATGGATCTTCGGTATCAATATAGGCCATTAACTCTTTTTCATCAATGTGATCAAAAGTCACTTCTGTTTTATTGATCTTTTGATATTCTTTAATTTCCTGAAGTTCAAATTCTTTTCTTACAATTAAACAAAGACACGTAATCACTTGATGTGTACTCCCTGAAAGTGAAGTAAGCATTGTTAAAGCATTTGATTTGTTCTTTGGTTTTTCCAATATCTTATTATCTTTTAATATAACAGTGTCGCTCCCTATAATGATTAATGGTTTTGTTATATCTTTCTATAATAATAGACATTATTGATTTTTTAGAATAACGTTAATTGATTGCTTTAATGATGTTACTTTAATCCTATCATATACATCCAATGTCTTTAAATAAGCCGTTTTTTGACAATAGTCGATGGGGGAGTAATCGGATTTGTTTAAATCTTCAGCGAAATTGGAAGCTTTTACTTGAAACTCTAAACCCTTTTGATAAATAAAGTAATTAGTTAAAGTAATAAAATAAGTTTAATTTTTGATTACAATTTTTTCTAATAATTCTTTTCTTCTTGGTGAGGAGGAGGCTAATACTATCGTATAGTCTTTGAGTCCTGGATAGATGGAATAAATCATTGGAGTTTTTTTAGTCAAAGATTTTAAAAAAGGAAATTCGGAGTTCAAATTTGATGCTTGGGATTTAAAAATCAATATGGGGATGTATTTTTCGTTTAGGAATTTACTAGCAATTTTTCCACTAAGTTGTGCTTAAAAAATGGAAAAAGCGATGAAACCAAAAAACACCTCGATATATTTAAATTCGAGTTTGATATGTGTATTAATACTTATAATATGCTATTACTTAACACTAAACTTTCGCTACTTTTGTATGAAATATTTGGAGCTAAATGCTGCTAAACAACTCATTTATGGTTTAGCAAAGGTAGCAATCTTGAAATGAACAAATATATAATTAAATAATATTAGTATAATTCTATGCCCTTTCATAAATTGATTAAATTTTAATATTTTTCGAACAATATATCATATTATTCGTATACATTCACAGTATTAAATACAAGTGAATTTGATCCTTATAGTGCATTCTAAATAGCAATATCGTAAATCTATTGAATTTAAATTAAATGTTTAATTTGTAACATCACTACTTACTGATATTGATATGTGGGTGTTTTTTTTGGCTTCATCATTTTTTTCATTTTTTAAGCGCAATTTGGTGGAAAAATTGCTAGTAAAATTCTTAATATAAAAATACATCATCATATAAATTTTATCGAGTAAATAATCAATAGAATATCATTCAACATTGATGAAATAGAGGTAAACTTTATTTTGATAAAGTTAAAAATTAGTTAACTATAAGCAATAAATCAAATGCTAATAATTAGAGATCAAGTCCAACACCGGCTGCAAGTCCTAATCCAAGTCCTCCTTTTCCAGCTCCTACTCCTAAGCCTAAACCGCCATGACTATATCCATGGCCTGAACTATGGCCAGAATCTGGAGTATAGCTAGATCCTGAGCCCAAGCCCGAGCCGTAGTTAGATCCTGAGCCGTAACTAGATTCTGAACCTGAGCCCGAACCGTAACTAGATCCTGACCCTGATCCAACGTCATAACCTGAACCTGAACCTGAACCTGAACCTGAGCCATGCTTGCCACCTCCTAAGCCCAAATCCAAACCTAAACCTAAATCAAGTCCGTCAGCTTCACGTTTAACTAAAGTAGAAGCAGCGGTAATAAAAGAGAGAATAGTAAGATTGATGATTAATTTATTCATTTTAATAGACTGTATTGTAGGTGTTGTTAAGTATTAGATAATAATAATAGTAATAATTTTTTGATAATTATTATGAGAGTTGAGTTGGAGTATTTATGGGATGGGTTATTGATATGTAATAGTAGTAATTTTGTATATGGATACTTTTGCTAAATAGAATCCACCCCAAATTACAACTGTTAGTTGGAGTAGTTATCATATTAATTTAGGGATGAATTTTTGACTTTTTTTAAATTTTGTAGTCAAGTAATCCCAACGCCAAGTTTTTAAAAAATCGTAAAGTTGTCAATTTTTTAATTTTACTGATTGAATTATGCACCCATTTTATTATATTACTGAAATCAAAGTTTAGTTTTAAAAAAAAAACACTACTATTACTATTACTATTACTGCTACCATTATTGTTACTAATAATCAGAATCCCAATTTTTTCCTTTTAATGATCTTCTAACTCTTTTCACCATATTTAAAATACATTATTGAAGTTATGCTAAAAAAATTATCTAATAAAAAAGAGGGGAAAGAAAAAAATTTACATGGCCAAGCTTTGAGTTTAGTAAAAAAAACCATAAAGACTTTAAATTAGGTGTACTAACTTTTAAAAATAGTCTCACAAAAGTAATTTTATCTTATGTAAATAATAAATGCAAACTTATTAATTTAGCTTTTGATTTAACCCCTGATGAATGCCTACGTTATTAATAATCCTATTTATCTTTATCCAAGTTGAATTTACAATATAAGCTTATTTTAGAGGACAGAGAGAGATAGCTGCCTATTTTTTTAAAATCTATAAACTTAATACTACCTTCTAGCGTATTACATTTTCCTGTAAGTAACTAGTTTTTTGATTCAAAAAATAAGTTTTTATTTGCAACAAATCTTTTAGTTCTATGCATATTTTAGAACCAATTTTTAATACAATTTTATTATATGGGGATGTATTTGTGTTTAAGAATTTTACTACCAATTTTTCCACTCAAATGGCGCTTAAAAATAGAAAAAGTGATGAAGCCAAAAAGACACCCCCATATGTTGAATGTCAAGCATGCTGATGAGATGTTTTTTATTAATTTAGTTAATAATCTGTTTAATTTTTACGCTTGAAAAATGAAAATAGTTAGAAATAACCTCTAAACAGTTGCTACATTTGAGTAGAATTTTTGCACTATCATTAAAGCTGTGAAAAAACAGGTTTTATTTTTACAAACGAAATATTAAAGATATGTAAGGATTCAATTATGAAAATAGATATATACAAAAATAAGCAATAAATATATTTATTTTTAATAAACTAGTTAAACAATTATTAAGGTTGTCGGTTAGTGGTATACCAATAGTAGAACCTAATAACAATAATTAGTATACATTATCTTAGATAATTATATTGATTAAATAAAATCAGGTTGAAAAGGGGTTAGTAATCATTAAAGTTTCAGGTGAAACACGGAATTGATCATCATTTGAGTTAATATAGAATTAAACTAAATACTTACATTAAAGAATTATATGAGTCATTATATGTTTAGTTTCAAACTATACATTAGGATATCTATAATAGAAAATTAATAAATTATTCAAAGATAACAGTTAATAAAAATTCAATTCATCAGATAATTTGGTAAGAGATTTATTAGCTTCATACTTGCATCAGAAGCAGAACTGACAGAAAATCAATCATCACGCAAAATTAAAAAATTAATAATCAAAATAAATACCTACCTTATTACATTTGAATTATAATTTACAATCTAATGAGTATAAATTAGAATTATATTCTCAATAAAAATTAATGATATTAATAAAAATATCAGTAACTATCCGGTTTGAATGTCTTTGGATAGGAATATAGAGCTTATCTTCAGAACTATTCAGAGCCCAGTGCTCAAATCTTTTCATCATTTTGATGAATAGAATAAGAATTGAAATTATTACTTACATCTAATAAAAGAATATTAATATATGTTTAAAATAAAATTATTTATAATAAATAGAATCTGGCTCAGAGTGGTGCATGCATTGAATTGTAATCATTAGTGATTGCTCTCATTAGATTCTTAGTTCTATGGTTAATTGCATTCATCAACGCCAACATTCTATTCTGAATTTAAATGAAACATATTACTTACCATTTAGTTATTATAACAGTGCAATAATAATGTCTTTGTGTTTAACATCTAATAAAATTAAATTAGTAAAATGATCAATAAAGTATTTGATTATCATAATAATCTTCAGTTGGTGATGCATGTAAAAGGTTGAAATCATTAATGATCATACAATTAGTTCTATGGTTGAATAGGTATCATCACATATGGAAACATAGGTAAAGAAATTAACTTACATTATATACTTGATTTAGGAGCGAATAAACTTAGATTAAATATAAACATATTAACCTTAGCTAAGAAATATATTTTTATATTTTCGTTGTGGGATAGAACTAAGCTTTTAGTTACAAATCTTAGCCAATTAAATAAGATTTAGCTCTATTCAGACTAATTGATTGATTTGGATTAAAACATTATGGGAACCTTTTGAATCAAAAATTTTGGGATTGAATTCAAAGGAAGTTTCAAAAAAGAGAATATTTTAAAATTCAAATTCAAATTCAATAGCTAGATAATATAATTAAACAGTTACTATTATATGTATTTCAATAATTTATTTAGATAATCATTTTTTAATACTCGGTTTCTCTTTTGGTCTTTAGCTTTTATAAATAAGTAGCAAGTTTAAAATTTTAAATTAAATTTTTATTTAAAATAAACAGCTAATTTGAAATATACGTAGTTTTTTTATTGAACCATAATATTCATTTGATCCTAAAAATCACTCAATTTAGAATTCAGAATTAACAGAATAATAAACCGGATTACATTTTAATAATTTAATTTGTAAAAATAAAATTTCGAAGTTGTTGACATTTAGAATTTTTCTATAAAAAATAGTGACTATATTTAAAGACTGTTTATTAAATATATTATTTGCTTCAAAAGCATTTATCTTAGATACTAAACTTTTTGATGACAATAGTATTATGAGTTATCGATTCTATTATTCTATTAAAATATCTTAGTAGAAAATAAATATTACTTTTTTTAATATTAATGACTTAATAATTATTTTACTATAATTCACCTGGATGATATGTTTTGTTTGAAAATTATCAATTGTTAAAAAGGTATTAAAAGTTGGAACTTGAATTTGAAAAAAATCATAAAATTCAATTTTAATAAAAAAACCTCTTAATTGGAAACTATTATTTATATTAAAATAATATCATGTTTATAAACAATAACTGAAATTTTCATTTAAAATAAGATCAACTTTAATACTCTCATTGTTGAACTTTTATATCTTTTAAATTGATAACTTTGCTTAATCTGTTTCTTTTGATAATGGACTTATTTCAATAGAATTTTCAAATTAATAACATCAAGTGTTTGATTAATATCAAATAAAAAAGTTAATTAAGATTTAAGCAAATTCTTTGAATATTTTAGAACCTTTTCATAACACATAAATTTAGTTACCATTTTAAAAAAAAATTTAATACCCTTTCTAGCGTTGATGCATTCATTATCTTTAAAAAAGTTATTAGAGGTTCTAAAATAGAATCTTTGAATTTTATTAAATATGAATGCTAATTAAAACAAAAGATTTCAATGCAAATGTTAATATAAAACAAAAGTACTAATGTTCAGTTAAAATAAGCTTAGAAAACCGTTAAAAAAAATAGCATTAAGGGTTAAAAAATCAATATTGATAGAAATAGTCAAATATAGTAATTATCTAATATAAAACTAACAATATTTGAAATTAAAATATTGTTTGTTATTAAAATATACATATAAAATTTCAATAATGGTTTATTTTTTGAATGAAAATAATTGTTAGTTAATAAATTAACTTGTCCTCTAAAGCAAGTTAAAATTATCTATGAAACATTATAAAATAAATAAATGTTAAAATAGAATGATAAAGCTGTACTTTAAATATATTTATGATATGATATGAAGATAAAACTATTGAACTATTAGTCTCATTTAAATAATATGATAAAAGTGGTATAATGGTATATAGAAATGAAATCTATAAAGACATATGAATGATGAAAGAGATTTAATATATCATCCATAATAAATGGAATAAAGGGTATTTAAATATACAATTTAGTATATAAAAATAAATATAACTTGGGGCCTTAAAGGATAATTAGAAACTAAGAATAAAACTAAAAAATTAAAAAAATTATATCGCTTAATTTTATTAAGTATAATGAAAGATATAAATACTGTGATAAATCTACCAACTAACTATTAAATTAAAAACAAATCTATTTCATACTAAATTAATATCATATCTTAAAAATGAACAAACTCATCATTAGTCTTACTATCCTCTCTTTTGTCGCTGCTGCTCCAACTTCAAATAAGCATGAAGCTAATACCCTCGGTTTAGGTGTAGGAGTTGGTGTAGATTTAGGCTTAGGTTTAGGTTTAGGAGGTGAACCAGAATATGATTCCAATTCAGGGCATGGTTCAAAACCAGGGTATGGCCCAGGATCAAACCCAGGATCAAACCCAGGTTATCCTGCTCTAGTTAAGCGTGAAAGTAATATTCTTGGAGTAGGAGTAGGAGTAGACTTAGGTACAAGCTTAGGTTTAGGTTTAGGAGGTGAACCAGAATATGAATCAGGACATAACTCAGGATATAACTCAGGACATAACTCAGGACATAACTCAGGACATAACTCAGGATATGGTTCTAACTCAGGATACAGTACAAGCAACAACAAAGGGAATTTACTTAATATCCGACTTTAATTTTATCTAATTACAACTCAATTAGTTATTCTATTTCAAATAAAGATATAGTTAAATCTATCTATTTTTTATGATTGTTATATTTAAATAGTTAAGGTTATATAATATATCTAAAAATTATCCCTATAATTCTAGCGTTCAATTTTGAAGCTTAATTTTTTGATAGTTAGTATATAAAAGTATAGCGCTTTCTATATTCTAATTGAAGGTGAATAGTATGTTTATTGTAAAACACAAAATAGTATATCCAGCTATTCATTATTTTATTTGATCCGAAATTTCCAATGTAATACAAGTGTTATAGTTTTAATAGCAACTAAGTATTAATAAAAAGTTTCAAAGGAATTTAGGTTAAAGTTTTAATATTATAATGATTGAAATTCGAAAACTTGATTACTTTCCATTTAGTATTAAAAAGAGTAATAAAGTTTATTGAAAATGAAAGCTGATTAATTCGAAATGATAATTGTATTATAACTTAATCTTTTTAAATAATAATATAAAATTTAATAGAATACAAAATCAATTTTGTAACTATTTTTGTTTTAACATTTTATCTTGAAGCTGATAATCCTAATCTAACATTTGTTTTTTAATAATCTGCTTTTTAACTATAATTTTCAAGACGATAGTGTTAAGTGTTTTGTTAACCTTTTGAGTGCCAGACACCTCAAAAAATCCTGTTTGGTTGGATTATAATTTCTAATAGATTTTACGCCAATTGACCCAGCTTTTTTTAAAACTCAATATTCAAAGGGCTAATTTAATTCCAACCATGGGAGTAATGTTTATCAAGATTTTATTTCAATTTAAAATCATATTGGAGCAATGTTCATCATAATTGAATTTTAATCCAAGATTGGCGAACAATATTCGTCCACGGTACTCAAGTGGTTAACGTCAAATTTCAAAAGATAATAAAGATTCAATTGGATTCTTTAAAACTTTTTTAAAACTACAAATTGAATATGCAAATTACTAACCTTTTTAAAAAGCTAATGCCCCTTATGATCTTGATATATTTTATCTACTGTTGTTTATGTTAAATATCCAATGTTGGACCTTAAACAGCCGTAGAATAGTTACCAAAGGCTTTGAAAATCTCTTTTGGATCCAGCTGTTGCAGCTCTTTTGCGAACCATTTAGTGAGTATTTTTGTAGTAAATAATCTGTATAGCTGATTTTTTTTAAAACTGTTGCTTCTATTTGGTGAATTATAGGATAAACAATACTCTTAAATGAACAGTTAAAAGTTTTGAAAAAAGGCTGTAATAGATGTATTTGATGCGAATACTTCACTCAATCAAATGGGCTTTTTTTAGGTGTGAAATTTAGCTTAAAAATCAGATAATCAATATTAAATTAACATAAGAAACTGATTAGAAACATCTTCATAGATTGTTAAATAACATATGCCAAAAAGAGGAATTGTCTAATATAAAAAAATAATAGTCAAATAGAATTTTTATGATTATCAACATATGAGGATGTATTTTTAATTTTATCACTTTTTCCATTTTTTAAGCGCTATTTAAGTGGGAAGATTGTTAGTAAAATTCTTAAATGAAAAAAAACATCACCATATACAAAAAGAGTTCAATAATATTTTATTTTTAGCTGAAAATGAATATAGTTATTAAATCAAATTAGCCTCTAAACCAGGTAAATTAAGCTATGAAACGCAAAAATATTGAACTCATATTGAAAAATGATGTTGGGCTTTGATTTGATCTAAGATATAATGTAACTACAAAGAAAGTGATATATTACATTTATTAAAGATTGTATTATAAGATATTTAAGAATATACAGAAATAAAATTTATAGAAACATTATCGTGATAAAATTCATCTAACATAGCACATAGTGCCAAATAAAAAATAGATGAAGATGTTTCTTTTTGTTTAAGAATTAGCTAACATTTTCCTGCTCAATAGTGCTTAAAAAATGGGAAGTGACAAAACCAAAAAAACAGCCCCAGACAGTTAAATTTACGACTCAGTAGTCAAAACTAGACAATGGCTTGAGATCCTAAAAGTTGCTTAAAAGCTAAAACTAAAAATAAAAAGCTAAAAAACTATGCTACTGGCTTTATTAGGTATATTAAAAGATATAAATATGTAGATAAATCGATCAAAAAAAAACAAAATACAAACACATTTATATTATATTATATTATATTAAACATAAATTATACTTTAAAATGAATAAATTCATCATTAGTCTTGCTATTACTTCTTTTATTACCGCTGCTCCAACTTTGAACAAACGTGAAGCTAATACCCTTGGATTAGGTTTAGGTTTAGGTTTAGGCTTAGGCTTAGGAGGGAAACCAGGATATGGCTCAAACCCAGGATATGGCTCAAACCCAGGATATGGTTCAGGATATAATCCAAGCCATGGTTCAGGATCAAATGGCAGTGGAGGAGTAGGAGTAGGAGTAGGAGCTGGAATAGGTTTAGGTTTAGGTGGTAAGCCGTTATTAGGAGTAGGCGCTGGTGTAGGAGTAGGTTTAGGTGGAAATCCATTATTAGGAGTAGGCGCTGGTGTAGGAGTAAGTACTGGTAGTAAACCGGGATATAACTCAGGATATGGCTCAGGATACGATAAAGGGTACGGATATTGAGTTGATTTAGGTGTTAGTGTTGGACTTTAATTTTACTTGATCACACTTCAGTCAATCATCTTATTTATAATAAACTACCTTCAAACTTATTGTAAAAATTATTTAAAGTTTACATTTAAGTGCTAAAATCATTTTTTATTGCAACACATTACAAATTGAACTTAAATTAACTTTATATACTTACTGTAGTTACTTTTCTTAATGTTTAAATAACTTCAAATGTTTTAATTATCGTGCCTGAGAGAAGTAGAATAAGTTAGCATTTCTCGGATGTTATAATAATAAGATTATTCTGGGAGGCACGTAAGTTTTTCAATATAGTCTTACTTTTTCAGAAAGCGATAAACAAAAAGTTGCACCATTTAGCTACTAAAAGTAGAAGTTTTCAATCCAAAGCATTAACAACTATGCAAAGAGAAAGTGATAATTAAGGAGGACTGTGAAGCTGCTATGAATCCCGTAAAAACCACTAGAACAATTAAGGTTTGATAATAGAGGGTGAAGGAAAATACAGTTAAGTAGCTAGTTTTATTAAAATGTATTATGTAGCTTAAAGTTTTTAGTCTAGGGTTTATTTAAAAACAAAACAATAGTTTAAGAAGCTGTTATTTTATAAAAATCACAATTTTATGATATAGCTGATAAGAATTACCATGATATAGGGGTGTTTTTTTGGTTTCATTACTTTTTTTATTCTTTAAGCGTTGTTTGAGCGGAAAGATTGCCGGTAAAATTTTTAAACAAAAAAGTACATCCCCATATACAGTTCGTTTCATTTCTAAAGATGGGTGATACATTGTTTTTTTATGTAATATGAAAAAACATAGGCTCTCCAATTTAAACATGCTCATATTAAGTTCTCGATTTTAAAGGACTTTAAAACTCTACATTCCTTGGTTATGATATTATAAATTATAACTTAAAGGACTATAACAAAAATGATAAGGATTCAAAAGTAATGAGCGTAATATTTTCAAAATAAAAATATAAAGATATACTGAAAGTATTGACACTCATAAATAACTGAATATATATTCAGTAAACGTTGGCGCTTGAAATTCACATTATTTGACCAATTTGTTGATAATAAATCACACAGTAGACATAAAGAGTGTAATAAAATTATTGTACTAAAAGTATAAAATATATAATCTTTTAAAATATATTTTGTTTTATTTTAGTGAATTTAAGATAAAGATTAGTTAAAGATTATTGATGATTTAAATAGTAATAATTAAAGGTTAAGCCCTAGACCAGTTCCAACACCTAATCCAACACCACCCTTTCCAATACCTACACCGGCTCCTAAGCCTAAACCTAAATCAAGGCCACCACGACCTGAACCTGAACCGTAGCCTGAAGAGCCTGAAGAGCCTGAAGAGCCTGATCCGTAACCCGATCCTGATCCTGATGAACCAGAACCAGAACCAGAACCGTAACCAGATGTATGTCCATTACCTCCTAAGCCTAAACCTAAGCCTAAACCTACTCCTAATCCAAGGCCTGAATTTGATCCATGACCAGATGAACCTGAACCTGAGCCTGAACCATAGCCAGATGATCCAGATCCATGACCAGATCCAGATCCAGATCCATGTCCATTACCTCCTAAGCCTAAACCTAAGCCTAAACCTACTCCTAATCCAAGGCCTGAATTTGATCCATGACCAGATGAACCTGAACCTGAGCCTGAACCATAGCCAGATGATCCAGATCCATGACCAGATCCAGATCCAGATCCAGATCCAGATCCATGTCCTTTACGTCCTAAGCCTAAGCCTAAGCCTAAACCTACTCCTAAACCAAGACCTTCAGCTTCACGTTTAACTAAAGTAGGAGCAGCAGTGATAAAAGAGAGGATAGTAAGACTAATGATGAGTTTGTTCATTTTGTGATTATATTATAGTGTATTTATTATCTGATATTAAATAAAAGTTATTAGTTTTTTGATATCTATTTCAATAGTTCTTTTCGAGTATTTATAGTACTGTTTTTCAATGTTTATTATAAAAATAGAATTAGATTAAATATTGCTTATAAAACCCCAAAGTTTGAGTGTGAATTTGGAGTAATGAAGATTATTTTGCTTCCAGCCTTTTTAGCTAAATTTTAGTACACTAACCTTTTAGTTCTCATGGTTCAAAATAGCCTTTTTTAGCTACCATCGAAAAAATTAGATTTCATGCAAAACTGCATAATTTCAGAAAAAAGTCAAATTTAAAAACTATTCATTCAAAAATGTTATATTTATAATTTCTAAAACAAAGTTAAGTTTTGTATAGATAAATTTTTAAATTTTATTTTTGTGTATTAAAAATCTCTCAATGTTTTTTTCACTTTTTAATTCACTGCTTTTGTACTTAATCACTTTTAGTACATCTTCATTTATCCATTAGTAATGAACTAGAAATTTGGTAAAATAAAACCTGATACTTTAAAAACTGAATATATTAGAAAAATATTAGTAAGTTTTTAAACAAGTTTAATTATTAAATATTGACTACTGAAAACAGATGAAAATGGTTTTTTTAAAATTATACTGTTTCATAGAAAATGCCATATATATGTAGCTTTAAAAATACGAATTAAAAATATAAACTTCCTAGTTTTATTACTTAGCTAATGGTACGCTTGTGATAAAGCCCGAATATACTTTTTTTAAAATCCTGAGAAGCTAAAATCAAAAAAGGCATCTGGCTGGCGAGGGCTAGGTTCTTTATCTTTATTACCAGTCGTTATGATCTATCTATTTACTATGTACATTTGTAAACATTTCCTTTTACTTGAGATAAAGTCGCTGTTTACTTCTTTGTAATAGGTATATATGAAAAAATGAAAAAGTAAAAAGTTGATAAAATAGAAATAAAAATTAAGATATGGGGATTTATTTTATATTTAAGAATTTTGCTAACAATTTTTCCACTCAAATAGTACTTAGATGGAAAAAGTGATGAAGCCAAAAAACACCCCATGTCCTATTGAAAATATGGTGTAAAATATTTTTAAGATTCAGAAAGACAGAGATAAAAAAATAAAATATAACTAATCAATATTAAAAAATTAAAGAGCCCTTAAATTTGTAGAAGTTAGATTCTAGGATAAAAAATGATAATAACCGAAAATAAAAACTTGATGAATATTTTTACAGTTTTAGCAGCTTTTATATGTATAAACCTATACTACACATCTCAATGTATAAAAATAACTAGTATATTTAAAAGCAATAAATAATAAATGATATAAAATGTATATTATTTTATTTTAGTAAATTTAAGATACTTATTAGTTGAAGATTAATGATGTTTTGAAAAATAATAATTAAAGGTCAAGTCCTACACCAGCCCCAAGACCTAATCCAAGGCCTCCTTTTCCAAGACCAACACCAGCTCCTAAACCTAATCCTAGACCAAGACCACCATGACCTGATCCTGATCCTGAGCCGTAACCTGAAGAGCCTAAGCCATATCCAGACCCTGATGATCTAGATCCATAACCTGATCCTGAGCCTGACGATCCAGATCCAGAACCAGATCCAGAACCAGATCCAGAACCAGATGTATGTCCATTACCTCCTAAGCCTAAACCTAAGCCTAAACCTACTCCTAATCCAAGGCCTGAATTTGATCCATGACCAGATGAACCTGAACCTGAGCCTGAACCATAGCCAGATGATCCAGATCCATGACCAGATCCAGATCCAGATCCAGATCCATGTCCTTTACGTCCTAAGCCTAAGCCTACTCCTAAACCAAGACCTTCAGCTTCACGTTTAACTAAAGTAGGAGCAGCAGTGATAAAAGAGAGGATAGTAAGACTAATGATGAGTTTGTTCATTTTGTGATTATATTATAGTGTATTTATTATCTGATATTAAATAAAAGTTATTAGTTTTTTGATATCTATTTCAATAGTTCTTTTCGAGTATTTATAGTACTGTTTTTCAATGTTTATTATAAATTTAGTATTTAATCTAATATATTAAATAAAATGCACCCAAAAGTTCGAATGTGAACTTTGGAGTGTCCAAATATTTCTCCATCTTTTAGCTTGATTTTAATTTATTTGCTTTTTGTTTTATATTTTGAAACTAATCGCTTCTTAATTATTTAAATTATATTATTTAATTGATATTATAGTAGTTCTCATCATGCTCGCTTTATATAAAGTATCTAATCAATTAGTATTATAATGTTTTAATTCTAATTTGCGAAATTTTTATTTATTTAGTATATGGGCTATATTCTGTAAATATAGCTGAAGCATCTTAATAGTGTCTTGGACATTTATAAAAAAATACAAAAAAACACGATTAACAACTTCATACCCATACTAAATATGCTATTATTCTTTTTAAAATAAACGAGTTTCTATTTTTTTAACGATATTAGCTTTCAATTAAAACTACAGGACTAACAACTGTAATGACCATAATTTTAAATTTTAATCTTTAATTCCTAAATAGCTTTTATAATCTAACATTGAATGAATCGTTAGAGCATATAGGTAAAACTATTGATAAAGACTTGTTTAATGATATTGATTTTAAGGTAAGTTAAATTAGTTTCTAAAATTCTTCCACTTGAAGTAAAATTAAATCAGGATTGATTAAAGTATACAAATCTTAATTATAGCAAATTTATACGATCAAATAAAACACTTATAATGAGGACATAAACTTAAACTATAATTATGGAAATAAGCTTTGTATGCAAAACACAGTTGGATTTATTCTGTCAATATATAACCTCTAGTCAATATTTTACAAAAAATTGTCCGAGATATTTAATATATTGATTAATATTAACTCAATATCAAAGGTTAAAGTCAAATATACTATATAAAACTCATAAAAAATAACGTAGAAGGATAATTCCTCTAAATTGATATTAAAAATATCAAGAAAGCAAGAAATATATAAAGTATACTGCGTCAGTTAATTTTTAATTGAGGGTTACATTTTAAGTAGATTACTTTTGTTAAAAATAAATAAACAAACAATATTAGTTTTAAATGTTACCATTCTGGATTTAGACCCCTTAAGACTTAAATTAGATAAAGCTTGGCCCAATAGCCATTTTTTAAAAACTGAAAATGTTATGCACCCGTTTTGTGCCTAATAATTTTTTTCTCCATTTTTACGGCTATTGCAGCTCTTTTACAACCTAATAAACCGTTCATTTGAGAGTAAATTTAGCCTAACTTTAGCTAAGTTATTAAAACTTAACCCGTCAAGCGCATATGCCGTATGTCTACATCATGACAATTGTCCAATCTTGCTGCGTATGTTGTGTACATATGGAGGTGTATTTTTTGTTTAAAAATTTTGCTAACAATTTTTCCGCTCAAATAGCGCTTAAAGATGGAAAAAGTAATGAAATAAAAAAAAAAAACACCCCATATGCATGAAAAAAGATGGCTTTAGGCAATTGTGTAGAGTCAGAGCTTTTATTGCAAAAAATCTAAAACTTGGAACCTAGGAAATTGTATAAACTAATCGTTAAAACAAAAAATTTAATATCAGAAAAAATTAGCACTTTTTGATTAGGGAAAGGGATGCTAACGGGTTAAAGATTAAACGGTAAAAAAAACCAACCAAATATCTAAATCTAAAGAATATTGCTAACTAAGTCGTAATAGAGCTGCAAAAGCTATATTACGAAGTTTTTTAGCAGGATTGTGTTTATGGCCAAAAAGCATAAACAACTCATTAATAAATTGGATAAACACCAACTTCACTAGTAGCTGCTTAAGGACTAAAATCTTGTGCATGAAATAAACAAATTTAAATTTATCCCTAGAAATTGGAGACAAATTCATTACTCCAAAGTTCACATTCGAACTTTTGGATGCATTTTATTTAATATATTAGATTAAATACTAAATTTATAATAAACATTGAAAAACAGTACTATAAATACTCGAAAAGAACTATTGAAATAGATATCAAAAAAACTAATAACTTTTATTTAATATCAGATAATAAATACACTATAATATAATCACAAAATGAACAAACTCATCATTAGTCTTACTATCCTCTCTTTTATCACT